>JAHRHZ010000222.1:40344564-40377224 GCA_024137785.1 Ginglymostoma cirratum | reverse complement strand
GATTTCTGATGTAGGGTCTAGGCCCGAAACGTCAAGCTTTCCTGCTCCTATGATGCTGCTTGGCCTGCTGTGTTCATCCAGCTCCACACCTTGTTAGCTCTTGAACTTTGATGTGTTTTGGTATCAATATAGTTATTTATTAAAGTGAGTATCTATAAAATGGAACCTTTTTACTTCCAACAACCCTGTATGTGAAAAACACTGAAAATTTTGGTAGTAATGTTTATTTCCACAAATACAATTATTTTACATGAATTTATCTGATTTCAGTCTGATCTTAATTTCTGTCACAGAATAGTAACTTCAAAGATCATAATCAACAGGTGGAGCCTGAGAGAAATTCTTACTAGTTTTACAAATCAAAGTTGCAGGGTTTTTTTGTATAATTTACAAGTTACAAGCACGTAAAGTTTAAATGATGAGATACAGTCAAAAATCTCTTTTAGTGAAATATCATATAATCTATCTAGATTATCTCTACATTGATCAATTATTTATAAGCATCCCTACTTCCGTTACCATTTAATATAGTCTGAAGGAATGCCTAAGACCTAATGGAATGGGGGAATAGGTGATGGATATGTTAAATAAGAGATAACTGGGTCTGAGTTGGTTGTATAATTGCGCGAGCCAGAAATCAGTGATGTGTGAGTTTTATGGAGTGTGGCTAACTGCAATAAAGCTCTCTTACATAGAAGTGTGGACTTGAATGCTCTTTAAATATAGTTATCATTTAGAATATAACAACATCTAAACTACCATCAGTAAGTGTATTGGTAAAACTAATGAAACTAGTTTCTTAGAGTATCTACAGCTGCGTCATACGTTCCTGTGCCCCTCCTTGTCACGTGGTCTCACCATCTCGCAGACATTGTCTTTTAGAAAGTAATGGATGAAATCCAAAGGAAACAGGCTTTCTTTTGAATTAACTTTTTCCAAATTGTCTGCCATATATCCAATTCAAACCAAAATAACTGCCTATTTGTATGAGCTCCACAAGATGTTGATTATTGATTTGTCAATACACCATAAAAAATAATCATGCCATTAAGTAGAGTCAGGTTTTCTGAATACAGTAACAAACTCTATTATTATTAGAAATATTAGCTATCTATATATATTTCAATTAAAAGTATTTATTAAAATCTATGTATATACTAACTAAAACAATATGATGCAATTTACATACAGAAAAGTAGGATTACGGAACCTTGTATGTTTGAAAGGGTGTTTTACATCTATATTTAGTGTTGGCCACATTTTGTTTTTAAACTGAACATAGTCCTTTCAAAAGAGACCCATACAGCATACTTCGATATAAATAGATTGCTACAAACCAAAATGTATGGGTGGTTTCTTCTCTTCAGGGATAACAAACCACAAGGGAAGAACTCACCCTATCAAGCAAAAGAAAAACAGGGATTTAATTATATTTGAGTGAATGCCTGAGGTGGAAAAAGTACATTGCTAGATTGGGCCATTTAACCAATAAAATCTAAACAAATTTTTAAAAAAGCCCATTTAAGACCACATGTAGTGATAAAATAACTAAATTTAAGGTTGATTGGTTATCATCCTCTGTCTTGACAACTGTCATGATCATAATCCTTAAACATGCATTGTCATTTATTCAATTTAAACTTTATAATAATGTTACTTAAATAACATAGGTAGCATCATGTTATCTAAAAATGACTGTTTTTACCTTTAAAAATGTAAAGAATTATTGCCATAAAATGAAGAAATGATGAGTTTAGCAACAGAGAAACAAGTTTCTATTGCAAAGAACTTGAAAATTACAGCTTAAAGTGTGACCAGAAAAACACAACCTTTGAATAAGAAATTCAGGATATGAAGCATTTTTTAACTAAGTCTCTTAGAGTCGAAGTTCCCATTGGCATACAATCTCCTTTTCCATCATGTCATTTTCTAAAATTATAGCCTATGAAAGTGAAATCTTGAATGTTAATTAAATAACTAGACACAAATGACAGGGTAGATGGAATATCTCTGCTTTTCGTAAGCCCTAACAAAACAAATCGCAAAACATGTTTGGATGGTTGGAGCGCTTTATACGGATCCTAATGGGTTAATTTAATTTAAAATAAATGGTAAATGTGAAATTTGTAGGCTCTAAGACACAACTTTCAAATACTAACACAGATGTTAAGGTGTTAAACCTAACAAATAGGCAGATGTGGTGTCCCACAAAGTATCCATCAGCCCTAAGCTTCGAGTTATCTTTCAAAGAAATTCCTGCTGAGAGGGTTAGCAAATCTGAACTCCATCTTTAACCTTTCCTACAGTGTGTTTAGCCTTTAGGAACTACTGTTCTAGAGGCGATGGTGTTAAGCACTCCCTCTATATCTGCTGGCTCACTATGATAACCCGGGGTTACAGCACAGCGTCTGACAAATATGTTTCTATTGTGGATATCACCTGACAGCTGTTTAGTGGGTTTATTCATCACCTCACATCATGTTTCTGTCTGTGATTTTACCTTTTTGCCCTTCTTTTGTGTACAGTGCCTGTGCGTTTATCTCCAAAAGTGCAGAATGAACAGCTAAGCATAAAGAAGTGCTTAAGTCCTGTGTGTTTAAAGAAAAAGACCTTATGCCTGTCAAACACTATTTTGTCACTTTTTGATAAGATAATGTGTCCTTCAAAGTGGGGATTTATTTGTTTCATTGATGTTACATTTCATTTCAATTTTTGTAAATTGTATTATGCAAAGTATATTTTAATTCATTAACCTCTGGGCACTAATATATTTCTATTATTTAAAACATTTCACCCAGCCGAGCTTTTCAAGATAACCTGTAAATTGGTAAACAGTGAATAGTTTATAATTATAAAGTTAAGTTGAGATTATTTGCTGTTTGTGGAAAGTAGAATGAATCTTCTACAATGAAAGGTAACAGAGCTTTAAATGTTGACATAACAGGTACACTTATCTTTTCTACCATCAAGAAGCAATAAGACTGTTTCTCATTGCCATTATTGAACTTTGGAATATGAACACAGCCCATTTTATTAGTCAGAAATTATATGTAAGAATAACTTCCATCTTTATGAGCAATTATGTAATCAAATGATGCTACTGGAAAATGCAGTGAATACCATCAGATCTGAGGTCAACAGAACAGACTTTGGGTGCCCCTTCTATCTCTCTATAGAGTCCATTATCCAGTGTATGATGGTCAGGAGTCATAGGTATTTTCTCAGGTTTATCTGGTCCTATTGTTTATCACTGTTAACATCATGGTGATTACCAGTGCCCACTCATATCTGTCATTAACTGCGCATTCTCATCTCTCAGACAACAAGGTGTAGAGCTGGATGAACATAGCAGGCCAAGCAGCATCAGAGGAGCAGGAAGGCTGACATTTCTGGCCTAGACCCTTCTTCAGAAATGAAGGGTCCTCTGATGCTGCTTGGCCTGCTGTGCTCATCCAGCTCTACACCTCGTTATCTCATATTCTCCAGCTTCTACTATCTCCTTCTCACCTCTCACTTTCTTTTTGCTAATGGTTCCCACTGTAAGCTCTCTCATCTCTAAATTACCATGAGATTTCCCAAAGGGCCTAGCTTTCTCCTGTTATTTCTTACTGAATGAATTAGAATTAGAATCCCTACAGTGTGGAAACAGGCCCTTCGGGCCAACAAGTCCACACCGAACCTCGGAGTATCCTGACCACACCTGTCCCCTTGTAACCCACCTAATCTACACATCCCTGAACACTACAGGCAATTTAGCATGGCCAATCCACCTAACCTGTACATCTTTGAACTGTGGGAGGAAGCCAGAGCACCCAAAGGAAACCCACGCAGACACGGGGAGAACGTGCAAACTCCACATAGACAGTCGCCCGAGGCTGGAATCGAACCCAGGTCCCTGGCGCTGTGAGGCAACACTGCTAACCACTGAGCCAATGTGCCACCCTCATTTGAGCAGAAGTATTGTTGACAAAAAACTGTTGTCTAAGACAGCAACAAGGAGTATGTACCAATGGCCAACAGTAGTCAGTTAAAACATGACAGAAATTTGGTAAATGTTTTATAGCCACATAAATCAGTTATTGACAATAGCACACAAACAAAGGAACAGAGGAGCAGAAAGAAGCTATTCAGCCGTCAAGCGCTGCTCCACCATTCAATGCACTCAGGGCTGATCAAACGCTTCAATGCTTTTTTGGTCACACTATCCTCACCCCTCTTTACGTCATTGACAAATTTCTAAATACCAATCTCTGCCTTAAACATATTCAACAACTATGTTTCCACTGCCTCTGGAGTATAGAATTCAAATATTCCCAAGAATCTGAAAATACTTATTTTCCCTCACCTCAGTCCTGAGTGATTTCCCCTTTACTTTGAAATTACATCCTCTGGTTCTGGAGAACACTGTTACACATCTTCCAAAAAAAAAGGAAACATTAAGTTGTTGACTTGCTCACTGAACTGGCTTGTTTTCATTCAGATGTTTCATCACCAGGCTAGGTAACATCATCAGTGGGGCCTCCAATGAAGCAATGTTGTTCTACTCCACATGGAATTTATATTGTCCAGTCTATAATGGTGAATAGTGTCATTTCTAGTTTTGTTTTGTATGGGTTTGTATATGGGGTCCAATTCTATATGTTTGTTGATTGCATTATAGGTTGAGAACCATGCCTCGAGGAATTCCCATGCGTGCCTATGTTTGGCTTGGGCTACTATGGTTACATTGTCCTAGTTAAACCGATGGCTTTCATTGTCCAAGTGTACTGGTATTAAGAAAGGCTGCTAGCTGATGTTCACGTATTCTGATGGCTAGTTTCCTTCCTGTCTGTTCAATGTGATGTTTGTGACGATTGTTGCAAAATATTTTGTAAACTACGTTGGTTCTGCACATTGTCTATAGACAACAACAAGAGGACACAGTACGCCCTAACACACTGGCTACACTGCCCTACATCAAGAACATATCAGCACCGACAACAAGACTCCTACGACCACTAGGAATCATGTTGGTACACAAGCCCACAGCCACTTTCTGACAAACACTCACAAGGATTAAAGACCCCATTCCCACAACATGCAGAACTAACATAGTTTACAAAGTACCACGCAATGACTGCCACAAACATTACTGGTGTCACAGGCTAGGCAGCATTTATTGCCCATCCCTAATTCCCTACAGGGCAGTTAAGAGTTAACCACATTATTGTGGGTCTGGAGTCACATGGTGGCCAGAACAGGTAAAGATGGCAGTTTCTTTCCCTAAAGGACATTAGTGAACTAGATGGGTTTTTCCTGACAATGGATTCATGGTCATCATTAGACTGTTAATTCCAGATATTTATTGATTTCAAATTCCACCATCTAACATGGTGGGATTTGAGCCCAGGTCCCCAGAACATTATCTGGGTCTCTGGATTAACAGTCCAGCAATAATGCCACTAGGCTATCATCTTCCCTGTTTATAGCCTCTTTTTTTATAACCTCTTACCTATTAGGAAATATCCTGCATACTTGTTCCTCCTAAAGTGGATAATCTCACATTTTCCACATTGTACTTCATCTGCCATGGTCTTGCACACCTGCTAATTTTGTCCAAATTTTTTTGAAGCTGCTTTGCATCCTCTCCACAGCACATATTCCTGTCCAATTCTATGTCCTCTGTGAACTTGTGAATATTGCAAGTCCAAATTATTGATACATTATTGTGAACAACTGAGCCCCAAGTACGAATGCTGGTGGTGAATTCAGCAATGGTAATCACTTTGAATGTCAAGCGGCAATGGTTAGATTCTCTCTTGTTAGAGATAGTCACTGCCTGGCACTTATGTGGCATAAATGTTACTTGCCAATTGTCAGCCTAAACCTAGAAATGGTCTGGATCTTGCTGCATATGGACAGGCTGCTTCTGTATCTTAGGAGTTGGGAATAGTGCTGAACATTATGAAATCATTAGGAGACATCCCCAGATTTAACCTTATGATGGAAGGAAAGTCATTAATGAAGTAACTACTAATGGTAGAGTCTAGGACACTACCCTGAAGAACTCTTGCAACGATGTCCTGGAGCTGAGATGATTGACATCTAACAACCACCATCAACTTCCTAAGTGAATTCTTGATTGAAAGAAAGAGCAACTATGTTACCTCCTAGCCCCATGAAAATTAATTAAGATATGATATCAAGCATACTGCTTCTGTGAAATCACATGGGCCCTCACACATATACTCATAGGAGGTTCACAGGGTTTTTATCTAATATGAAAGAAGATAAAGGAATACACAATTCAAAGTCCTTAGCATGTCCTTGAAGCATATAGTTTAAACTGAGACCACAGTTGTTTAGTTGCTATTATGGACCATCAACAGTGGCAAATACTGCCTTTGTCCTTTGTTTCATTCCTTCTAATTTTGGTTTGATCTACGTAGACCTTTGAGGTCTATATCCTGCAGTGAATTCCAAAGTGGGAATCAATGGTGTCGACATGCTGACATACGCAGGTTTTCGGAGCCGTTGTGTGGTCCTTTGAGTTCTTGCTACTCTGATTTTTTTTGATCAGCATTGTCACCAGATTTTTTTTTCCTGTGAGTGACAGAATGTTCTTGGCCTGTGCTCAGTGCTGCATCCTTAGATTAATCTCCTCTGCCCTAAAACCACCTCCTCAGGGAATCTTTCTCATTGAGTTTATTTGCCTTTGGATGACACATTAATTTCAGCTTGTTGTCTAATCCACATTGGCTTCCTGAAACTTGTGTGGTCAGCTGATGACTGTGGCCATTTTAAGTCTGTGTTTTTGGTTCATTTTTAAAACGTTTACCATCTATTCAAGTCCATGCAATCAATTTGGATAATGGAAATAAGTATCAAGAGTCCATATTCTATATCATGGTGACGAATGATAAACCTTTTCATTGAGGCTCAGGGTAACTGATAATAGAGAAGGTCAGCCCAGGGTAGAGAAGTGACTGAAGTTCAAATAGATCCCAATCATCAGAAATAAATTTTAAAGTAGAAAAGATACAGGAATATGAAACTTTCATGCAGAGAATAGAGGAGGTTTGTTCACAAGTAATGAATAGGTTACATGTGTCTACTGTTTGCATCAGTGAGTTCACAAAGGAGGTTTGTAAGGTCTTGTCGAAGGCCTTGGAGCACATGCCAGTCCAAGAAAAATCTGCAGCAAAAGATATCGAGGCAGGGTCCATCTTAAGATAAGACTATGGAACTGTGGATGGCATCTGTGACTACTGCTTGCTCAGGTGAAGACAGCCTTAACAGTAAAATTTCCCAGGCCTTCCAAAATTTAGTTCGGATCATGTAGTGTGTTCTGGAGCCAGGCAACTGCCAATTTGAGTGGGAACTCGTGATGTTGTTGTCTCCCAGGACAGTGACCTCAAGCTCCAATCATAAAGCTATTTTCAGTCAGAGAAAAGTGGTTAGACTGATTGGATTGAAGTACTTAAAATTAAGAAAGGAATGGGAAAGAGTCAATAGAAGTAGACTATCTCCATTGATGAAGGGTCTATAACAGTGAAACAGAAATACAAGATTGATTGCAGTAGAGCTAGGAAAGAGTATAAAAGAAACAACTAACACAGAAGATGTTGGTTACCACTGTTGATAGAGCTGTCTGACTTAGTGATTGAAGGAAAGACTATGTTAATATTTATGAATAGATTAGCTAGGCTGCCGAAGCAGAGAATACAAAGATGATGGAATAACACACATGACATTAAAAACACCAACATGAATTGCATGGGTTGCTGGATCTTTACCACATATGCTTTCAATGTAAGCCTGTGGACCCTCCTGAAGGGGGCATATTCATCAAGTTTTTGCCAGGGCCTAGTAATTGTAGAGCACCTTACAGTGCAGAAAGAGAGCATACAGCCCATCAAGTCTGCACCAACCTGCAAAGAGCATCCCATCCAGACCTAGAACCCCACCCTATAAGCCTAACCCACCTAGCCTACACATCTTTAGACACTATGGGGTAATTTAGCATGGCCAATCCAACTAATCTGCACATCTTTGGATTGTGGGAAGAAACAGGAACACCTGGCAGAAACCCAAACAAACACAGAGAGAACATACAAACTCCACAGAGTCAATCACCAAAAGTTGGAATCGAACCCAGGTCCCTAGCACTGTGAGGTAGTAGTTCTAATCACTGAGCCACCACTCTGCCTAAATCCTTTAAAGCTGGAGACAGACGTTTGGTTGAAAGCAGATTCTTCAGAACTGTAAGTTTAACAGAAATGAGCCTCACTTAAGATGTCAAACGCGCTCGTGATCTGCTCATGAGCTCCAGCGTTCATCTTAAATGTTCTGTCAGGTACTACAGCAAAAGATATGTTTAGAAACATATTTCATCATGGCCTTAGGAACAAAAAGTAGATATGGTAATGAGAGGGAGAAGTAGTTAGCAGTAATATTATATTTATTTTAATAGTTTCATGGTGAGTTAGGGTGAGAGTTAGCATCACTGGCAAGGCCAGCATTTGTTGTCCATCATGTATGAAGTAAGATGTACATTTGTCAGCTACAAGTGTACATGAATTTTCCTCAGCCAGATTATTGCAGATAACAAGGTGTAGAGCTGGATGAACACAGCAGGCCAAGCAGCATCAGAGGAGCAGGAAAGCTGACATTTCGGGTCTGGACCCTTCTTCAGAAATGGGGGAGGGGAAGGGGATTCTGAAATAAATACGGAGAGGGGGGAGGTGGATGGAAGGTGGATAAAGGAGCAGATAGATGGAGAGGAGACGGACAGGTCAAAGAGGCGGGGATGGAGCCAGTAAACGTGAGTGTAAGTGGGGAGTTAGGGTGGGGGTTGGTCAGTCAAGGGAAGATGGACAGGTCAAGGAGGCCAGATGAGGCTGGTGGGAAGGAGATGGGGGTGGGGCTTGAGGTGGGAGGAGTGGATAGGTGGGAGGAGTGGATAGGTGGGAGGAAGGACAGACAGGTCAAGGAGGTGGGGATGAGCTGGGCTGGTTTCGAGATGAGGTCTGGGGAGGGGAGATTTTGAAGCTTGTGAAGTCCACATTGATACCCATTGGGCTGTAGGGTTCCCAAGCGGAATATGAGGTGTTGTTCTTGCAACCTTCGGGTGGCATCATTGTGGCAATGCAGGAGGCCCAGGATGGACATGTCGTCCAAGGAGTGGGAGGGGGAGTTGAAATGGTTTGCGACTTGGGGGTGCAGTTGTTCGTCGCGAACCGAGCATAGGTGTTCCACAAAGCAGTAGAGGAAACCACATCGGGAATAGCGGATACAGGATACCACATTAGCAGATGGGCATGTGAACATCTGTTTGATGTGGAAGGTCTTTTTGGGGCCTGGGATGGGGGTGAGGATGGAGGTTTACGGGCAGGTGTAGCAGGGAAAAGTGCCGGGGGTGGTGGGCCTGGTGGGGAGTGTGGAGCAGACATTGGAGTCCCGGAGAGATTGGTCTTTCGGAAGGCAGATAAGGGTGGGGAGGGAAAATTGTCTTTGGTAGTGGGGTCTGATTGCAGATGGCGGAAATGCCGGACGATGATGCTTTGAATCTGGAGGTTGGTGGGATGAGGTACGTGAGCACGAAGGGGGTTTCTGTTTTGGTTGTGGCCTCCTCTACATCGGGGAAACCAAGCAGAGGCTTGGAGACCACTTTGTGGAACACCTATGCTTGGTTTGCGACAAACGACTGCACTTCCCAGTCGCAAACCATTTCAACTGCCCCTCCCATTCCTTGGATAACATGTCCATCCTGGGCCTCCTGCAGTGCCACAATGATGCCATCCAAAGGTTGCAGGAACAGGACCTCATATTTTGCTTGGGAACCCTGCAGCCCAATGGTATCAAAGTGGACTTCACGAGCTACAAAATCTCCCCTCCCCTGACCGCATCCCAAAACCAGCTCAGCTTGTCCCCGTCTCCCTAACCTATCCATCCTTCCTCCCACCTATCCACTCCTCCCACTTCAAACCCCACCCTTACCTTCTACCTACCAGCCTCATCCCGCCTCCTTGACCTGTCCGTCCTCCCTGGACTGACCAACCCCCACACTAACTCCCCACCTACACTCACCTTTACCGGCTCCATCCCTGCCTCTGTGACCTGTCTGTCTCCTCTCCACCTATCTTCTCCTTTATCCATCTTCCATCTGCCTCCCCCCTCTCCCTATTTATTTCAGAATCCCCTTTCCCTCCCCCATTCCTGAAGAAGGGTCCAGACCCGAAACGTCAGCTTTCCTGCTCCTCTGATGCTGCTTGGCCTGCTGTGTTCATCCAGCTCTATATCTTGTTATCTCAGATTCTCCAGCATCGGCAGTTCCCACAGTCTCTGAATTAGATTGTTGCAGATATCTGTTAGTTGTGACTGGGCTGTGATGGAATACCTTCTTCCTGAAAAGAATAGCATTGAGAAGTTTTGGGGAATAAGTTGAGGATGGAGTAAGCTCTTGATGTGTTAGCTTTATTGACAGAAGTTGATATCCTGCCATCTCACTCCTGTTGTACACAGTAGGTTATTGTGAATTACCCTCATGACTTTCCTGGAGAACTGGTTCTGTTATTTGGTGATTGTGAGGCTACCTCTGCTTTACCTTAGTCATCCAAAGCTGTATGCGGAAGTGCTAAACCATTTTGTAGAGTGTAATTATGCAGGTTACGATTGTTCTTTATACATTGATGGGCCTACACTGCATTTTTGAGAATACTTGAAATGAGACATCAAGAACAATTTAATTTGATTCAATAACTTTTGAGTTATTTGTTATCCCTCAGTAAGTATGGACACCATGAGCTGGAGATACTAGTTGTAACACTAATTAACAATCAGCTATCCTGATATAAGATGTTGCAGGGGTGGTTCATTGACAAAATAAATGCCTGAGTAACAGGCATTATTCTATAAAATTAAATGATTGATATCACATAGACGTTACACGTTAAGTGAATGGAACTTCTTCTGGTTTATACAATTCTGAATGGCTCTGAATGGGTCCTTCAACGTCGTGAGTACAATCAAAAGCATCCTGCATCTGAAGGAATCCAACTAATTGATGAAAGCTGACTGCACACTCTACTGTGTAGTATTCATTGAGAATGCAGTCAATTGAGGTACTGTATGAACAGAGCATCCAACATTGCCTTGATAGAGTGGTGTAGTAGATTTAATCTATCTAATCTGAATTCATCTAAGATGACGTAAAAGAGCTCAGTTTAGCTTTGTGAAATTGTAGGAATTATTCTCCTTATTATTCCCCCATCTCACTTTTTTTTATCATTTTAATCTACTCTATAACTAGCAATGAGCACGTTTCTGAAGGAAAGCTGGATGAACACAGCAGGCCAAACAGCATCATAGGAGCAGGAAAGCTTGATGTTTCAGGCCTAGACCCTTCTTCAAAAATCGGGGAGGCGAAGGAGGTTCTGAAATAAATAGGGAGAGAGGGGGAGGCAGATAGAAGATGGATAGAGGAGAAGATAGGTGGAGAGGAGACAGACCGGTACGAGAGAGTCGCAGTGGGAGAGAGATCCACTGAGGCTTTTCTGGAGGGAGGAGTTTAACTTCTTCAGGGTAGGCATCCTTAGAAGAAGCTTTGCACTATTTATTTGCATGAAAAAGTTGCCCCTTAGATCCCATTTATATCTTTTCCCTTTCAGCTTATACCTATGCCCTCTAGTTTTGGACTCCCCACGCCAGGGAAAAGACCTCTGCCTATTTACCCTATCCATGCCCCTCATGATTTTATAAACCCCCTAATGTCACCCCTCAACCTTTGATGCTCCAGGGGAAATAGCCCCAGCTTATTCAGCCTCTCCGTATAGCTCAACACTGCAACCCTGGCAACATCCTCATATATCTTTTCTGAACCCTTTTCTAGTTTCACAACATCCTTCCCATAACAGGGAGATCAGAATTACGCACAGTACTCCAAAAGTGGCCAAACCAATGTCCTGTACAGCCGTAACATGACCTCCCAACTCCTATACTCAATGCACTGACTAATAAAGGCAAGCATATCAAACACCTTTTTCACTATCCTATCTACCTGCGATTCCACTTTCGGGGAACTATGAACCTGCATTTCAAGGTCTCTTTGTTCAGCAACACTCCCCAGACGTTACCATTAAGTGTATAAGTCCTGCCCAGATTTGCCTTTCCAAAATGCAGCACCTCACATTTATCTATTTTTTTTAAAATTCATTTTGTGGGATGTGGGTATTGCTGGCTGGCCAGCATTTCTTGCCCATCCCTAGTTGCCCTCAAGAAGATGGTGGTGAGCTGCCTTCTTGAACCATTGCATTCCTCCTGCTGTGGGTTGACCCACAATGCTATTAGGGAGGGAATTCCAGGATTTTGACCCAGCGACAGTGAAGGAACGGCGATATATTTCCAAGTCAGGATGGTGAGTGACTTGGAGGTGAACTTGGAGGTGGTTCCCATATGTCTGCTGCCCTTGTCCTTCTAGATGGAAGTGGTTGTGAGTTTGGAAGGTGCTGTCTAAGGATCTTTGGTGAATTTCTGCAGTGCATATTGTAGATAGTACACACTGCTGCTACTGAGCGTCGATGGTGGAGGGAGTAAATGTTTGTGGATGTAATGCCAATCAAGCGGGCTGCTTTGTCCTTGGATGGTGTCAAGCTTCTTGAGTGTTGGGGCTGCAATCATCCAGGCACGTGGGGAGTATTCCATCACACTCCTGACTTGTGCCTTGTAGATGGTGAACAGGTTTTGAGAAGTCATCTCCATCTGCCACTCCTCAGCCCATTGACCCATCTGATCATGATCCCATTGTACTCTGAGGTACCTCTGGCACTGCAGTAATTTTTACTTTTTTTTAGACTTTCACTACTTTGGCTAAGTTTGTGATTTTTCTCCAGTATTATCATTAGTCCTCTGCTCTGTTTTTTCGTTGCTGTTTATGGAGTTTGAGAGGTAGGATCAATCAATAACATTCCTGTTTACTATTAGCAAAACCCAATTTAAATCCAGGCTTTGGAATTGCTTTCAGCTCCAACTGTTTTTGCCGAACCCCATCTGTATGAATTCCACAAGGAAAGGATTAAAATGCTACTAATTGTTTTTCCTTCATGCAATGCCTGGCAAACTAACAGACCTCTGGCTGCAAGAATAAATCCTGTAAATATGAAATAGCACTTACCTGGATTGTAAAGGAAGGAAGAACTAGAGGGGAAAAAAATCTTCCCAAAGCTCTGTTTATCTGCTGCACTCAGTCTGAAATTGTGTTCTCTATCGAGAAAACTTCTGTAGCTTCTTCTTATGGTTTTACTGTAAGGAGAGCCACCTTAAATTGTATCTAAATGAATCATCACTGTAAGATATCTGTATTTTTGTTCTGTTGCTCCTACACAATATTTCCTTTGATATGATTTTAAGTTTTTTTTCCCAGTGTGCCAAATACAGAATTGTTGTTGTCAATGTAGATGTGGTAACTTCTTGTGGATGTATTACACTTTTCACAAATGGTTCAAAACATTATTTCTGTATATCTGAGCTGCATCCAGTGTGGTTTGGCAGTAGCACTTCCTCCTTTGTCAGAGTCTTGAGTAGACAAGCTAGATAAATATTCCAACTCAAGACTGAGGGAATACTAAACTATTGGAGGTACCTTCCAACAGATAAAACATCAAGCTGTGCCCTGTGAGGTGAACATAAAAATTCCAATAACAATGTTTTAAAAAGCTTAAGTTCCTCGCAGTGTCCTGTCCAATTGTCATTGCTCACCCAACAGCTTAGATCACTCTATAAAAATATAACTATCTTTGAGATATGTGTATAAGTGAATTAATTTGGTGCAATTTTAAGTTTTTAAGAAACAACTAACCTTGATAAATAAAATCATAATATGGAAATCTAAATTGATCAACGCGCACTGTGACAATTTCCATGGTGATCAGTTACAACATTTTTAGAAAATTGCAGTTATTTCATGTGACTATCATCCTGAATTCATTCTCCAAAAGCAATTTGACATTTAATTCAATCCCCTTTAAAGTTTAACAAATGATGCTTGAATTACCTATTTACATAGTTGAATATAGTATCATTTATTAGTATTATGAGGAGCATTTGCAACACATTAAAAGCATTAAGTTTTCTCTACATATTAAGGAACACAGGATGCAAAGCAAAGAATAATAAAACCATGGCTTTGTAATTACAGAAATTGCTGTTGACTGAATTTGTTCCATTATTTAATAAATGACTAGCACAGTAAGAAAACTAAATTATAATTTTGGCCACAAGCTATCTAATCCAGAGTAATAGTCAACGTGAACCTTAAACCTGTTGTCAAGAATTCATGCAGTGTTTTCAAAACTTCATTTTAGTTTATCAGTTTTTATTTCTTGCAGGTGCTGGTTTTCTAAGCGATTTGATCCTAGCGTGCTGGTGCTTTATATAAATCTTTTGTACTGTCACTGATGTTGACTTCCTCAGAAATACCGTCATATTTCAAAGACAGGACACTTGAAATAAGTCAAAATCTTTCTTCTCATTTCAGTGTACCGAACTCTAACCCAGACCGTGGCAACAGCTCTCAGAATGTTATCTTTGATGGACAGGATTAAGAAAAATCCCTGTTCCTTGGTGAATTTCAAACACTGGAGAACAATGATGCAAGCTATGACTGAATTAATGAGATATTGCCGACTGGCAGGCAGGAACTGGCTTTACATAAACCTGATTAGCCTCCTCTTGCACTCTTTCAGAACATAGGAAAGACATGGCTGCAAAGATCAGCAACAAAGCACATATTCTCACTTTTTATTAGTTTGATAGAAAAGGGGTCTGCTTTTCACTGGGTACTAATTAAAGGATTTAGAGTTCTTTCATCTGATTGGCTGCGTATGTCCCTTGTTTCAAGCTCTTACTATGGAATCATTTGGCACCTGGGAGCAAAAACAGTTATTCTAATGATGTTGACTTTTCAACGGCTCAAATTTTATTTCACTTTTTTTTCCCAGACTGCCATGATCTATTTTAATGGACATGCAAATCTGAGTTTAAATTGCTTCTGCCATGGTTTCATTAGAAGTAATAATTTATCTGACTGATATTGACTTTTCAGTAACTGAATATATATTTCCCTTTTACTTCTTAAACAATTGTGCTTGACTTCAAAGGCCCATGCTAATGAGCAGTGCGTGGTAAAGGGAATACTTTGACTTCCTTTATTTAATTAAAACATCATTGTGCTTTTAATTTTCACTTTAGGCACAGTTTTTGATTACTTTGTTCCTCAGCAATTCATTTCAAGGGGTAAAAACAGGGAATTACATCTGAAATTTGTGAAATTGGGAAAAGGAAATCTCAGAATAATAATCTCATCAATGTTATCATTGGTGATTTCTCTAGCTTGAAGGACAATTCGAAGCATCAATATAATGATATAATAGACTATAAATAAAGGTTGAATTTCAGCTGGAGTCTTTCAAATTCCCAATTGCAATGTTGATAGAATACCCAGGAAATTGGCACAAGCACTATTACCCCACCAGAATTGAAGTTTCACTGAGAGAACACTCCCCCAATCCTGCCTCAGAATGTCGCTCCCATTTCATATCTATCCCTCACAGTTTTACTTGAAGTGTTTTGGTTGATTTATTAAAAATTTAACCTAAATCTGTTTGCATTACTTAGACTGTCCAGTTCTTAACAGACTGTTTTTCTTACATTGTAATAAAAATATACCCTTTGTTAATTAGTTTATTAAAGGTTTGGACAAAGAGAATATGACAGTCGTACTCCAACATTAAGGATAATGAATAACAGAATGTACAAAAGAAAATCAGATATTCAGATTTATGCTCTTTTCTCAACAGGCTCACTTTCTTTCAGTATTCCCACATTATCTATATCGGCTTTGAGGGCTCCAGCTTCAAGTCTCATGTTGGTACCATATGACACCATATTCTCTATTTATACTTCAAAAATATTTTAAAGTCTTTTTAACAAATGATTATGATGCAGGAAATACGCACGTAAGAATGAGATACGTTAAACCAGCAAACTAAGTACAGCAATTATTTTGACACTTAATGACATGGTAAATATGTTTTTTGGAACTGAAAGCTTATACTTTCATATGATGGTTCAATTTAAATATTTGAGGTACCTCTGCATTAACAGAGTTCTTAAAACTCACTACATGTAGCAAATTCACTTTGTTCCATTAACATGTGTAATTTTCAAAATTAGGCATTTCTTCACAGTGGATATTATAATTTTTTTCAAGTATTTTAATTAGGTTCAAGATAGCTGAATAATATTACAACTCCATACGGATGGTGCATAAAATCTGATTTTCTTAACTATAAATTTGATGTGTCATGATCTGTATTGGAATATGTACTTTGGCAGATATGTCAACATTATTTAATATATAACATGTAATTACTATCCTTAATGAAGCAGCATGGATAATAAGCAATCGAGAGCAGACAAATTTGTTCATTTCTCCAATGCAATACAGCTTAGATTCTGTACATATATATTTTACAATACCTCACTTGGACAGCCACCTACAGATCACACCTATGTTATTACTTACTTACGCAACCAGCTTTAGAATCATTTGCTTTTTTTTTAGCCATCCCCATTGGAGCCAACGGCCTACGGCAAGAACTCCACTGCCTCTTACTTAATTGCTTCTTAAACCTAACAGTGAATTACATTAAGTGTAATTTCATTGCCGTCAGATCTCAGTGAGTTAGCAGCAGACAGAGGTGCCACGTTTGCCACAGGAGCTTTTTTTTTTCTCTCTGGTTCATTGGCTACATCCGGGTGGGATGTGTTTTTCCTAAAGTAATCCAGGAGAATCTCTCCTTTGAAGAGGAACAGATGTAGATTTACATATCTGGAGGACTCTTGGCCTCTGATGAGATTAGTTTGAGTTTTAAAACCCTACTGGAAGGTGCATATTTAATAAACCCCCTAAAGCAAACCTCTGTGTGACAGCCAGCCCTGAGAGACTGGGGCAGAGAGGAGAAAGGGAGGAGATGTAATCATATGCATTGTGGCAGCATCATAATCAACACTGAAATTAGGCCAACAACAGTGACAACTAACAGACGCTGTGCATTTTCAATAAATCAATGAATATATAAAATACTGGGAGAAGATAGAACTCTTGTTCACTGATACTAATAACTGTTATTCTTCTGATGTGATGCAGGTTGTGATAGTTATGTAAGTAATTGATAGCAGACTTAGTTTGAACTATTTGGATTATGTTTATGAATCAGGAGGAATATTACAGCTCTTTCACATTCAATGAAAGGCAGAGGTGAACATTTCTAAAAGATTTATGGCATTAAAATGTTTTAACCCCTTCAATAATGACCTTTTTCAGTATGGCAAAACCATTTCACAAGGCAAACAACATCATTTAATTTATATTTATTAGGAGCGTTAGAGCTTTTTTTTACTGAAACATGTTTTTCGATTCAATAACCTGGGATGGATTAGAAAAATGTAGGCTTATACGTACTGATGCAATAGATAAATGTTAGCTTGGAAAAGCTGTCTTAGTCACAAAGTAGTTAAAGTACACCGCCAGATCAAATATAATGTTATACATCTGGAACTCACAGTAAGTAGCCAAAGCTTCAGTGTAACGCAATGGTATTTGGTAGTAGCAGATCATTCAGGGGATGTAGGTTTCACAGGCTGGGCAAACGTTCATTGCCCGTCCTTAGTTGCCTGAGAGGAAGTGGTGGTAGGCTGCCATCTTGATGTCATTTGCTGGACAGAAACCCACAATGCTGTTAAGGAGGGAGTTTCAAGATTTTGACCCAGCAAAGCTGACGGAACAATGATATATTTCCAAGTCAGAATGGTGAGTGGATACCGGCAACAGAGCCATTTCAATTTTAAGATGTCGATCCTGGCACCTATATCTCCAACTTTGTGTGGGCAATTCAGGAATCCCATTGTACTCCCCAGTAAGAATTATTAAACATGTTGAGGGATGGGTGGCTTACCACAGCTGGGAAGCAGATCTTCTTGACGGAGGTGGGTACAGAGTGGGAGCGAGCCACAGCTTCCTATAGCATCACACTAGCCCTGTTAAAGGATCAGCGGGGCACATGGGCTTAAACCCTTAGTAATGGAATGGTGCCTTTGACACTGCACAGGTAGCAAGGAGACTGGCACTTCCTCAAGCTGACATTCAGTACCCAGGCTTTGAACAACATTGGAATCCTCTGGCATTGCAGGGATAGGCAAACAAGTGGTAAAACTGTCAAAGGCAATTGGACAGCCTCCTATCCAACAGTCGGGATACTTTGGTTAGATTTTGGCCCTTCCGCCAATGAGGTACAAAACCATTGATAAGACATTGAGATGGTACAGCAGAGGAAAGACAAAGAAGACATCAAAGACCCTAAACACAGAATGAATCAACGAAGATGAAACTATCTAGTGATGAGTAGAAACCAGTGTCACATGAGGCTAAGACTCTGTAGTCAACTACTCACAAACATCTGTGCCCTTACTGCACATGATCTTGTACCATGCAATGCTAGTTGTCATGCCTTTTCGTAACTGTCAAGGGCTTCTTTGTTTCTGGCTCATTTCAATGATCAACAGTAGCCCTGATAGCATCTCAAAAATGGATGCACACCATCTTTTCTGAAAGGAGGCAATGCATTAATTTAACAACAGCCATGGCTTTGTAGGGACAGAGGACAGAGTGCTTCCACACCCAGGTTCCATCAGATACAGGGAATCATTGATTCCGCCCATGTGAACATCAACTCACCAAGTGATAGCCAGTGAGATTCATCAACTGAATGGGCTTCCACTCCCTCAAGCACAACAAGAACCTCCTTCATCTGTGCACTGACTTTAATTGTAGGAGGTGACAGGTCTCCAGCTCCTCTTTGGCACCTCACTTCCCTATGATGCAGTGGAAGACTTTGACGCAATCAGCAGATTTCTCTCATTGGACCACCAGCAGTCTAGGTGATGGCTCTGTTGGGTATTCTCACTTAATGCTCTTCACTGTATTTATCTGAACCAACTCCATTCCTGCCCCTGCATGTTCTACTTGAACAAGCAAAAATCAAGTGTAAACTTTCCTACCTGAAACTCTGAACATCAATCAGTTTCCTGCCAGAGGCAGGTTTCTGACCCAAAACAAAAATGCATTAATGATGTCAAATATTCTGGCCATTAACATGGCCAATGATAATTCCAAATGTTATTATTTACTTATTCACATGCTGGCACACATAGCATTTATTATCCATTCGTAGTTGCCCTCGAGATGATTGTGGTAAGGTGCCTCCTTGAACTTCACTTAGTACCAATAAATCTTTCCCTACACCTCAGTGGCCTGAACATGCTGAGCTATGGCGTAGCTTGTGGCAGAATCGGAAAGAAATTCGACAAGACCTCTCTCAATGTCAGGAATAACTCGTTGCTCTTTTTTATTTGCATTTGGCAAGTAGCAAGGTGAATTTCTTGACAGGCATCAGCAATTTGCCAGTTTAGGAATGGTATAGCTTGTTACACATTTTATCAATGACACAACTTGCCTCACTAATATTCATCATCCTATCTTGTCAAATGTGATATGCAAGCTTGACATAGCAAATTCTCAACATGAAAGTCACAGCCTGCACCTGACAGCTTCAACTCCCCAACAACAACAACTAAAACAGAAGTTGCTGGAAAAGCTCAGCAGGTCTGGCAGCGTCTGTGAAGAAAAAAGTCAAAGTTAACTTTACAGGTCCTGTGACCTTTCCTCAGAACTGATGATAGCTGGGAAAAGGTTGGTTCATATGCAGGAAATAGGGAGGGGGATGGGGTAGGGAGTAAACAATAGGATAGTGCCCGAAGAGAGACAAGAGCAGTTGGATAGACAAAGAAGTTAATAGCAATCTGGCTAGGAAGGTGAATAGCTGTTAATGGGGACTGTTAGTGAATAACAATAAGTAGTGTGTAATGGCAGGTTATGTGATACAAGGCCAGGTATGTGGTAGAGGGGGTTGAGGACATGAGAGAGTTTAGGCCCTAAAGTTATTGAACTCAATATTGAGTCCTGAAGGCTGCAGGGTCTCCAAGCGGAAAATGAGGTGTTGTTTCTCCAGCTTGCGTTGAGCTTCACTGGAAAACTGCAGCAAGCCAGAGACAGAGATGTTGGCCAGGGAACAGGGTGGTGTGTTAAAGTGGCAGGCAACTGGAAGCTCAGTGTCTTTTTTGTGAGAAGAATGTAGATGTTCTGCAAAGCGGTCACCCAGTCTATGCTTTGTTTCCCCAATATAGAGGAGACCACTTCCTGTAAAGACTCCATCCCATTCTTTCAGTTGCTCCGTCTCTTTCACATATGTTCAAGTGAGGCCAACTTCAACAAGGGAGCCTCTGAAATGTCCACCTTTTTCCTCAACCGAGGATTGTCCAGCACCGTTGTTGACAGGGCCCTCAACAGGGTCCGACCCATCTCCCGCACTTCCGCCCTCACCCCTTCTCTTCCTTCCCGCAACAGCAATAGTGTTTCCCTTGTCCTTACCTACCATCTCACCAGCATCCACTTCCAGAAAATCATCAGATGCCATTTCCACCAACTCCAGAAAGATGCCACCACCACACACATTCTCCTCCCCTCTCTTGTCCATTTTCTGCATGGACCATTCCCTCAGGGATCTCCTGGTTCATTCTCCCTTCACCCTCAACAGCCCCCCACAGAGCTATGGCACCTTCCCTTGTAGCCAGCAAAGCTGCAACACCTGCCCATTTCCCTCCTCCCTCTCCAGTATCCAAGGGCCCAAACATACCTTCCAGGTGAAGCAACACTTCACCTGCACTTCCCACAATCTAGTCTGCTGCATTCGCTGCTCACAATGTGGTCTCCTCTACACGGGGGAAACGAATCGTAGACTGGGTGACCGCTTTGCAGAATGTCTATGTTCTACTTGCAAAAAAGACCCTGAGCTGCCTGTTGCCTGCCACTTTAACACACCACCCTGTTCCCTGGCCAACTTCTCTGTCTCTGCCTTGGTGCAGTGTTCCAGAGAAGCTCAACACAAGTGAAGAACAACACCTCATTTTCCACTTGGGGACCCTGCAGCCCTCCGGACTCAATATTGAGTTCAATAATTTTAGGGTCTAAACTCTCTCATGTCCTAGACCCCCTACTCCACTCACCAGGCCTTGTTATCGCATAGTCTGCCATTACACACTACCTATTGTTAGTCACTAACAGTCCCCATGAACTGCTATTCACCCTCCTATCCAGATCGTTATCAATTCCTTTGTCTATCCAACTGTTCTTCTCTCTCTTCTGGCTTTATCCTATTGTTTACTCTCTGCCCCATCCCCCTCCCTATTTTGTGCATATAAACTGAAGTTTTCCCAGCCACCATCAGTTCTGAGGAAGGGTCACTGGACCCAAAATATTAACTCTGATTTTTTTTCTTCACATATGCTGCCAGACCTGCTGAGCTTTTCCAGCAGCTTCTGTTTTTGTTCCTGATTTACAGCATCCACAGTTCTTTTGGTTTTTATTTAGCTTCAGCCCACCACTCGTATCAAAGGATCTCCATGTTAGATACCAGGCACCAACATCGCAGGACCACTCTTTTGGCAGAGGCAACATACACCCCACATTGATCAACATTGACATTAACAATGTGCCAGCCACTGAGAATCCTCATTGCACATCTCCAACTCACTCACAGGATGCTTCTGCGCTAGATGCTGTACCTCGGGCACACACAACCAGCTCATGGGCTGGATGAAGCTGTACCTCCAGGCTGTTTGCTCACTGTCATTGTGCATACTCACTCTAAGCCAACCTGAATGCTCATAGTGTCCTGCCTTGGATTGCCTTTTGCACCTGGCATCTCAGTCAGGGATACCAGACTGCTGTTTAGTGCAGACATAAGTCCAGGATACCTGGCCTAGTTGTCAACAGGCGTCAGTCAAATCGAGCAGGAACATCTTTGGTCAGGGGACACAGGCAGCCTCCGCTAACAGTCCAGGGGCTTGGACACAGTCAGTCAGCCACTCGGGGCAGTCAAAGTTAGGATGCTCGTTACATAAGGGATGAGGAGCTGAATGTCAGGCAGCCCACCACCCGTCCTGACTCTTTCTGGCCTACTGCGAGCTGTCTTCTCCCTGGAATGAGAGCATGATAGATGAAGGTAGGTGGCACTGCTGTTAATTTTGGTGCAGGTGAGGAATTGTCCCAGGTGAGTGGGTAGGCAATCGCAGAGGGCATGCACGGATAGTGATGTCAGAGTTTTGGGTGGGTGAGACTGGGTGAAGGAAGATGTTGCAGGCAAGATTGAGAGTGGTAGAGAATGAGCCTTGGTGTGGGTTGGGTACGGTTGCAGAGAGAGAGTGTGAGTGTGAAGTATCAGAGAGAAGATCGTGGAGTGGAGAATTATTGACTTATTCCTGACAATGCTGGACATTTCTCTAGACAGCGGAGTTCATGCTAACCTGGTTAGTAATATCGGGCCAAACTGATATGGTCTGACCTCTTCTGCTGGTCATGAGGAAGATAAAGCATACCTCTGCAACACCCCTCCCCACATCCCCCCGTACCCCACCCCCACTCACATCACCCCTTCCTGTCTAGCAGGATCTTCAAGTCCCTGCCTTCAAAGTGAGCAGACAAATCTCTTTGTCATGTCCAGGGTAAATGTCAGGGAAAGTAAAAGGCAGCTGTAGACTGACAGTGTCGGTCTGGGTGCATGATGGCCTTTTAAAGATGGCACCAGTACCAGGAATGCTGGTCAATTTGGGATGTCCCAGCAGTGGCAAGGTTTTCCAGAAACTGTGAGAATGGGGCTGGAAACGAACAAGAGGGATGCCATGGGGAGGATGCTGCTAGTTCATGAGAAGAGTTTCGTAAGATATGGCAAGAAAACTTACTAGGCCCCTGAGTGGAGGAAATAACCTCTTCATTCAAAATCCGCAGTAGCACAGTTCAAGGTGGCAACGGAATTCAAAGTGCAGTTTTACTGTAGGCTCTCTATACACAGTTCTTACATACATTAAAATTCTAGCACTATGGTGTTACATAATTGTATCTACTGTACACAAAAGTTTGCGTGACATCTGTCTTGGGGAATTAGGAGATGGTTTAAACATTTGCTAAATGCTGGCTGTTACTCCTGATGGGATTAGAATGTCTGTCTGGTCTGCTTACATAATTAAGAGGTCTTATAAGTTAGTAAATGTTAGTAAAAATACTAGACCTTTATGATCTAAATAATTTAGAAATTATACATGTTCTCAATAAAAGTATAGAGGATATTCAACTGATTACCGCAGCTGCGTTGTGAGATTTTAGTTACTATTACTGAAAGACTGCAGTTTTATGAATGAATGAAACACGGTATAGTAAACATAGTGTGCTGGTGAGCAGTTAGTGAAAGAGTTATGAATGAATGAGAATGTGGTATTAGTAAATATAGAGCACTTGTGAGTGGGTCAGTAAAGACACATATAATACAATATCTCATGCCCCATGGGGGAAACTCTTCATAAAACTCAATGCAGCTGGCATTCAGCCAAAAGAAAAAGTAAGATTCATCCAGTTGTATCTATTTTAAAAATCAACCGATACCGGAATTCTTTGATCAAACTTGCCTCCACCAGCCTTTCAGGCAGTGCATCCCAGACTCTAATTACTTGCTCTGTGATAAAGCGTCGCATTTGGTTCTTTTGAAAAACACTTTGAAATTGTACCCTCTGGCTCTCAACCCATTTACCTGGGCTAACAGTTTCTCTCCATCCTTTCTGTCCAAATTTCTCATGATTTTGAAAACTTCCATAAAATCTCCTCTTAGCCTTCTCATGTCCAAGGAAAACAGTCTTAAATTTGAATGAGTGAATGACCTCCTTCTGCATGAGATCAATTCTGATATCTTTCCTCATAAACCAAGCATCTCTCCAATGCATTCCCATCCATCTTATCATGTGGTGCACAAAACAGTGCACAGTATTCCAGCTGAGGTCTAATCAATGTCTTATATCAGTTAACCTCCCAGTTTTTGTATTCTATGCTCTTATAAATGAAGTCTTCAGAAAGTTTGGGCAGTGCTGTTCTGGAAGTAAGTTTTACTCGTCTGATCATAATGGAAAACTAGGCTCCTGACATAGATTAGGAAACTTGGCCTGGCTGATGTGATGAATAATAGTCACCTCAGATTTTCGGTGTTTAATTCCATTTCATTCTAAGTAAAATTAGACATACAAGGCAAAGAAATTGTCCAGCATCACCTTTCTCCAGCCAAAATTGAATCTTTGAATCTATCAATATGAACATCAAGGTCTCGGACAGATATTAAACAAGCCTATTGACAACACTACAACGTGCAAAATGCAGTCTAAAAGTATACATTTAAGGACTCGGACAAAAGGATGGAAGATCAACTATTTTGAGGTTCTGCACACCCTGAAATACAGAAGGGACTTATTGGAAAGGATCATTATCACAAGATGTAGACACTGCCAAAACACACAAAGCCACAAGCAGACAGATGAAGAAACTGTCTACCGAAATGGATAGCCTTCAAATAAGTGGAGAGAAAGGCAGCACATTTGATACAGTGAAATAGCAACAGTGAAAACTGTTCACCAGACAGAAAGAAGAATGTGTAGGAGTTGTGGACAGCTACATGAATTCACAAATACAAAGAAAAGTCTTGCAAATGGACCATTGTGAAGAGCTTGGGGAAATGCCAATCATTGGGTGAAGACATGCAGAACAAAGGAAGAAAGTGGTAGACAAGCAACCAATGCGAGATCAAGAGATGGATGGACAGGAAAAGAAACTAGAATATCCCTAGTCTGGAAGATGGCAGTGATTGTGAACATGTTAGATACAGGAACCAAACAACTGCAACAGAACCCAGGGGGGAAAAAAATTCACACAACAATTCAGATCAGGAAGGTGGTGAGAAATAAGCCATAACGATAAATCTGAAGGTGAAGATTGATCAGTGTAACATCACCCCACTCAGACTGTGCCAAATCTTTCCTGAAAATTTGGAAGAGAATGGAAATCTAAGGAAAGGTGTTCTGAAATGAAGCGATGTCATGTTAACAGTATGCAGGGAAACTAAGGTTCATCAACTAGTTACTACCCAAATCAGAGGAAGATACATAGAAAAACATCTTAATTGTGTATTTTGTATATGGGGAGGGAACAGGAGAATGGAGTTGGGAAATATATCAGGAATGACTGCATTGCAGAGCAGATTCGATGGCCTAAATAGTCCAGCTCTGTTCCTACGTCTTATGGTCTACCTTACTGAATTTGATAGTTCTGCAGTCCTGGGCATTGCACTGTAGTGAAGAGTTGTAGATTATCCCAGGAAATCACGAGGTGAAAGAGGCAACACTGAGGTTTGAGGCAGTACATTCAGTGAGAAGCACCTTCTGAAAAGAAGCGAAGAAAATTTGGTGCAAACTTGCCCTTGGTTTATGTAACTGAGTTTACTCTTCTCTATTCCAATGTGGCTTTCTTGTGTCTTCTGGAGAAATTGTTCCTGCATTGCTGTAGGTGGGATTATCCTGGATCACATTGGAAGAACACCATCATCTGTTAACATATCATCTCTGATCAACTATTATATTGCTGGGTGCATTTGTTGTATTCTGTTAGGAATCCCTAGGTCACTTGTTGAAAGAGCATTTGTAACTCGTTGACTTTGCTGGTCTCAACCCTGTTTTGACTCAGTTTGGTGGTATTAAATTCACTCAGTGATAGATCCTACAAGTGGCCAGGAGGAGGCAAACAACAAGCTGCTGAAGCGCAGGAAAGAGAAGGTAAACACTTCAACAAGATATTCCAAATATCTATCATAAGCTGGACAAGTACAAGATCCTGTCATGAAAACCTGAAGCCCAGCTAATGTCATGATTGAAACTAAAACAAATGAGAAGAAACAGGATCTATACTTGATCTACACTAGAGCTGGTAAAACCAAAAACTGCATCAACGATCACTATCCAGGAAACATCATCAGTAACTGTAAGCTCAGTACCCATAACACCAGACATTATATCGCCTATGGAGTGTGCCACCTCAACACTGAGAGCAACAAATGCCAAATCCAACAAATAGAGGACAGCATCTTACCACTTATACTGTGGATAATATTTTTGGAAAAAATACGCACTGTAAAGGGAGTGCAATTTATTTACAAAATTCTGTTGATAATCTTCATTCCTTTAGAAAAGTTAATGACTGTAATAATTACACAAAATTTTAAAGGAAGTGAGAGATTATAGATATTATTAATCAACCTGATGAGAGATGTTACAACAAATGCTGGATCAGTTAGGATTGAACCTAGGCTTTCTTGTACAGAGGTCAAACCCTACCATGACACAATGAGAGCCCATTAGGAAGTGATGTGTCATTTTGTTCCATTTAATGGCCTAGGAACTAATTTGCTCGGAACCAATTTGTATGTCTAAGTGTTCCATGATGGCACATTCATGGTGAGTCACAAAGAGTCATGTGACATTTAACAAATAACAGCACTATCCTGACTCAGTTCTGTTGTACAAGGTATCATGGCAAGTATCATAGATAAACCCTCTAGACTTTCCAAGCTTAAAGTGTATTCCAAACATTTAAAGTATGTGGGAACAAAAGCCAATCAGAACTCATGGCAAGTATTTTATTTATATTTTTTGTAATTTGCCTGAGAAGAATTAGAGGACAGATTGAAACGAAAAATGCAAATAACTTTGGTGAGACAGAAATGGTTCCAATATGGTTATTGGGATGATTTAGTGGTTTGCAGATCTATAATACATTTGTTTCTTTGTACAGGAATGTTACTGTTTCACGTTGTTTCATCTGTATAACATTTTCTCTTATCTGAGTAACTTCGATTTTAGTTTCTACTAAGATGCAACAGTGAAGCATGTAGTCTCAGAATCAAATGTGATAGTTTTTCATGGAAAGTATTCTTCTGCTGTGAGGAGCTGCATGATCAATGGTGAGAAAGTTTAGAACATATCATGTGAATGAAACTAGCAGCTTTCTAATGTTGAGTTAAGAAGTTCTGATTATCACCTTTGGGATTAAACAGTGAGTTCTGAATCTCACTAATGATCAGTGAATCCCTTATTTCCATGCATTTGCATCTCATTATTCATATGCGGCTCACCATTCTCCTCACCTTCGCTGAGACACTAGATGCTGCCATTTGCTGTCATGGAAGTCAGGGTAATTACCTGGTACCGCTTACATCTAGCTCCACCTTAACCACCATTTCTCAACATGTTTCTTTCCCTTTCAGCCTTCATTCATGTAACTGGGCATCACCAGACTCCCAGCCTCACTACATCATCATGGCTGCTCTCCAAACATTTCACACTTTGCTTCATCCCTCCTAGACTTCACTTTGGAGCTCCTGAGCAGTCACCCTCTCAGTCAACTCCAGCATCTCCTCCTCCTGTGGGGTGAGCAGCCTCATGTCCACCATTCTGCTACTGGCCTTGACCCTCCTGGGCGGAGTCATGAGACATTTAATTTCTGCAATGAGACAAAAGGAGGATTGAATGTTAAGAAAGTGGATGGGAGAAGTGTTAGTTTGATGAGGGGGGCAAGAGAAGTGGCGAAGTGAGTCCCTAGTGAGTGAATAGGAAGTATTAGTAACTTGCAAGGATGAGATGGACAAGCCATTGAATGGACATGTTGCATTTAACAGTGAGAGTTTTAGTCCATTAATCTTGGTGAGAGGTGGGTGCATTGGCTGAATTACTGAGTAGTATGCATGTACCATGGAAGAGAGTAAATGATGGCACCTGCCTTCATGGAGAGCACGAGGCCATTGATATTTCTTTCTAAATATTGGGTACTTCTTTTAACCGAAGACACCACACTGATTCAGGCCAGTATCTCTGTCAATGCTAGCCATGCCTGATCACATGGTCTTCTTTCGCATTCTGGAGGGAACAGTACTTCTCTTCTTCGATCACCCTGTCCACAAGCACCTTCAGCCCCTTGTTAGTAAAGCAAGGAGCTAACCTGCCTTTTCGGGCTGTGTCATTCAATGGTCACAGTGGGAAAGGCAATTTCTGGTGTGTAGCCTCTGAAGTGTTGTAGAGCCGAGGTTTAAAGATGCCACCAGTGTCATCAATATCACAAAGACCTGGCAGCAATGATAACTTTGACTCCTCCTGCCACATGATTCCGTGGACCAGACATGAGATACTAATAAATGAGCTGGAAAGCAGATGATTTCATGACAAAAGTCAACACGGTAGATCTATAAAACACGACGGTCACCAGAGAAAACACTTTGCCTAAAACTGGAAAAATTTAGCCCACTGTAACTTGAAAACGTATGATGCAGATACTGAGTTCATCAACACAAGTTATTTATTTTTCCGACTGAAAGGAAGGACATTAATAAAGGGTTAGGCAGGAAGCTTGGGTCAAATGCTTTAAACGTTCAAGTCGCTACTTGCTAAATGTTGACTTTTAGAGTTAAAATGTATTCAGGACAAACTACAAACATACATAGTTTATATCCATGTGATACTTTTGGTTGAATGCAAGATCTCTGGTCTTTTAACTATTCTACCACATAAAGGATTAAATAAACTTCCTGGTGCATCTTGAAGTCAATTTTATTCACTTTGTTGGATTTATTTTTGTTTTAGTTTGCTTATCACTTATAAGTAGGTGTACTTCTTGAGTTCCATTTGCTTAGAAACCATCTTCAAGAAAGAGGAAACTAACTTCTGAAAGTTTTTGCTTAATCTACATCAGGCATGAATTCACAACCTGAACCTATCCAAAAAATGACATTGCGTCAACAACCTCACCTCAGTGATTTCATGAGTGGCAATGTCATACCAACCTAGCAAGATGTAGCTGATCTTCTGAGTTTTGGGTTTATTCTGTATTCCCTGAGCAATAATGAAAGAATATAACTTTTGCAGAGAGTGGCATCAGTCCTAATAGAGAAGTCAATCATGAAGAAATCAATATTTATGCATTCTGGTAACAACTAGGGATAGAAAAGAGAGATAAGTAAAATGGAACCTTCCATCATATGCAGGTATGTGGTTGTACACCTCATAGCAATATACTTAAGTGCTGAAATGAAGGTTGCATGAACAGCATGTCAGTTAATTTTTTACGTAAAAGGGAATGAATGAAAACATGTTTATACTAGTGTGGGATTGAAATCATATCATAGCCCACAATATTCACATGGTAACATTCAATGTGGGGATTGGTTAGCTCAGTTGGCTGGATGGTGATGGCATGGGAGAGTGATGGCAACAAATGTAGGTTCAATTCCTAAACTGGATGAAGTTACCATGACCTCAACCTCCCCCCTCAACTGAGGTGGAGTGACCTGCGGGTTAAACTGACCACCAGTGACCTTTCCCTAATGAGTGAGCGGTCTATGGTTCTCCGGGATTGTGTTTACTTTTGTGTTCAAATACCTACACTTTTAAAATTTATTCTTTCACAGGGTATGGGTGTGGCTGCCCAGGCCAGCATTTGTCACCCAGTGTTAATCTCTAATTGCTTCTGAGTAGCTAGCCACCTTCCTGAACTGAAGTTCATTGGGCGGTATATGCGGTGTAGATACACCACTGTGCTGACCCAGTTACAGTGAATACCCACAAATGTGGTTCCAAGTCAGAGTAATATGGTACTTAAAGGGCAACTTGCAAATGGTGGTGTACCAATGCCTCTGTTGCCATTCTCCACTTCTCAGTTGTAGAGGTTGGAGTCTGGAAGATGCTGAAGACGGAGGTTTCATGATGTGCTGCGGTGGTATATACTACTGCCACTGTGGGTCAGTGGTGGAGGGAGGGACACAGTAGGTGAGTGAATGTGGTGCTGATCAAGCAGGTAGTTGGTTCTCGATGGTGTTGAGATTCTTGAGAGCTGTTGAAGCCACACCCAACGAAGTACATGGAGAGTATTTCTTCAAATTGCTGGCTTGTGCCTTATAAAAAATGGTCCAACTCTGGGGAGTTAGAAGGTGAGTTATTCATCGCAGAATTTTCAACCTCCAATCTGCATTTGCAGCCACGGTATTTATATGATTAGTCCAGTTCTGTTTCTTGTCAATGCTAATACCAAGGATTTTGATATAGTGGGATTCAGTGATGGTAATGCCGTTGAATGTTTAACCAAGTGTTACATCTACATTCATATCTAATTTTTTGCCTCTGACTTATCTAAGTCATTGGAAAAGTTTCAAAAGTAATTTTAAACTAAACAGATTCCAATCTTAAAAAAGATTTGTGTTATATAATTCTTTATCAATTTATCTAGAAACATCTCAAAATAACCTGACATGAAATTGTATGAGCTGTCGTTGATGTAACTAAGCATAATAGCCATAGTAATAAAATGTACAGTCAGTTAATTTCCAGCATTAGCATTTCCTTACAATTTATTTCTTTGTTTATGGGCGTTGCTGGCTATTGTGTGTCCATCTTGAATTTTCTTTGAGAAGGGCCTAGTGATCTGTCCACTTGAAACAATATAGACTTGTGGTACACCCAAAATGCTGTCAGGTAGCTATTATTTTGACCCATTGCAATGATGGAATGGTGATCCATTTCTAATTCAAGATGATATGCCACTTTGAAGGGAATTTTCAGGTGACAGTGTTTCTATTTGCAGGCTTCCCCTGTTTTTCCAGGTTGTCGTTGGATTTTAATGGTGTTTTCAAAGAAGCATGGGTGGTTTGGGAGAACTATATTATCCAGAATTACATGAGAGCTCTTTTCCCTTCTTAAAATGAGACGAAGATATCTTTAAAATCTGCATAAGCATGTAAGCAGTACCTCAGGTGGAGATTACCTCTGAAAGTCCAGACCACACTCAATACCTCCTTGGACTGTCAGCCAAAATTTTGTGTTTAAGTTTTGAAGTCGGGTCAAACTGTGACTTTCTGATTCAGAGGCAATAATGTTTGAAAATGAGACAGATTGAAATAACTTGTATCTAAGATATTAGACAAATAATAGACATATAATGCGTGTACCCTAATAACCTCTACGTTGAGCTGAAGGCTACTCATTCAAAGTAATTGAAGGTATTGTTTTCTGTAAAGATTGTCAAACCCATTTATGGTTTTCTCCATTAAGAATTAGAACTTTAGACTATATTGACAATGTATGATTCAGCCTAACGCTTTTAGAGTTATTCATGGTTTTATAGTGCGTCATCAATGAGTTATAAACTCAAATCGATTCTTTTGTGCCTAAGAGAACAATATAACAGAAATCCACCAAAGTAATGCCACAGGAATTGTTATTCCCAGGATTGAAATTTGTATGTGCCACGGCCTTTTCTCAATTGTGAAACAGGTGTAAAACAGGTCACTTTAACACTGGGACGGCCAACAACCATTCTGTGTGCCAACTCCACTGGGTTGGTCCCTTCTATAATCATTTCAAGGGATGCCAAAATTAAGTATTAGTTCCCTTAAATATAAATAGGAGCTTAATGTCTCTCAAGTACCCACTTCTGGAAATTAGCTGGTATGTGAGGGCCAATGACCTGGCTGATTCTGCCCAGACATCTTCAGTAATCCTGCAACAAAACATTGTTTCTTTTTCAAAAATAAAGGTTTATATTAAAAAAAAGTTATTCTGTAGACCAAGAGATGCAAAACTGCTCTCCCAATTCTATAGGTGTCATGGTTTCACAGCCATCCCTGCTCACTTGTCTAATTCATTCCTTCTGTAACTTGCCTACCTCCTTTACATTTTGATTCCATTGTTAGTCAAGAATCTGTTGAACTCTGCCTTAAAAATAATTAAAGTTCCTGTCTTCATTGCTCTCTGGATGTTGATGATTCCACAGACTAATGACCCAGGGAGAAACAATTTCTCTTCAACTTCTAAAATGCACTACCTTTTCTTTTTTAAACTGTGCTTCCAAGTTCTTGTCTCTTCCATAAAACTCTCATTAATCATTCTTGTCAAGTACCCACAGGATTTTATATATTTGAATAAGACCACCTTTAACTGTTCCAAGCTCCAGTGGATATAGACGTACCCCGTCCAAACTTTCTTCATAAGTTAGTTACTTTATCCCAGGTATTAGTCAAGTGAACCTTCTCTGAACTGCTTCTAATGTGATAATATCCTTCATTAAGTAAGGAGACTGAAACTACGCAGTTCTCCAGATGTGGTCTCGCCATCACGTTGTACAACTGTTGTGAAATATTCCTGCTACGATAAAAGCAAAATATTGTAGATGCTGGAAACCTGAAATAAAAACAGAAAATGCGAGAGAAACTCTGTAGATCTGGCAACTTATCTGGAGAGACAAACAGAGTTCATTTTTGAATCTATTGTGACTCTTCCTCAGAACTGGTTTGGAAGTGCAGTCATATTGAACTTGAAAAGTTAACTCTGTTTTTATCTCCACAGATGCTGACAGACCTGCTGAATATCCTCAGCATTTTCTGTCCTTATTCCAACTTCTTTTTTATTCCAGTCCTCTTGTCTTCCTTATGACCCGTTTACCTTGATAATGAGATAGTAGGAACTGCAGATGCTGGAGAATCTGCGATAACAAGGTGTGGAGCTGGATGAACACAGCAGGCCAAGCAGCATCAGAGGAGCAGGAAGGCTGACGTTTCGGGCCTAGACCCTTCTTCAGAAAAAAAAAATTTCTGAAGAAG
>JAHRHZ010000222.1:40297684-40319747 GCA_024137785.1 Ginglymostoma cirratum | reverse complement strand
AAGGGTTTAGGCTTGAAACGTCAAGTTTTCCTGCTCCTATGATGCTGCTTGACCTGCTGTGTTCATCCAGCCCCGTGCTTGTTATCTCTATATAAAAAAAATGATGGTTCACTTTTGGAAAATTGTTGGATTTTTAGTTTTGTATAACTTATATAACTAAAAATATGATTTTCCAATGCTATTTTACATTTGTGGGACACGGACTGTAAGCCAGCCCACAGCCGGCTGCCTTTGTCTTCCACGCCAGACGGTGCTGTTGAGCTATGCTGGAAGCCACGCCAGGAGGTATCTTCCCTCAAAACAACCAAAATTCTCACTACCAGAATTGTGGTAGGCTTGTGTGGAGATTTATTTAAAGTTAGCACTGATTGCTGCTGACCACAAAATCCAGGTCATTCCGGTCTTGTGTCCCTGATTGAAGGACAAGTATGGGTCAGGACACCAGCGATGTTACCCTGCGGTTCTTCAAAAGCAGTTCATGGCAGCTTCTGTATTCTTCTTTCCAACCTATCCCCTCAAGAGTGCAAGCAGGGTGGGACAGGGTATCTTGGTCGAACATGCCATTCCTACATCGTACCATACACCTTCTACTGCATTTAAGAATCAGCTTAGATTTTTGTGCTCAAGTTCTGAACTGTCATTTGAAACCCATAATCTTCTTATTTAGAGTTGAAAGTGCTGCAAACTGAACTATGGAAAACAAGTTGCCTCTTCGCCGGCTATAAAGGTTTAAATGAAATGAACTTCAGGTTTAATGCAATCTTGGCGAAGGTGACGCAGTTTAAATGTTGTCTATAATTTGGAGTGACTTCAACCTCAAACAAAGCTTAACTATTAAGCTCATCTGAGTAGTAGGAGTGCTGCTCTGATGCCAGTACACAAAGGTGAAACTTATCCTGGCTATAATGTGCAGTGGGTGATACCAAATGTGGAGCCTGCATCACAATCTGTCTGATTTTCCCTTCCATCCGTCTTTTGTTACCACCCCAGTCAATCATTTCCAGGGGAAAGTAAGTGTACCTTTACCATAAAATGTAGCTGGGAACATTTGACACTGGATATGGAAAAACAGCAGTATTCCATTTCCTATCGTTGACCTCCCTCACATTGATCAGCACAAACGAGTACAGTTATTTGGGGTGAACTGAAAGGGGTTAATACAGTACTAAAATAAATTCATTGCTGTTATCCCTCTGTGGAGTGTGACCATGTTTTGTTGAGAACAACTATTTTCTGTCTTCCTAAAAAAAAGTCATTAAATGTGACATACAGGTTGGGTTTTGCAGCATTAATCTACAACAAGAAGCTGAAACCATTACAGGTCCACCACACAAATACTCCAAACAATGATTTTACATTTTTTTTGAACAGCACTGATTAATCGGATTCTTTGTATCTACAAATTGAAAGCTCACTGTTACTTGGTTGTTCTTCAGAATAGCAAACCTCTTGGGACGTTGAAGTTTGAACAGGAGTCTGGGACATGACACACCAGAACTTATTGTGTGTAGTGAGCTGTGAAAAGTCATTCAGAAGAAAAGTACCACATAGCCTTTATTTATTTACAGTGAAATATTTATCCATGACACAAGGCTGTAGGAATAGCTCATCCCTCTTTTCATCTTTCCAATGAATATAGACATCTTTAGAATGTATGCTTAATGGATCTCCCAACTGAATAATTCAATTGTGCTGACTTTGGAATGATGCTTTATTGACCAGAAAACCAAACTGCAGTGGATCTGCTTGGAAAAAAAAAATCAACCCATCTTTTTTATTATACTTGGACAATTATTGCTTAGCTAAATTGTTAATGTTTGGACTCAGAAATGCAAAGCCAATCAATCCATAAATCCTTGTAGCATTGAACTTCTGTGGCAGCTCAAGGCGATAGTTCTGCTGCCCATTTGACTTCATTCTTTTCTATCTGATCTGAAACAATAACAATCAAATAAGCATATTTTCTCATTCTAAACAGACTGTTTCAATATACAGCCTTACAATGCATGCCATATGACAGAAATTGTTTTCAAATGAACATTTCATTCTTTGCATTTGAATAGCAAACATTTCATATTCATATATTACTTCATGCAAAATAGCACAAAGTTTGTCAATTCAAGTGTTTTTTCTCAGAATAAATATGGAACTCTCTATGTGGTATATTCAAATATTCACTTCACATTATTGGAAGTATTTATATCAGGGACTGGTCGCTGCATAAATGAATTCCCTCCCAATGGAGGGAATTTCTCTACTCTCTATTTCTCTACCGTATTTTCCTCCCACTCATATTCAACACTTTCAGCACTTTGTGTCTTCACACAGCGCCAGTGACAATTGAGCTTTGGCATCAGCTATTGTTTATAATTGGTCAACTTTGTCAAGCTCACAGTAGATCTGTATTTTGGCAATTAATAAAAAAAAAGTGAAATCGGCAAATTGCACTCAGCTAATGCCAAGAAGGCCTGAACTTTTGTAAAGACAGAGAGCTGTTCTGGCATTATAAATATGGCGGTAGAGGGACGAATCTAGAAGTCCGGTACTTGAACGTGGAGCACGTAGGTTGTTGTGTTGGCTATAAATTGCCATGGAGAATGGGCACTTAGGCATAGTTTTGCATGGACAGTATGAGCGACCATGAGGTGTAGAGGGATGTGGGTTGGCAGGAGGCTATGAGGGGCCATGCAGGTCGTTTGGGTGAGAGAGGGGGGTGGGCAGTGGAGAGGGGGGAAGTGTGCTGCGGGTTGACCTGGGCTAGCATGGATGTGGAATGGGGACCATGAGGGCTGAAAAACTTGTCCCCAGCTCACCCAGGAATTAAAATCAGAAGTTCCATACCACTTTATCCCAGGTTGGGTTTATAGAGGCAGGAATTGTCCCAATTCTGACCTCTCAACCTGATAGGAAAAGTTTAGACTGAAGTGTACAGGTTGGTAATAGTCACAGAAATAACACGGGCTTCATCAATGTTGCTCTCCAAATCAGCCACACCACAAATAAAACCTTAAAACCTTGTTGTACACCTGCCATGGTTCAAAATCTACACTCATCATCAACTATGATGTTAATTGTACAGGCTCAAGCAGAGCGCTGAATTATTGCCCTTCAATTGCGGATTTTCACTAGTGATGGTAAATCCCATTAGAAAAATATTCCGGTACCTTTCTTTCAGATAAAATAGACATTTGTGGTCAGATCGCAACATGGTGAGCCTGTTATCAGTTGGCAATATTATTTAGTAAATCAGCAATCACTGTTACTTTTCCTTCACATTCACATATTCTTCCTTACTGATTCTTCAACATTTTATTTTGATATTGCAATTTATAACTTTTTTTTCCTCTGGCTGGAGGGAATTGATAGGTTTAATTAAGCTTCCACATGCCCAAAATAATATCTTCACAGGAGACAATTAGCTTTTAAGAACGGGAGAATTACATACTTTGAAGTAGACAGCATGGCACAGCTGGATTAAACCCTTGTACTCCTACTGTACAATGATTCAAAACACTTAAAGTTGATGGGATTAGAATCTTCTTTTCTATTCTGGCTGTAGTTCTTTGGGACATGAGTTTGAACAGTCTCAATCTAATTCATGGTCCTGCAACCTCAAAAAATCTGTAGTTCAGCCACTGCATTCAAAATAGCTGTGGTACGAAATTGGAATTCGTAATATTGTTGTAAATCTTGCTCATGTGAGATTTGTGTAATATTTAATGTTGGGGTACATTCAGTAGAGGGAGCTTCACTCTGCAGCTGGCCATGTTGTACCTGATCTCAGGATGGCTGAAATTGAATCATATCGTCGAGATATTCTCTTCATTAACATGGCAAACTTCAACCGTTGCAAGCACAAGAATTCATAAAATGAATAAAATGCAAATTTTCAACAAAATTCTTTTTTTTTTCATCTGAACATTATTCCAAAAATTAATTCTTAACATCACTACCCAAAAATACACTAATTTAAAACTGTAAGAAAGAGCTTGTTTTCTAAAGAATAGTAACTTACATATATATACACTTCCTCTAATACAATAAAACTTCCCAGGGTGCTTCAATTATGTGGTTTGAACATTTTCACAGTGCAAGCTGCGATTTCGTAAGATATCCAGTCAAAAATAAATACGTTCTGGAGAAGGGTCACTGGACCTGAAACGTTAAACTCAGCTTTCTCTCCACTGATGCTGCCAGATCTGCTGAGTTTTTCTGACATTTTTTGTTTTTGTTTCTGGTTTCCAACATCTGCAGTTCTTTGGGGGGGTTTTCTTTAAATGAAATACTGATGGTTGGTCTCCAACGTAATCTAATTGTGACTAATTTGTCATAATTTGAATGTGTTTTCTTGGGGTTTATGTGAAAAGTAAACGTTCAAATAGACATAAAAGTGGCCACCCTTCATTTAAATGCATTGATTCACTTAATAATGAAAAATATGAGGTAGGTTTGAAATATATCATCCTTCAAAATGCATGATTTTGAAAACTGGCAATATCTATCTGAAACAACTAGGCCATAGTCTTATTAGTAATCTTGGAAAACATATTTTTCACCATGACTTACGTGACAATGAAAATGTACTTTAATTTGTTCTGGCTTAGAGCTAAATGTTAATGTAATGAAATGCTTGATGGTGTGCTATTTGTGTACTTGTGATTACCGCGTTACTAATCTCACTGCAGAACAATAAGAACTTTATTGAGTTTTAAGTTATTTTAATAAAAATAATGTGGAAGTACATGCAAAGTAACTTTGGTGTTACTAGCCTAACTTCAACATACTGCCTTTATTGGTTTGTAGATAGGGAATCTGTGAAATATGATCGCAATTGACAGGATCAGTAGTGTGAAAGGTAAACATTTTTTTTATACAGCCATTTGTTTCAGTTTTTAAAAAAAAGTTCTAAAATGTCAATGGAGGAGAAGATTTCAAGTATAACTGCTTGCGTTATTTTGAACATTGGGTTCTTGGCTGGTCCCTGAATGTCTTGTTCATGGGGGTGGCTTATTGTGGTTTCCAAACATGAATCAGTAACTCTTTATTTTGCCATAACAGCAGCCCAAGCATCAGCAGAGTTGGTCTGTGGTAGTATGCTGTGTTTTTGTAGAAAATCAATAACTCCTTCTGTTTGGAAGGAGAAGCATAAAGGACAGCTAACTGTACCATATTGTAAGTGTTCTGCAACCAGTCACAGCACTCGCCTTATAACAGCAAATCCCTGCAAATTATTAAATAATAAATCACAAAGTAGAGCAAGTCTTGGTGGACAGAACATATTTCCCAGCAAAGCAGACAGAGACAAATAAATTATTTAGTCCTCAAGCAAAGATAAAACAACAAAGGGAAAGAAATGAGAAGTTCTGATTTTTTTTATTATCCGCTTTTCAAAATGGAATATGCTATGCATTTTATTGACAGGTGGTTGGAAGCTGCACTGGTCAATGACATGGCTTAACCAAGAGATGAATCTTTGACATCTAGGTTCAGCCCTGCTCAGTAAGGATAAAAATATAATTGGAGAGAACTTAGCAAAAGATTGCAAAGAACGACATGTTTGTCAAATTGTATTATTTAATGCCATATTGAAGAAAGATAAATGGCATTAAATGCTAGGCATAATTTGCAGGCCTGAAAGGGACATAATTTTACACGAGCTTTTTTTTAAAACATACATAAAATATTTAATTTAATTAATGACTTCCTACACCTTATGCTTGCAAACTGGCACTTTAAAGTTTGGCTTCATCATTGCATATGTAGAATATTGATTTATGTTTAATTGCTCTCCTTTCACTTATCCATGTGCTACCACTAAAATATTACAGATTTATGATCCTGAATTAGCTAAAACTGGCATAACATAAACAATTTTATTTTTCATTTTATTATCCATTCATCAGTAAAATTTAGCAGCTTTGCACCTGAGTGGAAGTGAACTTCATGGTATAAGGATGTACGTTCATGTCAGTCTACTTGTATTTTAGTGGGCCAGCAGAAGTGCAAATTCATAATCATTATAAGCTTCAGACTCTGATCCTTGTCACATCAAAAATAATGGATTCCAACCCGTTCCATTTAATTTTCTCTTTTTTTAAAAATCTATTTTAAATATTCAGAAAATATTCACTTTCCAGTATTTTTAATGTAAATGTAATAAATTTTGCAAAAGAACTCCGCACCTTTGCCACCTAAAGCTTCTTTCAGTGGAGAGAACAGCAGGGGAAATGTTCTTTTTTTGCATCAAATATAAATAACCTCAGGCTTACTTAAATAAACTTGAGGGTATATTCTATTAAATGTCTATTTCAGATGGTTTTTAAAATATTTAAAATTCAAAGATAGCAAGTGAACAAAAAGGCTGAGCATCCTTCAAAAGCTGATGGCTGATTAAGGCAGTAATGTCAATAAAATTATGCATTTTCTCTGTGATGCAGACTTCAAGCAATAATCACTTTCTGCTCAAATAAATGTTGCAAGCATTATTTAAGTTGTCGGCTTTTTATATTCTTCAACAGTAATTTGCAAAGCAAGATCTTAATATCACCTGAAAGTGGTCATTTGCAACAGACATATCTAGCTGCTTCCTCACCAATTGACTAAATCCACACAAAGAAATCTGCTGTGCATGTGTCGAGTCCCTGAGGCTGGTGTTTGAAAGTGTTTTCTCGGATTATTTAACAGAACGGTAGCCAATTGTCCAACTGCAGTACATCTTATTGATTACTCTGTTAGCTATGATTGAATAGTCATTACATTTTCAGCAGAAGTGTTTTTAACAGCAAAGTAACTGAGAGATTATACTTTGTAAGTAATGCAGAGTTAATGATTGCTTTACATTTTTAACAAAAGCACAGTCATTCTGTACTTTTACAATTGGTTCACCAAATACTGTAATTGAGCATTAATAAATGAATGGGACTGTAATCATTGAGTCATTTTTATCTACCTTCTTGGCAATCTGTCTCAATTTCAGTTAAGTTCAACCATTTATGGACTGTAGTACGTATAGTCTCACACAAGTTACACTGTTCCTCCAAGGCAACAGTGTAGCTCATCTAATAAGATGAGCATGAGATATAAATGCAATAACTCACCTAGTCCATAAGTTTCATCAAGACTAAATTGTGGTTCAACATTACTTAATTCATGGGAATAATTTATTTTAAGGTGCCAATTACAGAACAACCAATTTAGCCTCTCCTTGCAATATTATCACAAAATATGCACTTGATTTATCCGTGAAATTTCTTTACAGTTTCTGTTGCCTAGCTTTATTTGGCTGCTGGGATGAATGGTCTCTACATTTATGCTTTACAGAGAGATCATGTGTGGAGTCTGCGTCAGATGATCAGAATGTGGCCAGTGCAATGCAATAGATCAGACACCTTATGCATGGCTTTGAATTCAGTCATGACTGATCAGAAAAAAATCCCCTACATCTGCTAGCTGTAAGCATTCTACCTGTATCGAATTTGGATATTCCGAATCTGCTCTTAATAGCAATTATTAGTCAACCTCATGTGTGCTATCACCATGCTAAATGGGACAATCTTCAAACAGATCTAGCGACTGAAAACTAGGCATCCATGAGGTGCTGTGGGTCATCAAGAACAGCAGGATTGAATTCAATGAGCATGTGTGACCTCATAACCCAGCATATCCCCAACTCTACCTTTACCATCAAGCTGAGAAATTGACCTTGGTTCAATGAAAAGTGCAGGAAAGCACACTAGGAGAAGAACCAGGCATAGCCAAAAATGAAAGGTCCACCTGGAGAATTTTGCCAGAGGACTGCTTGCATGGTGAACTGATGTAGCAGTATGTAATAGATAAGGCTAAGTGATTCTATGAACCCATAGATCAGAGCTATGTTTTGTAGCCTGCCATGTCCAGTTATGAGTGGGAGTGGACAGTACCCCCTTCAGACAAGTTGCTGGATAGAACTACAAATGCTATGGGCCCTGATAACAGTCTAGCATTAGCACTAAAGATCTGTGCTCCAAAAGTAACCCTGCCCCTAGTTCAGCTACAATACTGGCATCTACCTCAGAATATGGAAGGTTGTCCAAGTAAGTCCTGTTCACAAAGTGCAGTTCAAATCCAACACAAACAATTATTATCCCAGTTTATCCTCAGTTGTCAGTAAAGTGATGGAAGGAGGTCATTGACGTGCTATCCAGAGGTTATTGCAAAGGAATAACCTACTTACTGATTCTCAGTAAGAGATTTTTTCTGATGAAGGGTTTAGGCCCGAAACGTCAAGTTTTCCTGCTCCTATGATGCTGCTTGACCTGCTGTGTTCATCCAGCCCCATGCTTGTTATCTCGGATTCTCCAGCATCTGCAGTACCTTTTATCTCTATCTACTGATTCTCAGTTTGGGTTCTGCCAGGGCCTTTCAGTGCCTAACCCTATTTGTGCCTTGGTCCAAACATACACAAAAGAGTTAAACTTCAGAGGTGAGGTGAGAGTGACTGCCCTTGACATCAAAGCAGCATTTGCATGACGAGGGCATCAAAGAGCCCTGCTGCAACTACAGCCAATAGGGAATCGGTTGAAAATTCTCCATGGTTTGAATTCATACCTAATGTATAGGAGGGTGGTTGTTGTTGTGGAGGTCAGTCATTCCAGCTCCAGGATCTTTTCTGCAGGAGTTCCATAGGGCAGTGTAGTAGGCCCAACCATCTTCAGCTACTTCAATCGACGATCTTTTCTCAGTCATGAGGCCAGAAGGGGGAACATTTGTGGATGACTGCACAATGTTCAGCACCATACACAGCTCCACAGATATAAATGCTGTCTATGTTCATATTCAGAATGATCAGGACAACATTCAGGCTTAAGCTGCTAAGTGGCAAGTAGCATTCATGCCACCCAAGTACCAGGCAATGATCATCTCCAGTAAGAGAGAATCTAACCTTTGTACAATGTAGTGCATTGGCATTAAAATTACTGAAATCCACTGCTATCAATGTCCCAGAGGTCATTATTAACCAGAAAATGAAATGGACTAGCTGTTTTAGTACTGTGGCTATAGGGGTAGGTCAGAGGCTAGAAATTCTGCAGAAAATATCTCACTTCCTGGTCTCCCCAGAGACAAGTACAAAGCACAAATTTAGATTGTAATGGAATACTCTGTATTTGATTGGATAAGTGCAGCTCCAACAAAAATCAAGCAATTCAACACCACTTAGGGGAAAGCAGGCAACTTTATTAGCATCCCATCCACCATCCTCAACATTCACTCCCTTTAGCATGGACACACATTGGCAACAGTGTGTATCAGCTACAAGATGCACGACAGTAATTTACCTAGCCTCCTTTGACAACACCTTCCAATCATGTGACCTCTACTACCTAGAAAGGCAGCACAGGCAGATGTATGGGAACACCACCAATTACAAGGTGCCTTCCAACTCCCCTAAATTCTTGATACAGAATAATATCACTGTTCCTTCAGCAGCCCTCAGTCAAAATCCTGGAATTCACTTCCAAACAACTCAGGTGTACCTACCCAACAAGGACTTCAGCAGTTCAAAAATAAAACAGTAAGCGTCCCGCAGCTCAGTTTTGGATGGACAATAAATGCTGGCCTGGCCAATGATGACCACATCCCATGAATGGGTTTAAAAAGAAAATAATGCTCCCATTTGAACAGATTGCTGGATAGTTGGTGCAAAAAGAAGAGACTGTCACTATGGTGCAGGCAAAAATGTTCTTCTAATCTTTGAAGGATATACCTTGTTCAAGCCTGGTGGAGGGAATTTGATGCTGACTTGTAAGGATTATACCAGACAGTAATTTCTAATTATTTTCTAACAAGCAAACATCCATGTTGCCTTAAAAAGCAGTAGTGTTCCACCTACCCTCTAAAAATCATCCGTAAATGTAAGATTGGTTCATGAAAATGTGATTTATTTTATTATGCGTACCTTATTGTGCATAGTTCTCACTAAATTGGAACAAAGCTAATAGTTTATACACTGTACTCCCAGGATGTGATTTACTTGCTTTGAAACAGTAGGCAAACTTGCAGATAGAGGCAGTCCACGGGTTGCAAATGGGTTCTGTTCCTGAGTACGTTCACAAGTCCATTTGTATGCAGTCAGAACACAATGCAGGATTATATAAAATAGCTGTTCTTACATTCTTGGAAGCTTTTGTATGTCAGATCTTTAAAATTAAACCCCTGCACGTGTTTGCACGTGTGTTTGTAAATCAGACGTTCATAAATTGGAGAACCAACACCCCCCCCACTGCCCTGTATTCAGTGCCTTGAAAAGGCCGACTTCTCCATTAGAAACAAAATGGACACTTTCTTGTAACACATTCTGTTATGAGTAATTGATATGAACGCTGATGCTCACAAGATCTTGCAACATTAGTAGGATTGGAGATAATCGATGTCTTATTGACTATGTTATGAATATTATTCCACATCACAAATTATAAATGTAATCTTCTTTCAGAAATCTTTGACATAAAGTGTTCAATAAGATGATTGCATTGCTTTGTTCCCTTTTTATTTTTGATCTTGTAATTTTGACTTTACATGAACAAGCTCGAGAATTTTCCTCAGTTTCCAATGTTGCAGAGCATTCTAGATAAGTTTCCTCACCACTGTTACTCAGTTAGATCCCAAATGTTTGCTTCTGAAACAGGACTGCCGAGTCGGACAATTCTGGGTTTGCAAACCGGACCTGAGAAGTGTCCCAGAAAATTTGGATTTTCATTCCGGAATGGAGGTGCAAGTCTTATGAGAGTCCCAGAAAGTTCCATCTGCAGAAAGAGTTTGCAGGTAGCTGCTGTGCTGATTTCTTCCAGATGATTAAACAAAAGAATGAACGGCAGTCTTCTAGCCCTCATCCCCAACACTGTTTCATCATCATCACACCAGTCCAACTCTCCCCATGCCACCATTCACTCCCCGCCACCCCATTCCTCTATATCAATATGTCAATCTATGCTGCTCATGCCTTTACCCACCCCATGACTCTTCATATCTCCATGCCAACCTATGCCCCTTGACAGCACCACATTCTGCCATTTATCCCAATACCCTCTCCCCATCCCATGGCCCTTTATAACCCTTCAGCCAACATTGTGTCAAATCATATCCCATTTCTAATCCCTATAGCCTTTTATTGCCCATGTGCAAGCTTGGTCCAACTTCATATCAACCTATGCCCACCCCCCTCCACACTTTTTCTTTACATTCTCTATGCCAATTTGCCAACATTTTACCAAGGTCAGACTTCAGGACCTATGCTGAGATTGAAAATGTTCTTACGCCCCTATTGACAAATTCACTTTTCACAAAAAGAAATCACACTTATTAACAAAGCCTCATTCACAACAATTAGTATCTTCTAATCTCTAACAAAAATAAACATTTCACTTCATAGTCTGACTTCAAAGACTTTATAACCATGTGGAGCTGTCAATGTGACTAAGGACAGGTTACGAAATCAGTGAACAAACAGAGTGCAAGGGCTAGCACTTTTTGTTTAGAAGTACAGAGAGGTTTTTTGTTTAAGTCATTAGAGGGCATGTAAATGCACTGGCAGCTTGAAAGTTCCCTTTGACAATTTCAATGAGTTCATCTAATTTTACAAAGGTTCCTGTCTGCTTTTAACAATCTTAAAGGACGCTTGATCTCTCCTGAAGTCCATTTTACCTCTCCCATAGGGCCTTGAGCTCTCTTCAAGAGTGTGCAAGTCCTGTTTTACACATCCTATGTGCAATAAATTGGATCAGTCTGACAGTGACTACAGATTGAACGTGCAGCTGCCTCAATGAAGCACTAATGTGCAAAGTGCAACCTGCTGACATTTACTCCTCACATTCTCCTGTGGAAATGTGGGAGCCTGGTTTGAGGGTGGGAGTTCTGGATTTTGGGCCTGGACCACTATTTTTGTTAAGACCTAGAGCTTCTACATCTTTGCAGTAACTCAAGACCAGGAAGTTGAAAATCAACAATTTGTAAATGTTACAAAACACCCTAAAATAGATAGGGTATATCTTTCAATGTTTACGCTACCAATTGTGTGCAACTCATTGTTTTGGCAATTTTTTGTTTGACTAAATTATTATTTTGGCTATTTAGCTTTGGAATGGAGACATGTCAAAGTTAACAGCACAATACTGAAAACTTAGCTAATCCTTTACTCTGTGCATTAGTTAAATTGCTAGCCTACTCTAGCCTATTATAATCTTTGTGTGTTATATTATATGTGCCTTCACCCCAGGATTCATTCTGTTGTCACAGCTGCTTTAAGTAGGGTGGCATCACCCTGTCATTCTCTTAGTTCTTCCTGTGTGGTATGTGTTTCCTATAATTTAGTCATCTTTCTGTTATTCTGCTGCCACCTAGTACAAAACAATCATTCGTTATTCCTTGATGGAGAGCAAAATAAAAAAAGCCTCTTAAACCTGTTATTTTAGAATCTCAACAGTTCATCAGACAATGTTGAGCCTTAGCAATTTCCCACAGTGCTCCACATTTCTACATTTCATCAGGAAGCTCTCTCTCGTGGGAGCCTATCATCTCAAGGCACTCAGAATGCCATGAAAACATAAAACTCCATCTGCTCCATTTAATGATTTCTATTTGATGATTTTTTTCTAGTCATGAAGGAAGATGTTACCACAGGGGATGGCCTGCAGCGCACTCTACCCTATTGCTGCTTTTAAGCCACGACTGATGATCGTCCAGCCACTATCATCAAACCAACAGAAAAAAAGCGTACAAAGTCACCAGTCATAAAAAGTTGACCACTGACTTCTGATTTTCTTCTTTCAACATTCTTGCATGTTGAGTGATTGCACATTTAATGAGATATTAGCTAATCAATCATTGCCAACAAGGATTTCTGTGTGGTATGACTTCAGAGAGAGCAAAGAAAACATAAGGGAGCACCTTGGAAACTTAAACTGTACAACGCTTGTAATATTAAAAGAAAGTTGTCAGATAAAACAAAGGAAGACTGTTTGCTTGTGGCTGTACATTGGCAGCTATGTTAACAAGTCCTAACAGATGACATGAATTAACTAATCAGTGCATGACTATTCAAAAGCTAATACTTCTCGCAACCTTTTGGAGAGGCTCACAATCAAATATGTGCAAGGGTTAGTTCAGGGCTCATGGCCTCTAGCTTTATACTACTGTCACCTTTCTAGCCATGTCAGGATCAATTTTCCCTAATAGATATCACTTAAGCTACATGATAATTGGCCCATCGCTCTGTGCTGATTGAATAGCAGCCAGAGATTAGTCCATGCTCAACAGATGATGAACAAGACAAAATATCTGAAACAGGAATGCAACTTTATTTCCACAATCCAAATGTTTTAACTGAAGTGGAATATTATTTGAGTGGGAATCCATCATCAGGGGAAAAATAAGCAAGCCTGACAGTGACAATTCCTGCATGATTTTCATTTTGAGTTTGGTCTACTCATCACATTCATTCTATTGTAATAAGCGGTTGTACACTGAGTACTTGCAGATTAGTGTATCTATTTGGAAATTTGATATAATTGTTCGCACTGTATTGATCCTCTCTCCTTTTTCTATAATAGAATCAATACAGTGTAAAAGGAGGTGATTCGGCCCATTCTGGCTGTGCCAGCTCTTTGAAAGAGCTATCCAACTAGTCACATTACACTGCTTTTCACCCCCACAAACATACAGTTCTTGGGGGGGCGGGGGAATACTTGTACATGAAACACAGAAGGCTAGCAAACAGGGGTAGCAGATAATCAGGAAGGCTAAAGAATGTTGGTCCTTATTTCAAGGGGATTGGAATATAAGAGCAGGGAAGTTTTATTACAACTGTACAAGCTGCTGGTGAGACCACGCCTGGAGTACTGTGAGTAGTTTTGGTCATCTTATTCAAGGAAAGATATTAATTCATTAAAGGCAGTTCAGAGAAAGTTCACTGGAATGGTCCCAGGTCTTATGAACAACAATTAAACAGGTTAGGACTTTACTCACTGGGGTTCAGAAGAATGAGAGGTAGTATCATTAAAACATACAGGATTCTTAAGGGGCTTGACAGATTAAATGCAGAGAGGATGTTTTCCCTCATGGGAGAGTCTAGGACCAGAGGGCATAGGCTCAGAATAAAGGGGGGCCAATTTAAGACAGAGATAAGGAGGAATTTCCTCTCTCAGAGGGTTGTGAGTCTTTGGAATTCCTTGCCACAGAGAGTTGTGGGGGCAGAGTCCTTGTATATATTTAAGGCTGAGATAGGTGGATTGTTGATCAGTGGGAGAATCAAGGGTTATGGGAAAAGGACAGGAAAGTGGACGTGAGGAATGTTAGATCAGCCAAGATCCCACTGAATGGTAGAGTGGGCTTGAGGGGTCGAATAGCTGACTCCTGTTACTACTTCATATGGTCTTTTAAATATTTCCTCATTAAGTATTTATCCAATTCTCTTTTGAAAGGAGATTCAAATTGGACAACCAGTTTGGAGTTGTGACACTTAAAATTTGGAGTTCTTCAAAACATATAATAGATATTAAAACACACCATCACTTAGTTTAGATAGAGTTAGTAACCTGTAGAAATGGTGTCAGGACATGTACTTTGGCTGTTGATGCTTCTTAAAGGAAAGTAGATGCTACACTTTGTTATCAGTGTGTTAGTGAATGTTTAGCATAGCAATGTAACAGATCACTAGATCCTTTGAGGATAGTACTTTGTTAGACACCTGAGGTGAGCAGTGATTCTCCATAAGGAATGTAATTTAAGTGTTTATTTTATACCAAATCTGTATCAGAGTGTAATGTCTTTTTTGTCATTTTGACCATTCCCTGTCTTGTGCATCACTATGTGACTGTATTTAATAGGGCACTGGGATTTAAGAGTTATTAAAACCCCCTCACTTAACGTTAGTGCTGCACCCTAACACCTCCATCACTAGTTCATCTTTTAAGTGCCAGGGAACCAAAACCTTTGCATGAAAGATTCAACTGTGCGAGTAAGACATAATTATTGTTTTCGCAGATGGACTAAAATAGCTGTGGAGTCTGTAAGCCAGGAATTCTGTGACAGCTGCAACATCCTGGTGGATATTAAATTGGCCAGTTCACTTGTCTGTTTCAATTATTAAGTGCTGTATTCATATTACAGCAATCACTGGGCTGACAGAAGCAGAGTCGGTCCTCATTTGATATGTGGCATCCTCAATGTTATTTAGCAGTTTTTTCTAGGTGCCTGCAGGTTTGACCATTCTGCAGAAGTTTTATTTCCACAAGTGTTACCAATTGTCATGACACATAACACTTGTGTCTCTTCCTCCACATAAAACAAAATGTAACTTCACATAGCTTGAACATCTAATCTGAGACAAGGTTTAAACCATCTTCTTGATCTTAATTTTGTCTTTATAGCAGGTTCAGCAATCTGAAAGTGGCAAAAAAGACTTCAGCACAAAGGTTTAGAATTGTTAGTTGCAGGCTGCAATCAACATTTTGCCTATAAAGGAGATAACTTATTGTTGTTATTCTCCATAATCAGAAAATGTCGCAAGTTAACAGCTAATTATTCTGTTTGTGCTTCTCTATGCTTATGTTATTGCTTTGTACAATAGGCCTGCTTATGGAAAATGCCCTGCAAAAAAGGCTGAGAATATTTTTCCTGCCTTTACTTTCCAACTGTGCAACATTTAGAAGAATTCATCTGCTGGAAGAGATTTAACTCTTCATTATCCAAAGCATACTGTCAAAAATCACACAACATCAAGTTATAGCCCAACAGATTTATTTGAAAACACAAACTTTTGGTGTCTCTCTCTCTCCTTCAGGTGTTAGTGAGAGAGGTGGCATCAGACACAGAATTCATAAGCAAAAGAACAAAGGGTTATAGAACTGATGTGAATCTATTGAACAAGCCTAAGATGGCTGTTAAATCTTTAATCAGATAGAAAGGAGATGCAGGTTTCAATTGATTAACATGCAAATCCCAGCATTTCTTTCTCGACACTACCCCGAGATAACTAAAGGTTTTATCAGCATACCATAGGTGACATCTCAGGTCAGACAATGCATTGTAGGTGTGAGGCCTTAGTTAGAATATCTCTGTGTTTTGAATTAGAGTCAGACTGGTTTTATTTCTAAAGTAGGAATTTATTAAAAAAAACCCACATTTACTGACTGTCTATAAATTGTGTGCTTTTTGAACAAAATATAATGTATCTGCAATTACAAATATGCACATGCAAATTCATCCAAAGGATTGTGTGAGTGTGTTTGTATGTGAGGCAGAGAGCGGGTGTTTGTGTGCGCATGTGTGCATGTGAGGGAGGGAGAGAAAGAGAGAGAGAGAGTGTGTGTGTGTGTGTGTGTGTGTGCGTGAAAATGAATGTGCGTGTGTGTGAGCGAGAGTGTTTGTGTGCACGCTTGAGTGTTGATGGGGGAGTGTGTGAGAGAGAGAGAGTGTGTATGGGGGGTGTAGAGAAAGGGAGACAGAAAGAGTGTATGTGTGTGAAAGTGTGTGTGTGTGTGTGTGTGAGTGTGTCTGTGTGTGCGTGTGTCTGTGTGTTTCTGAGTGTGTGTGTGAAAGAGAGACTGTGTGTCTGTGTGTGTGTTAGTTTGTGTGTGTGTATATGCATCTGTGACTGTGTGCGTCAGAGTGTGTGAGAGAGAGAGAGTGAGTGTGTGAGAGTGTGTTTGAGTGTGTGAGAGAGTGTGTGCGAGAGTACGCGTGTGTGAGAATATGTGTGTGTCTGTGTACATGAGTGTTTGTGAGAGTCGGTGTGTGAGAGAGAGAAGAGGGTGTGTGTGTGTGTTTGTGAAATATGTGTCTGTGTGACAGTGTATTTGTGTGTTGTGGTTGGTTGGGTCACCGAGCTGGGTTGTTGTTCCGCAAATGTTTCATTAGCCTGCTGGGTAACATCATCAGTGCAGCCTCTGATGAAGCAGTGTGAGTACGGGAGAGAGAGTGTTTGAGATTCTGTGAATTGGAGACACTGGGATTACGTGTGTGTACGTGTGTGTACGTGTGTGTGTACGTGTGTGTGTGTGTGTACGTGTATGTGTGTGTGTGTGTGAGAATGTGTGTGTGTGTGTTTGAATGTGTGTGTGTGGAAGAGTGTGTGTGTATATGTTAGACAGAGTGTGTGTGTGTGAAAATGTGTATCTGACATTGTATTTGTGTGTCAGAGTGAGAGTGTGTGTTTGAGTGTGTTTGACAGTGTGGAGTGTGTGTCTGAGAGAAAGAATATGTGTTCATGTACGAGATAGAGTATGTGTGTGTGTGTGTGTGACAGAGAGAGTGTGAGAGTGTGGAGCATGTGTGTGAGAGAGAAAATGTGTGTTCATGTGTGAGAGAGGGTATGTGTTTGTGTGTGTGTGAGAGAGAGAGAATGTGTGTGTGTTAGTCTGTGTGAGAGAGAAAGAGTGTGAGTTTGTGTGTTGGAAAGAGTGTGTGTGTGTTTCGGAGAGAGTGTATGTGAGAGAAAAAAGGTGTGTGTGAGTGCATGTGAGTGTATTTATCTGTGAGTGTTTGTGAGTCTCTGTGTGTGTTTCTGATTGTGCCTGTGAGAGAGAGAGATTGTGTGTCTTTGTGTGTGAGAGAGATTGTGTGTGTTTGTGTGTGTGTGTGTGAGAGATTTTGTTTATGTGCATGTGACAGGGAAGGAGAGAGTGTGTGTGAGAGAGATTGTGTAAATGTGTATGTACGCACGTGTGCGTGTTTGTGAGTGTCTGTGAGAGTGCGCCTGTGTGTCTGTAGGAGAATGTGTGTGCGAACGTGTGTGTGTGTGAGAGACAGTGTATGTGTGTGTGAGAGAGAAAGATTATGTTTGAGTGTGTATGTGAGAGAGACTAAGTCTGTGTGTGAGAGAGAGAATGTATGTATGTATGTGTGTGTATGTATGTGTGAGAGGGTCTGTGCGAGTGTGTGTGTGTCGGTGTGCGTGTGTGCGTGAGAGAGAGAGGGAGACAGTCTCTGTTTGTGGAGAATCTGTATGTGTGCACATGTGTGAGAGAGTCTCTGTGTGTGTGAGAATATGTGGGTGTGTAAGAGAGTGTGGGGGAGAGAGAGAGTGTGTGTGTGTGAGAGAGAGAATGTGTGTATGTGTGTGTGTATATATGTTTGTTTATATGTGTGTGTGTTTGTGTGAGAGTGTGTGTTTGTGTGTGTCGGTGAGAATGTGTTTGTGAGAGGGTGTGTGTGTGTGAGAGAGAGAGAGAGTGTCTGTGTGAGTTTGAGAGAGACGGAGAGACAGTGTGTATGTGTGTGTGTGCATGAGTGTGAAAGTGTGTGTGACATTGTATTTGTGTGTTGGAGTTAGATTGTGTGTGAGAGTGTGTTTTTGAATGTGAGTGTGTCTTTGTGTGTGAGTGTGGATTGTGTCTGCGAGAGAGAGAATATGTGTTTATATGTGAGAGAGAGTATGAGTTTGTGTGTGTGAGAGAGTGAGTGTGTGAGTTTGTGTCTATGTGTGTGAGAGAAAAAGATTGTGTGTTTGTGTTTATGTGTGAGAGTTTGTGTGAGTGTAAGAGAGAAATTGTGTGTGTGTGTGTGCACGTGTGTGTGTGTGAGAGAGAGAGAGAGTCTCCGTTTGAAGAGAATCTGTATGTGTGCACATGTGTAAGAGAATCTCTGTGTGTGTGAGAATGTGTGGGTGGGTAAGAGAGTGTGGGGGAGAGAGTGAGTGTATGTGTTCGTGTCTATTTGTGTGAGAGAAAAAGATTGTGTGTTTGTGTTTATGTGTGGGACTTTGTGTGATTGTATGAAAGAAAGTGTGTGTGTGTGTGTGTGACTGTGTGTGAAAATGTGTGTCTGACATTGTATTTGTGTGCCAAAGTGAGAGTGTGTGTTTGAGTGTGAGTGTGTGTGTGTGACAGTGTGGAGTGTGTGTCTGAGAGAGAGAATATGTGTTCATGTGTGATATAGAGTATGTGTTTGTTTGTGTGTGTGGGTGAGAGAGAGTGTGAGAGTGTGGAGTGTGTGTGTGAGAGAGAAAATGTGTGTTCATGTGTGAGAGAGGGTATGTGTTTGTGTGTGTGTGAGAGAGGGAGTGTGTGTTAGTCTATGTGAGAGAGAAAGAGTGTGTGTTTGTGTGTTGGAAAGAGTGTATGCGTGTTTCAGAGAGAGTATATGTGAGAGAAAGTGTGTGTGAGTGCATCTGAGTGTATTTATCTGTGAGTGTGTCTGTGTGTGTGTTTCTGAGTATGCCTGTGAGAGAGAGAGAGAGATTGTGTGTCTGTGTGTGTGAGAGAGACAGTGTGTGTTTGTGTATGTGTCAGAGATAGTGTGTGTGTGAGAGAGAGAGACAAAGAGTATGTGTTTGTGTGTGTGTGTGTGAGAGAGTGAGTGAGTGTGTATGTCTGACTGTGTGTGAGAGATCTTGTTTATGTGTGTGTGACAGGGAGAGAGAGTGTGTGTAAGAGAGATTGTGTGGATGTGTATGTATGCACGTGTGTGTGTTTGTGTGAGAGTGTGTGTTTGTGAGTGTCTGTGAGAGTGCGCCTGTGTGTCTGTAGGAGAATGTGTGTGCGAATGTGTGTGCGAATGTGTGTGTGTGAGAGAGAGTGTGTCTGCTTGCGTGTGTGTGTGAGAGAGAGAGAATGTGTGTGTGAGGGGAGAGATTATGTTTGTGTGTGTATGAGAGAGAGTAAGTCTGTGTGTGAGAGAGAGAATGTATGTATGCGTGTGTATGTATGTGTGTGAGAGTCTGTGTGAGTGTGTGTGTGTAGGTGTGTGTGAGAGAGAGTGTGTGTTTGTGTGTGAGAGTGTGTGTGTATGCGTGTGTGTGTGTCTGTGTGAGAATGTGTGTGTGTGAGAGATTGTGTCTGTGTGAGTTTCAGAGAGAGAGAGACACACACACAATGTGTGTGTGTGTGAAAGTGTGTGTGACATTGTATTTGTGTGTTGGAGAGAGAGTGTGTTTGAGAGTGTGTGTTTGAGTGTGAGTGTGTATTTGTGTGTGAGTGTGGATTGTGTGTGTGAGAGAGAGAATGTGTGTTTATATGTGAGAGAGGGTGTGTGTGTGGGAGAGAGAGTGTGTGTGTTAGTGTGTGAGAGAGAGAAAGTGTGTGTTTGTGTGTGTGAGAGAGTGTGTGCGTGTTTCAGAGAGAGTGTGAGAGAGAGAGAAAGTGTGTGTGAGTGCATGTGAGAGTATTGATCTGTGAGTGTGTCTGTGTGTGTGTTTCTGAGTGTGCCTGTGAGGGAGAGAGGCAGAGAGATTGTGCGCCTGTGTGTGTGAGAGTTTGTGTGTGTGAGAGAGTGTGTGTGTGTCTGTGTGAGAAAGTGTGAGTGAGAGAGAGTGTTTGTGTGTGTGTGTGGGAGAGAGTTTATGTGTGAGAGAGAACATGTATATGTTTGTGTATGCATTTGTGTGTGTTTATGCGAGAGTGTGTGTTTGTGTATGTCTGTGAGAGTGTGCGATGTGTCTGTGTGAGAATGTATGTGTGTGAGAGAGTGTGTCTGTGTGTGTGAGAGTATGTGTGTGTGTGTGAGAGAGAGAGTCTTTGTGTGAGAGTCTCTGTGTGTGTGAGTAGGTATCGGTGTGTAAGAGTGTGTGGGGGGAGAGAGAGTGTGTGTGTGAGAGAGAGAGAGAATGTGCGCATACGTGTGTGTATATAAGTTGTGTATATGTGTGTGTGTTTGTGTGAGAGTGTGTGTTTATGTGAGAGTGTGTGTTTGTGTGTGTCTGTGAGAGTGTATGTGTGTCTGTGTGGGAATGTATGTGTGTGAGAGAGTTTGTCTGTTTGCGTGTGTGAGAGAGAGAGTGTGTGTGTGCGTGAGAGAGAGAGACTGTATGATTGTGAGAGGTTATATGTATATGTGTGTGTGTTTGTGTGAGACTGTGTGTTTCTGTGTGTCTGTGAGAAAGTGTGTGTGACTGTGAGATTGTGTGTGTATGTGAGAGAGTGTCTGCGTGTGTGTGTGTGTGAGAGAGAATGTGAGTGTGAGATAGAGAAAGATTGTGTGTTTGTGTGTGTGAGAGAGAGTGTGCATGAGAGAGAACGATTGTGTGTTTGTGTGCGTGTGTGAGAGAGTGTGTGTGTATGTGAGAGATTTTGCGTGTGTGAGAGGGAGTGAGAGAGTGTGTGTGCATGGGAGAGAGAGAATGTGTGTATGTGTGTGTGTTTGTGTGAGAGTGTGTATTTGTGTTTGTGTGAGAGTTTGTGAATGTGTGTGTCTGTGAGGCAGGGTGTGTGTGTGTCTGTGGGAGAATGTGTGTGTGAGAGAGAGTGTTTGTGTGTTTGAGAGAGAAAAAGAGTGTGTATTTGTGTGTGTGTGTGTGTGAGAGAGAGAGAGAGAGAGAGTGTAGGCGTGTGAGAGAGAGAGATTGCATTAGAGTGTGTGTGAGAAAAAGAGTGTATGAATGTGTGTGTATGTATGTGTGTGAGAGTCTGTTTAAGTGTGTGTGTGTATGTATGTATGTGTGAGCACAAGCGTGTGTTTGTGTGTGAGTCTGTGTCTGTGTGTGTGTGTCTCTGTGTGAAAGTGTGTTTATGTGTGAGTACTTGTGAGAGAGATAGTTTGTGCGTGTGACAGAGAGTGTGTGATTGTGTGTATTTGTGAGAGAGACTGTGTTTGCGTGTGAGAGTGTGTGTGTGAGAGAGAGCGTGTTTGTGTGTGTCTGTGTGCGTGTGTGAGTGAGAGGGCGTGAGTGTGTGTGTGTGTGAGAGAGAGAGAGACTGTGTGTATGTCTGTGGGAGAGGGAAAGAGTCAGTGTGTGCGTGCGTGTGTGTGTGTGTGTGTGAGAGAGAGAGAGAGTGATGCTATGTTATTGAGGGGGTGTGTGTGTGAGAGAGAGAGAGTTTATATGTGCGTGTAGAGTAGATGTGAGTGTGTGAGAGAGAGAGTAAGTGTTATAGCGAGTGTGTGAGACTGTGTGAATGAGTGTTTTTGAGAGAGAATCTGCGTGAGAGTGTATGGGTGTGTGAGAGAATGTGTATGTGTAGGAGAGTGATTGTGTGTTGGCGTGTGTGTGTATGTCTGTGTGAGAGTGAAAGAGTGTGTGTGCTTGCGTGTGTGAGAGAGAGAGAGTGTAAGTGTGTGTCTGTGTGCGTGTGTGTGTGTGAGAGAGAGAGAGAGA
>JAHRHZ010000222.1:40212002-40297284 GCA_024137785.1 Ginglymostoma cirratum | reverse complement strand
GTGTGTGTCTGTGTGCGTGTGTGTGTGAGAGGGCGTGAGTGTGTGTGTGTGTGAGAGAGAGAGAGACTGTGTGTATGTCTGTGGGAGAGGGAAAGAGTCAGTGTGTGCGTGCGTGTGTGTGTGTGTGTGTGAGAGAGAGAGAGAGTGATGCTATGTTATTGAGGGGGTGTGTGTGTGAGAGAGAGAGAGTTTATATGTGCGTGTAGAGTAGATGTGAGTGTGTGAGAGAGAGAGTAAGTGTTATAGCGAGTGTGTGAGACTGTGTGAATGAGTGTTTTTGAGAGAGAATCTGCGTGAGAGTGTATGGGTGTGTGAGAGAATGTGTATGTGTAGGAGAGTGATTGTGTGTTGGCGTGTGTGTGTATGTCTGTGTGAGAGTGAAAGAGTGTGTGTGCTTGCGTGTGTGAGAGAGAGAGAGTGTAAGTGTGTGTCTGTGTGCGTGTGTGTGTGTGAGAGAGAGAGAGAGAGAAAGACTCTGTGTGTGTGATAGAGAGTGTGTGTATGTGTGTGTCAGTGAGTGTATGCGTGTGTGAAGTGTGTGTGAGTAGAGTATGTGTGGATGTCAAAGTGTGTGTGAGAGATAGTCTGAGAGTGTATGTGTGAGAGAGAAAGTGTGAGACTGTGTGTGAGTGTGAGAGAATGTGTGAGAGTGTGTGTGTGTGTGTGTGTATAGAGTGTGTTTGTGAGAGAGAGAGTTTGTATATGTGTGTGAGAAAGATAGGTTGTATGTATGAGAGTGTGTGTATGAAAGTGTGTTTTTGAGTGTGTTTCAAACTAAAGAGAATGTGTGTGTGTCAATGTATGCATGTGATAGAGTGTGTGTGAGTATGCCTGTGTTTGTGTGTATGTGAGTGAATGTGTATGAGTTTATCTGTATGTTTATGAATATGTGTGTGTGATTGTGTGTGTGTCGGTGTATGTGTGTGTGTGAGTCTGTATGGGCGAGTGAGAGTGTTTTTATCTGTGTGAGTGTCTCTGTATGTTCGTGAAAGGGTGTGTGTGTCTGTGTGTGTATGTGTGAGAGAGAGAGTGTGTAAGTGCATGCGTGTGAGAGAGTATTTGTCTATGTGTGTGAAAAAGTGTATGCGAGTGTGTGTGTGTGTATGTGTGTGTGTGAGACAGAGAGTCTGTTTGTGTGAGTGATTGTGTGTATGAAAGTGTGTTTATGATTTTGTGTTCCCACGTAAAGCGTGTGTGTGTGTGTCTGTGTGTGAGAGAGATAGGGGTGCGTGAGTATGTGTGTGTGAGTGAGAGTATGTGTGAATTTGTCTGTATGTTCATGAAAGACTGTGTGTAAGTGTATGTGTGGCTGTGTGTGTGCATGTGAGAGAGAAGAAAGTGTATGTGTGTCTGTGTGTGTGCATGTGAGAGAGAGACAGAATGTGTGTACGAATGTGTGAAAGTGTGTGTGTGAGACTGTGTGAGAGAGAATGTGTGTGTGAATGTGTATGCATGAGAGTGTGTATGTGCGAGAGAGACTGTGTGTGTGTGTGTGTGTATGTGTGTGTGTGTGAGAGAGACACTGTGTGTGTGAGGGAGAGAGAGTGTGTGCGTGAGAGAGAGAGTGTGTGTTTGTGAGACTGTGTGTGTATATGTGAGAATGTGTGTTTGTGAGACTGTGTGCGTGAGTGAGAGTTTGTGTGGGTGAGAGTGTGTGTGTGTGTGAGTTTGTGTGTGTGTCTGTATCTATGTGAAAGAGTGTGTGTGAGTCTGTGTGTGTGAGTGAGAGTAAGTGTGTGTGAGGGTATCTGTATGCTCGTCAAAGACTGTGTGTAAATGTGTGTGTGGCTGTGTCTGTTTGTGTGAATCTGTGTCTGTGTGAGAGAGAGAGGGAGCGTGTGTGTGTGTGAGAGAGAATGTGTGTATGAATGTGTGCGTTCGAGTGCGCGTGAGAGAGAGTGTGTGTGTCTGTGTGACAGAGAATGTTTGTGTGAATGTGTGTGCGTGAGAGAGAGAGAGAGTGTGTGAGTGAGTGTGTGAGTGTGTGTGAGTGTGTGTGAGTGTGAGTGTGAGTATGAATGTGAGTATGAGTGTGAGTATGAGTGTGAGTGTGTGTGTGTGTATAGAGTGTTTTTGTGTGTGAGAGAGAATGTGTATGTGTGTGTGTGGAAGAGACAGGGATTATGTTAGTGTGTGTTTGTGTTTGTGACAGTGAGTTCATGTGAGTGTGCATGTTAGTGTGTGTGAGTGAGTGTGTGTGTGTGAGTGAGTGTGTGAGTGTGTGAGTGTGTGTGTGTGTGAGAGTGTGTGTGTGTGTGAGTGAGTGAGAGAGACAGAGAGAAAGTGTTTGTTAGAGGGAGAGAGTGTGTGTGTCTGTGAGAGAGAGAGTGTGTATGTGTATGTGAGTGTGTGTGTATTTGTGTCTGTATGTGAGAGACTGCGTCTCTGTGTGTGTTTGTGAAAATGTGTGATTATTTGTGTGTGTCTGTTTGAGGACGTGTCTTTGTGAGAGTGCGTGTGTGACTGTGTATATGTATGTGAGGGTGTATTAGAGTGTGAGTGTGAGAGAGAGAATGTTTGTGTGTGGTTGAGTATTTGTCTGTGTGTGAGAGTGAGTGAGAGAGAGATTGTGTGTGTGTGTGTATGTGAGACAGTGTGTGTTTTTGTGTGTATGAAAGAGAATGTGTATGTGTAAGTATGTGTGAGTGTGTGTGTGCGAGAGAGTCTGTGTGTGTTTTGTGTGTGTGCTGTGTATGAATTTTTTTTAGTGTGTGTTCTTATGTAAAGAGTATGTGTGGGAGAATGTGTGTGTGAGAGACAGTTTGTGCGTGAGTGTTTGTGTGGGTGTGTGTGGTTGAGTGTCTGTATGTGTGTGTGTGAGATAGATAGTGTTTGTGTGTGTGTGTGAGAGAGAGAGAGAGAGTGACTGAGAGTCTGTGTGTGTATGTGAGACAGTGTGTGTTTTTGTGTGTGTATGAAAGAGAATGTGTATGTATGAGTGTGTGTGAGAGACAGAGTCTGTGTGTGTGTGCTTGTGTATGAATTTCTTTTTTAGTGTGTGTTCCTATGTAAAGAGTGTGTGTGGGAGAATATGTGTGTGAGAGAGAGTGTGTGCGTGAGTGTTTGTGTGGGCTTGTGTGTGTGTGTGTGAGAGAGAGAGATTGTATGTGTGTGTGTGTGTGTTTGTGTAGAGTGTGTTTGTGTCAGAGAGAGAGTATTTGTTTGTCCGTGTGTGTTTGACAGTGTGCCTGTATGTTTGACTCTGTGTGTGTGTGTGTGTATGAGAGTATATTCTTGATTGTGTGTTTCTAAGTAAAGCGAGTGTGTATCTGTCAATGTGTGTGTGTAAGAGAGAGTGTGTATTTGTGTTTGAGAGTGTATGTGTGTGTGTGTGAGAATGTGTCAGTGTGTGTGTGAAAGAGTATGTGTGAGTGTGTCTGTATGTTCATGAAAGAGTGAGTGTGTGTGTGAGTGGGTGGGTGTGTGAGTGAGAGATTTTGTGTGTGTGAGTGAGTGGGAGAGACAGAGAGAAAGTGTGTGTGTGAGAGGGAGAGAGATGTATATGTGTGTGTGTTGGAGAGAGAGTGTGTATGTGTATGTGAGTGTATGAGTATGTGTTTGTATTTGTGCCTGTGTGTGAGAGTGTGTGTGTGTGTTTGTGAAAATGTGTGATTACTTGTGTGTGTCTATGTGAGAGCGTGTGTGTGACTGTGTGTATGTATGTGAGTGTGTGAGTGTGTGTGTTAGAGTGTGTGTGTGAGAGAGAGAAAGTTTATGTGTGTGGTTGAGTGTTTGTGTGTGTGTGTGAGTGAGATAGACAGTGTGTTTGTGTGCGTGTGTATGTGAAAGAGAGAGAGTGAGAGTCTGTGTGTGTATGTGAGACAGTGCATGCTTTTATGTGTGTATGAAAGAGAATGTGTATGTGTAAGTATGTGTGAGTGTGTGTGCAAGAGAGTCTGTGTGTGTGTGCCTGTGTATGAATTTGTTTTTAGTGTGTGTTCCCATGTAAAGACTATGTGTGGGAGAATGTGTGTGAGAGAGAATGTATGCATGAGTGTGTGTGTGTGTGAGTGTGAGTGTGAGTGTGAGAGAAAGAGAGAGAGAGAATGTGTGTATTTGTCTATTGTTGTGTGAGAGAGAGTGTTTGTCTGTGAGTGAGAGAGAGAAAGTGTATGAGACTGTGTGTGTTTGTATGTGAGAGTGTGTGTGTGTGTGAGAGAGAGAGACACTGTTTGTTTATTTGAGAGTGTGCATGTGTGCGTGTGTGTGTGTCTGTGTCTGAGAGAGAGAGTGTGTGCGCTTGGGTTTGTATGTGAAAGAGAGAGAGTGTGTGTGTGTGTGAGATAGAGAGTTTGTGTGTGTATGTGTATGTGAGTGAGTGAGAAAGACAGAGAGAAAGTGTGTGTGTGAGAGGGAGAGAGTGTGTGTCTGTGAGAGAGAGAGAGAGTGTGTGTATGTGTGTGTGAGTGTGTGTTTGTATTTGTGTCTGTGTGTGAGAGAGTGCGTGTATGTGTGTGTGTGTTTGTGAAAATGTGTGATTATTTGTGTGTGTGAGAGCATGTGTGTGACTGTGCGTAAGTATGTGAATGTGTATTAGTGTGTGTGAGTGTGTGTTTTAGAGTGTGTGTGTGAGAGAGAGAACGTTTGTGTGTGGTTGAATGTTTGTCTGTGTGTGTGTGTGAGAGAGTGAGTTTGTGTGTGTGTGAGATTGCGTGTATGTGTGTGTGTGAGAGAGAGACAGAGTGAGTGAGAGTCTGTGTGTGTATGTGAGACAGTGTGTGTTTTTGTGTGTATGAAAGAGAATGTGTATGTGTATGTATGTGTGAGTGTATGTGTATTTATTTGTGTGTGTGTATGCATGTGTGTGTGTATGAATTTTTTTTAGTGTGGGTTTGTATGTGTGTGAAAGAGAGTGTGTGTGGGAGAGAGGGATTAACAGTATGTGTATGTACGAGAGAGAGAGCAATTCTGTGGATGTTTGTGTGCGTATGTGTGTAAGAGAGAAGAGTGTGTGTGTTGGAGAGAAAGGGAGAGAATGTGCATGTGAGAGAGTCTGTGTGTGTATGTATGTGTGTGTATGTGTGTGAGAGTGTAGGGGAGAGAGAGAGTGTGTGTCAGAGAGATTGTGTTTGTGGGAGAGAGATTGTGTGTGTGTCTGTGAGAGAGAGAATATGCGTGTCTGTGTTTGTGTGTATGTGTGTGTGAGAGAGAAAGTGTGTGTATGCGTATATGCCGTTGTGTGTGTGAGAGAGTGTGTGTGTATGTGAGAGAGTATGCGTGTGTATGGGTATGTGAGCCTGTGTGTGATAGTGTGTGTGAGCGTGTGAGAGCGTGTGTGTGTGTCTGTGTCTGTGTCTGTATGTGTGTGTGTTTGTGAGGCTGTGTATGTTTGTGTGAGTGTGTATGTATTTGGAGAGGCTGTGTGTGTTTGAGAGAGACAGGGAGAGAGTGTGTGTGCTTCTGTGCGTGAGTGAGAGTTTGTGTGTGAGAGAGTGTTTGTGTGTGTGTGTGAGAGAGAGAGAGAATGTGTGTGAGAGAGAGACACTGTCTCTGTGTGGGTGTGGGTGTGTGTGTTTGTGTGTGCGTGTGGGTGTGTGTGTGAGAGAGAGAGAGAGAGTGTTGAGACTGTGTGTGTGAGAGTATGCGTGTGTTTGTATATGTGCATGTGTCTGTGTGAGACAATGTGTGTTTGTGTGCGTGTGTGGGAAGAGGGATTAACAGTGTGTGTGTCTGTGGGAGAGAGAGAGTGTGTGTGTGAGTATGTGTGTTGAGAGTGTGTGAGTGTGAGTGTATGTGTGTGCATGTGAGAGAGAGAGAGTGAGTGAGTGAGTGAGTGAGTGAGTGAGTGAGTGTGTGTGTGTGTGTGTGTGTGTGTTTGAGAGAGAGAGAGAGTGTGTTGAGACTGTGTGTGTGTATGTGAGAGTAGAAGAATATTTGTGTGTCTCTGTGCAGATATTATGACAACGGGTGAACGCCACGCACCAGTCACCAGACAGGAATATTCCCACCCAGCGGGGGAGCACTTCAGCAGAGAAGGATGTTCACCCTCGGATTTTCGGGTAAACATCCTCCCAAGCAGACTTCAGGATATATGCAGAGTCGCTGAGCAAAGGCTGGTAACCAAGTTCGGTTCCCGTGAGAACGGCCTTTGGTTCATGTCACACTACACTACACCACAATGTAAACTCACTCTCTCTCACTCTCACACACTCCTACTGTCTCCCACACATTCACGTTCCCACTCTCTCTCTCTGGCTCACACTCTCACACACGCTTTCGCACACACACTCCCAGTCTCTCTCTCTCTCTCTCTCACACACACACACACTCACACTCACATACACAAATGCACAGTCTCTCTCCACACACACACCCATACACAGTCTCTCCCTCACACACACACATGCATACACATGCACACTCTCCCTCTCACACACACACGCACACTCTGCCTTGTCCCACTCCCCCTGCAACCACCCCCCACCCCACCCCACCCCCACACACACACACACACACACAAGCACACACATAAATCTATGGGGAATTTGCATTCGCAGATTTGTAATTGCAGATACATTCTATTTTGTTCAAAAAGCACACAGTTTGTAAACAGTCAATGTGGTATTTTACAAATTACTTCTTTGGAAATAAAACCAGACCAACTCCCATTTAAAACACAGACAGATTCTGAACAAGGCCTCATACCTAAAATGCATTGTCTGATCTGATATGTCACCTGTGGTATACTGATAAAACCTTTAGTTATATAGGGGCAGTGACTCAAAAGAAATTCTGGGATTTGCATATTAATCAATCAAAACCTGCATCTCCTTTCTAACTGGTTAAACATTTAACAGCCATCTTAGGTTTGTTCAATACATTTGCGTCAGTTCTATTACTCTTTGAACTTTAGTTGATAAATTCTGTGTCTGATGCCATCTCTCTCACTAACACCTGAAGAAGGAATGAGGCTCCAAAAGCTTGTATTTTCAAATAAACCTGTAGGACTATAACCTGGTGTCATGATATTTTTGTGCTTGTCCACCCCAGTCCAACACCAGCGCCTCTGCATACTGAGGATTGCTCAATGTGGAATATGAGCAACAACAAATTACATATGCAGTTCAAGTGGAAAATATATTTAACTACACAGCCTGCCATACTGAGGTTGAAAGGACAAGACAGTAATGAACAAAATCAACAATATCATTTAAATGACACTGAAAAGAAACATTAATCAGGTAATTCCCAACCAAATGGAGAAGAGGAGGAAACATTAATGCCATGTTGTTCATCAGATGTTTGAGTCAGCAATGATTAGAGGAAGTAGTCATGCAACATGCCTGAGAAACAGCTTGTACAGAAAGAGAATCATGACTCCCAGTGACTCCATTAAAGCACATTGATTTTGTGCAATTATAACATATAATTTGAACATTTTACTTTGTTTAGTGATGATAGTGACAAGATTACCAGTCCCCTAATTGCAGCATCTGCAAGTCAATTTTCATTGGTTTGTTTAATTGCTTGTATGTAGACTGCTGAATTTTCAATATACACAGAGGAATTTGCACAAAACAGACAGCCTACATGAATTGCTTTTATGCCAGTAGAGAACGCTACAGATAGTTATGCACCTTCACCATTTCTGACACTGCTAGGACTAGCTTACTACAGCTGCTGTAGCATCCATTACAAAATGTTTCGCCTCAGGCATTAAAAGAATGCAATGATAAAAATAAAGAAAGCATGATTATCACAACAACTTTGTCACACATACTGTATACATATTTTGAGCAAAAACTGTGTTAGACAAGGAAGGATACTGTTTACAGCTTGAGCAATGTATTTATGGGTGGACAATGTTGCTGTAAGTCTATTAACAATCTTCTGTAGTGGAAATTCGTACGTTGTTGTTCTTGAGGCAGTATGCACAGGCAAATACGACCATACAGATTAATAATTTATCATTATAAATAAACACGTTACCTTGCTGTTCTAGTGCATGAGTCACAGAAAGTTAGTATATAAGTAGAGCAGAAAATTAAGAAGGGGATTGGGATGCTATCCTTTATGATGAGAGGAATTGAACATAAAAGTAGAGATTTTATGTTTCGGTTATCCTGGCCATTGGTGAGACCACATCTCAAACACTATGTGCAATTTTGGTCTCCTTATTTTTGAAAGATGTTAACATGCTGATGAGATAGTTCAGAGAAGGTTTACTAGGTTGACACCTGGAATGAGCACATTATGTTACAAGAACAGTTTTGATAGACAGGGCCACTGGTATTTAAAATGAGAGATGACTTGTTTGAGGTATATATGATACTGAATGGTCTCAAAAGGATATTTCCTCCTCTAGCTGAGTCCAGGAGCCAATGTTTTAAAATTGGAGATTGTCCTTTGGAGACAAAAATGAGTGTAAATATTTTCTGTAGGGGTTGTGCCTGTTTGTAAATTTCTGCATTGGAGAGATAGTGGATGCAGGGCATTGAATATTTTTTAAGATGGAGACAGATTTCTGTTAGGCAAGAATTACTGGGGCAAATGGGAATATAGAATTGAAAACATAAACAGACCAGCCATGATTTAATTAAATGGACAAGTGCACTCAAGGGGCTGAATGATCTATTTCTTTTCATAATTGGTATGTCCTTATGTTTGTAAAATTCCCTGGTGGCCTTCTTGTTTAGGCCTTAAGGAGTAAGGGAGGACATGTCTCCCTCATGAGTTCCATTTCTACATGGGACCATTCCTCAAGGTCCAGCTGCCGCCTGCCAGTGGTCCCTACCCTTGGCTCCTCACCATCCTGAACTTACATCCCCCTTCTTCCACCAGCAAACAGACGCACTCACAAACAATCGTGGGCTCTGGGACTTTAAAGCTGGTGGCTGCTTGTAGTCCCAGCCTTGGACACTGCGGTTAGTGGTGCTGCATTGTCAACAGGGCATCAGGCCATTAGCTTGAGTCTTCCAGCCAAGTCAAGAGGAGAAGTCCAGTTCCAGCCAATTATCACTCCACAAAATGTGGAACGGCTATGGGTCTGCTGTGACCTGACTTATCTGCCTACCTTGTATTGACAAATCTAAATAAGGAATCTTGAGATGAAAGACCATACATGAATTAGACTTTGAAATTGTTGCCCCAAAGATAGTGAGCAATATGAAATTTGTTAGCATGTTTAATTGTCTAATAACCAACAGGCATTTAACAACCATTTTGTTCGAAGGTCCCTGGTGCTTTAATTTTTGTCAGTTTTATCCGGCGGAATTTCACCTTGGATTCTTACCACAGGGAAATATAAAAAGCTATTACGGAGACTAAAGCAATATCAGGTTTATAAGCAGAAAGCGGAGAGAGCAAGTTTTTGCTTGACTCAAAAGTTTAAAATGCTGGAAGGTATCTAGGGGCTGAAGCTTACCAAACATCAGCAAAGTGTCATTTTTGATGAGTTTTGTACAAAAGAAGTCATATTAATTGAATTCTCTGAATCGAAAGATGCTAATGTTCAGTATATTCCACTGGCATGAAACAAAGCAACTTAATAATGAACTAACTGGCTCACCTTCCCGAAAATCAAGCTGGACGCCCAATCAGAGGAGTGGCAGCATTGGGCAGCCAGCTGATTGGCCCTATCAGATGTAGGTGCTGCTGAGGCAGAAAGGGGATTGCACGGACCCCTCATGATGAAGGAACGTTCAACTAGATAGCTGGAGAGCATTTAAAAATAAAGAAGGCCAACAGTTGTTCAGTTGCCTGTGTAGAGGTGGAGCTCCACAGGATTGATTGTGACCACAGATGGCAACTTTTAGTCCCTGCAGCCTGTCCTTTTAGGGCTTGGACAGAACACATCGATAGTGCTCCTTCCTACTGGGGAGGCAGTGTCCAAATTGCTGCCAGCGACCAGACTCACTGCAAGGCCTGTCTGATCCTGAAAACTCATGAGAGTTAGAGGTTATTGATGTTCGGCAGGAATATGGATTTGAGCTTACAAGCTTATCAGCCATAATCTTATTGGATGGCGGAGCAAGTTTGAGGGGCTGAATGGCCTACATCTGCTCCTGTTCTTTATATTTGCCCAGATGTAGCATAAGGAAAACGCTTGTTCAGAAGATTGTCGCATACCCATATTAATAATCGTTAGTTTTGCTGATAAATCCATGTTCACTTGTATTAACAAGATTGTATTTGGCTAAAGTCTTAAATATTCCATAGTGTATCTTTTCATGGATAGGCACAAAACAATTTTATTATTATATCCTTCTTGATGCCACTGGTTCTTTTGCAAATGAAGTTGGGCAGATGTGGGAATGTTCTGTGGAGAGGTCTAACAACCCGTCATGAGCATTGGTCTCTTTAAGATGCATGCATGTGCAGAAATCCTAAAGGGACTATGCATCGGAACATTTAAGAAACACAGCATACAGATATTTAAAGCAAGAGCCTAAACTTGCAGGGCATGTATGTATTGTGAGAAAAATAGTACTTCAAATGTTGTTCACTTGTGACAACTTTGTTTATTTACAAATATCCATAAATATAAAACTGAAAATGTGACCTGATTGACACTTTCTCTTGGGTACTGCACCACACCACAAAACTGCCCACAGATTTTCCACTGTTTCACACCAAATCAAGTTAGAGAGCTTATAAAAGGATCAAGTGTTCCTGTTGCTGTAGTAGTGAGTACTTTTCTGAAGTTTTGGATTAAATTGGACTAAATAGGAAGGAGGTGTTCCAGCTCTTAAAAGGAACAAGTATGAGAGCACAAATGTTGAAAGGGATGTGCAAAATAAGCAAAGTTGATGTGAGCAATCTTTTTCCACACAGTGAGTAGTTAGGCTGTGGAACGCACTGTCTGGTAATATCGTGGATGCAAGTTCAGTTGAAACATTCCAGCAGACAATTATTTGGGTAGAAATAACGTGCAACAATGTGGGGAAAAAGCAGGAAATTGACACTAGATTGTGATGCTCATTTAAAAAGCCAATACAAGCATGATAGGCTAATTGGCCTCCTTCCCTTTAATAATTCTGTGACTCTGCGATTCAGAAGGCACAATAGGAAAGAATTTCTCCATGTCATAACATCAAAGAATGTTTCAAATTTTAGTACGATCTTGCTGCACAGTATGACTAGAAGAACGCTCCCTCATGTTAGCAAAAATAGACAAAGCCATACTCGCTTTCTGTACTATACCTGCTTATTGCTAATACTGACTGCCAGAGCCAAAAAAAAGAGATCACCGCTCTAACAATGAAATCATTACCTTGGTGAACATGAAAATGCACTGACTTTGTAGTTTAATTTTTGGTACTTTACTCGATATTCTCGATATAGAGCAGAAACATGAACATGTCATTGTGAAAGTTTTACACAAGCAAACCAAGCTGGAATTTGAATGCGTTTGACTGAATCATTGTTGATCTTCCAATGCACAGCTCAGTTACACTGGGATAGTCCTGGAAATGAATTTATCTGTAACGATTCTCAACAGCAGTATCTCCAACATTACATTGTAAAAATTAAGTTGTACTTTGGAAGATCTGCTGAATTTCATCTTTGTCAGCAGGCCCACCCCATTCCCAGAATGCCAGTGATGTCTCTCTACATAGAGACAGCAAAATTGAATGCTTGCCAGTCGTGCCAGTTTATTGCTGCCACCAAGCTGGAATTGTATTTGTTGCCAGCAGTCCCGCCACACCCATAAACCACAGATGGGAAAATTCAACTTGTATGATTCTGTGCCTCACATATTAAAGTCAAACATTTACAGATGGGAAAGCATAGCGAATGTTCTTCTGAAAGGATCTAATTTTTGTCACACAAGCGCAAGGTCATACTTTATTGTATCATAACAAACCAATCAAAGTGTCACAGAGAAGATACATGAGCAGGCAGAGAATAAAGAGATATGGGCTATGTGCTGGCCGGTTGGATTAGGCTTAGAATAGCATCATGGTTGGCACAGACATTGTGGACCATAGGACCTGTTCCTGTGCTGTACTGTTCTATGTTCTATGTTCTAAGTGGGTAATGCAGTAAGATAGTTACTAACCTTTCAAGTTTGGGAATTGAGTTCAAATTAAGTTGCTCTTTTCTGTCTGCTGCCTCTATGCAAAACTGGTTAAACCAATTTTGATCCAATTCCCAATAAGCATGCCATTTAGCACAAGATTATCCCAACTTTGCATGAGTTGGCAACCCCATTGAAGCCATAGAATGCCAATGGTAGTAACTAGAATAAAAATGTGAGCCAAGTAATATGAAGTACTTTGAAGCATATTACTGGAGGAAAGTAGAAAGCACATTAATTTGTATGTGGGTGAGTTATACTTAAATTAAGATACTTAATTCCGAATGCATGAAAGAGAATTTGTTCTACTTCATAGTATAAACACATCTAATTTGATGAATGCAAAAAAACCGAAATTTTCCCATGAAAGATCCACAGCATTTGAGCTTTTAATGGTGGAAATGTAAAACCAAATTAGAGTGACATCAAAAATAAGTGTGAGTCATCTAACATTACAGACTGAATCTTTTGATTTTTTTCGGTTAAGTGCCGGTTGCGTTGAATTTTGTTTTGGAGGGATTTTTGCCATGAGGTCTAGCGAGGTTTCTCCTATGTCCTGACAAAGTCATCTCATTAATTATTTACCCTGCCATATGGCATCTGTCATTTCCAGTTCTGGTCCCATCTTACCATGCAACAATCCCAGAATTCTAGGTATTCCTTGCATCTACGTCAGCTTCAAACACAAGTTGCGCATTCAGACAAGCGCTGTCAGTCCAATGCTGCCCTATGTGGGCATTTGCCCTGGACGTGGCAGACAGGGAGAAGTTGATGGCACACTGTGCAGGCAGTGACCTGGAAGTCCTGCTGTGCACAGGAGGGACATTCTCTTTCCCCAGCACCAGGAGCGGAGGCCATAACACCAGACTATGCCAACCTTGTCCAAGGTTGCCACCCAGGTTAAAGCAGTCTCAGCCATCTGGAGGGAGGCCCAACACTATAGAAAGAAGATCAGTATCCTTCTCCGCTCTGCTGGCATAAAGTGGCACCACCTTCTCTCTGAAATCTCACACTATCTCTACTAGACTACCCAGCTCCCGCCAATGCTCGTGCTCTACGACTCTATTACCTGCAATAATTTTTCCACTCACCCCCATCCGCCTCAACCTGTGAGATCACTCCCCCTGAATGCACTCTGCATGACCTACTCACTTTCTCAAGACACCTTCACCAATGGTAATAGCTGTGCCACACCACCCCCACCCTCCACTTTCATTCCCTTACCTACCTACCTCCCATTCCAGGAAGAAAACAGCCCCCGGTAGGTTAGAAAGAGTTCATTACAGGTGGTGGCTTGCCCAATATTCAGTTCCTCACCCCCTGTGTGGAGTCCATCTTGACTCTGATCACACTGTGCAACAGACTGACTGTTTCCAAGCCCCAGAACTGGCATCTGAGGCTGAACGTGACTTACTGTACCAGGACCGTCTGAGTGAAGGCTATCACCCTTGATTGAGGTCTGCTAACAGCCAACAAAAGCTTCCTTCCTTTGTGTCTGCACTTAGTGACATGGCCAGACAGAAGTAATATGAGCCTGGTATCTCTGGCTGACGAGGCAAGGAACAAATAGGCAAGACAAGGCATTACAAGGCAGAGATTCTGTGAGCATCCAGGTAAGCTCAAAGTGAGTAAGTGTTATTACAGCAAACGAAGAGGCCAGAGATGCAGCTGATGCAGACCATAAGCTGAGTGCATGTCCCTGAGTGCAGTGTCCTTGCCGCAGCATTACAATGATAGTTGTCATTGCAGTCAAAGGTGCAGATTTGAAATGCAGAAGCATCCTGTAGGTGGATCAGCGATGTGGCATGGTGGTACTTAGAGGCTAGCACATATCAGATACTAATGCCCATTGGTGTGAAGTTTGTTTGACCTGTGCCCATGGAGTGTGCCCTGAAATGTTGGTGCCCAGTCTCCAACATGAAGGTCGCTTGAACCAAGTGGTGAGCTGAAGTTGCCAGGTACCTGCCCTGGTTTCCATGTCGGGCTTTATCAACATGTGACTTGTTTGATAAGTTTTTTTTGAGATAGAAAGTGGAGTACTTAATGAGGTGAATGGGGTCATCAATGAGGCATTTAATAAGCAGTAGGTCCTCTTTAATTGGCAACTCACCACTGTCTTGCCAGATATTTGCTGTGTCACTTGAATAACATATTATGTCAAAACCGGCTTTACCGGATTTTTCAATCTGAGTCTGCCAGGCATCTCACCATAGCCTACATCATTCAGACCCTTATAAAATTCCACCCTATGTATCCATTTATAATTTGGAACATACTCCTTTTGCTCTAGAAGGCGAGATTTAAACCACAAAGTTGAATAGTTAATCCACAGTGCACATGCAATGGGCTAAAAATGTACCCATAATGTAAAATTGTTCATTTATTATCAATGAGTATTAATGCCTAATGCTTTTGAACTACTGCACAAACTTATTTCTTATGACTTGAAACAAATTTCCAGAAATGTGGATTTTCATTTTCATGCTGAATGATAATGTTTTTGCTGTCTTTACTCATATTCTAATTAAGCAGCCAAATATATTACTAAAACACACTTAGTTACCAAAGATTACATGTTATAGGATTAGATAAGATATACAGCACAGAATCAGGACATTTGGTCCAATCGATCCATGCTAACGTTTGCTCTATTTGATTCTCCTCTGAACTTTTCCCATCTGAATCTATCTTCATACCCGTCCATTCCCGCCCCCTGCTTATCTAACATCGCCATCCCTCTTTCTTATTTACTTCAACCACTCCCTGTCACAATGAGTTCCACCTGCTTGCTCGTCTTTGGGTGAAGCAGTTTCTTTTCAAGTCCCAACTGGATTACTTGGTGTTTGTCTAATATTGATAGTTCTTAGCTATGCTTTTCCCCACAAGAGAAAATATTGCCTCTCGTGCCATTCTGATCAAAGTCTTTCGTAATTTTAAAGACCTCTCCTCGGTCACCTTTCATTTTAGTTCAATGTAGAAAAGAACTCACATATCAGTCCTTTTCTGACATTCAAACACACACATTTCTGGCTACTTTGTTCTAAATCTCTGCACCCTTTCCAGTGCCTACATATCCATTTTTTTAAAATACTGTGACCATACACAGTGTGGTCTAACCAAGATTTGAAAAAAGTTTTGCATAACATCCCTATCTTTAACTTTGATCACTTTAAAAATAAAGTCAAGTACTTTTATGACCTGTGGCACAGATTTTAGTGATTCAGGTAATTGTACTCCATGATCATTTTATTTACCTACACCATGTAGAATTACACCATCCAATTAATAAGTGATTTCTCTGTTCTTTCTCTTAAAAGGTATTACTTTGACAGTTATCTGCAGTGAACTTTATTTGGATATTTGCAAGTTAATTAAAGTCCTCCCCTAATATATTGCTGACCTATTCAATGTTAACTACCCCTCTCCGTTATTTGCAAGCTTAGAAACGTGGTTTTCAATTTTAAAGTCCAAATTGGATATTCTAAATAGCCGTGATCCAAGCACAAATCCTTGTTGAACACCATTTCCCACCTTCTGCCACTCTGAATGATTATCCTTATTTTTCCATTTTCTAACTTGAGGCCAGCTAACAATCTGCTCTGCCACTTAACTCCCAACTCTGAGCCAGTTACGGTGTATCTTATGGAGAGTCTCTAGAAAATCAAGATAAATTGTATTTATGGCATTAGCATTGTTACTTCCTCCAAATTCACTAAGGTTGGTCAAGCAAGATTTTCCATTTTGAAACCATCATATTTCGAGTCTTTAATAAAACATTTGAAAGTTTATATGATGCTTTGTTTACTTTTGCCACATTAAAATGTGTTTCTTACAAATATCTCATATTATTGACTCACCGTAACAATTCTTGGCATTTTTTGAATTCTTACAGTCTATTTTCTTCAATTCAAAAATCAGAAGTAGCATTTTTTGCTGGATTAAATAAAAATAGATATAATCAATATCTGTCTTTCAATACATTTATTAGCATAAATTGCCACACGGTTGCAATAAATACTCTGAGGATGATATTCACTACTACAATGCAGCAGAATTGCAAGTTATTACAAGTAGTAAATAAGATAATTATATGCCTTCATAATAATCTTTAGTTAGATCAACATTGTTACTGCAATTGATCCTGCATCATATTTTGGCCATGAAATTTGGCTCCACAAGAGTCCACGTTTCTGTGCTAAATGAGTGTCAATCTGACTTTAAAAAAGCATTCATAGTGTGCAAGTGCATCTCTGCTGCTAGTCATGGAGGAGGCCGTCTTTGATGAAGGCATCGTGTGCAACGGGAGCATCCACTGGAAATATGCAGATCAGGTACACAAGCTCAAACTGCCACTTAATCTCAGATGGTTGCCATATAACTGGTTGCTCCTCATGGTGATGAGGATAGAATGCAACAAACCATTACAGACCCTGAAATGGGCTCTGTTGAGTAGGGTACAGGTCTACTGTATCACACTTCATTGTACACATGTTGCCGTTTGTGAGTGGGTCGGAGAGTCTAGGATTAGAAGGCATAATCTCAGAATAAGGAGTCACAAATTTAAGACAGAGATGAGGAGGAATTTCTTCTCTTATAGGTTTGTCAATTTGTGGAACACTGTGCTACAAAGGGTTGTTGAGGCCATTAAGTATATTCAAGGCTGAGACAGCAGCTTTTTAATCAGTAAGGGAAACAAGGGCTATGGGGAAAAGTCAGGAAAATGGAGTTGAAGATTGTCAGATTAGCCATGATCGCTTTGAATGGCAGAGCAGACTGAAGGGGCTGAATGGCCTACTTCTGCACTTATGTCTGATGGTCTTATACAAACCGACATCATGAGCTATGTCATTGAAAAATAGCCCTTGTTGGACAGTAGCCTCCCATTGGTTTGTTAAATCAGTTTAAATGTAGATGGTAAAGCATGATGGATACCAGACATTGATTTGTTTGCGTCACTAGTTTGATATTGAGGATATAGAAATCCATTTCATTCTGGTATTCGGTAGAATTGGCATGCAGTGCTCATAAGGTGATGTGTGAACAGTCAGTGGCATTGTGTACCAGAGGAAAGCCTGCAGTTCTGACAAAGCCATGAGCATGGGGTACGAATATAATGTGGTATCAACCCATCTTGGTTTAGGCAATGCCAACTATGGTCTCTATACATTGAAATGTTTTGGAAGACTACAGATGTCTGCTGTGTTCTCTTGGGCCAATAAACTGAAGTTCCAACCAAGCATTGTAAATATGATACAGAACAATGCTGTGTTCCAGACTTGCATCTTACATATAAATAAATCATTAGGGGCAAAAAACACCAATCACATTTTCATTAATTTTTCAAAATAGACTTCATGAAGAAGAAAAATACTCCAAAAACAATAAATCAAATTGCTTAAACAATTTTAATAATTTCTGTTCATTACTTTTAATGCCCATCTTCCTTCCTAAGGCACTACAGGTTAACTCACATGCAAGATTTTAAAGATGAGAAATATATTGAACTGAAATAATTCACTAATAAAAATTCACTGTACCATGAAGTGTCCAGTAAGATTTACCTCCAGATACCTACCTGAGATCTATCTAACTTACCTTATATCCTAATATTCACTGGTCTCTAAACATGATAGCAGTGAGAAAAATGTCATATTTATGGTGATCATAGGGGTGGGAATGGCATGAATAGATAGGAGGTGAGGGAGCTCAGCGTGAGAAAAGAAGTTAGGCAGGAGTTAGGATTTTAATTTAGATAAATGTGAGGTGCTGTGTTTTAGAAAGGCAAATCAGGGCATGGCTTAATGGTATGGTCCTGTGGAGTGTTGCTGAACAAGGAGACCTTGGAGTGCAGCTTCATTGTTCCTCCAAGGTGGAATCGCAGGTAGATAGGATGGTGAAGAAGGTGTTTGGTATGCATGCCTTTGTTGGTCAGAGCACTGAATATAAGAGTTGGAAGGTCTTGTTGTGGCTGTATAGGGCATTGTGTCGGCCACTTTTGGAGTATTGCATGCAATTCTGGTCTCCCTCCTACAGGAAGGATATTGTGAAACTAGAGAGGGTTCAGAAAAGATTTACAAGGATGTTGCCAGGGTTGAGGGTTTGAGCTATATGGAGAGGCTGAATAGGCTGGGGCTATTTTCCCTGGAGCGTCGAAGGCTGAGGGGTGACTTAATAATGTTTATAAGATCATGAGGGGCATGGATAGGGTAAATAAGCAAGGTCTTTTCCCCAGGATGGGGGAGTCCAAATCTAGAGGGTATAGGTTTAAGGTGAGAGGGGAAAGATATAAAAGGGGCCTAAGGGACAACTTTTCCTGCAGAGGGTGGTGCCTGTATGGAAAGAGCTGCCAGAAGAAGTGGTGGAGGCTGGTACAATTACAACATTTAAAAGATACCTGGATGGGCATATGAATAGGAAGGGTTTAGAGGGATATGGGCTAAATGCTGGCAAATAGGACTAGATTTATATAGGATATCAGGTTGGCACGGATGAGTTGGAGCAAAGGGTTTGTTTCTGTGCTGTATATCTCTATGACTCTATGACTGTACGGGTAAAGATCCTCAGAGTATTTCATGGCCTCTGTGTTTGAATAATTTGGATTTGATTCCTGTAGGCTACAAAACATGAGATCCACTTTGTATTGTCAATATTAAAAAAAACCAAAGCAACATTTTGAGGCCACCTTTTAGTAACTAGATCATCGCTCTATCCTAACATGAACATTTCATAAAATCATTTCTCATATTAGCAAAGGGACACACTTGGCAAACTAAGTTCACTAGATAAGATTTTTTTAAAATTTTGATTCGTAAGGCTTTCGCTCAAGTAATTTATACTTTATTCTTAAGATAAATGTAAACACTTACATTCTTGCCAAGTTATACAGGGATGTTTGTCAAATTATACAGAAATGTTTGTCAAATGAGAAAGACAACTAGGATATCAAGGAGGTAATAACAGTGCCTCATAGCTCACATTTGAAGTACTGTATTTAGTTTTGCTGGCACTGTTTACTGACACAAACAGCTCCCAGCACTCATTGTGTTATGCAACAAGTCAAGTTAACAATTTCTGGTAACTATATTTACACAGTATGTAAAAATGAGAAAACTTCAGTCTGAATTTCTCTGTTTTTCATGGAGTTTTGCAACTTTTTTTTTGGCCACAATATTAAGCAATCAAACACATGAAAACATTGTGATTTAGTGACACATATGTGATAGACACTAACTAAACACACCAGGAGAAGTTAGAAAGTATTTATTCAAATATAGGTGAACTTCTAACACTGTAATTGTTTTACTGCCAAACAATCTCTGGCACTGAAATTTTAATTTGGACTGCTTTGAAGTTTACTCTTTCAGGTTACAATTATTGTTGGAGTCTTTAAAATAGTTCACTTCTTTTTACTTTTACCTTTTCAGTCCCTTTTATTTCTCTTAATTCCACCCTTCTTCCCCATTCCTTATTTTGCTTTTTACATATGGTTTAACTTCAAATTAATGTTCTAACTTGCTCTTCATTATTTAGACTCTGTGGGCGGAATCAAAGAACGGTAAAGCACAGCAACAGGCCTTTCTGCCTACCAGGGCTGCGCCGATATGCAATGCTTTTCTAAACTAAAAATCTTTTGCCTCTATGGTGTCCAAATCCCCTTATATCCCGCCTATTCATATACCTGTCAAGATGACTCAGAAACATTGCTATTGTATCAGCCTCCACGACATCCTCTGGCAGGTAATTCCAGGCACTGACCACCCTCTGTATAAAATACTTACCTCTCACATTTCTTTTTAAACTTATCCCCCATTACTTTAAACCTATGTTCCCTGGTCATTGACATTTCTACCCTGGGTAAAAGACTCCGACTATCCATTCTATCCATGACTCCCATAATTTTGTAAACTTCTATCAGTTTGCTCCTTATCCTTTGATGTTCGTAAAGCTTCTGAAACATTTGTGCTTTCAGGACCACAGGATCACAGAACTGTTGTAGTGCAACATAAGGCCATTCAGTCCATTGTGTCCACACCAGTTCTATTACCTAGTGCCAATCTCCTGCCTCTTTCCCTACACACCACTTCTATCCAGATGATCATCCAATGCCCTCTTGAATGGCTCACCTGAACCTGCCTCCACCGCATTTCCAGGCAGTGCATTCCATACCTTGACGACTCGCTGTGTGAAAGTTTTTTTCTCACATCATCTCAGAACGACAACAGTTCCTGAGCCCACTGGGGTTAGCAAGCTGCAAGCCACAGAGATCTTTTGAGTGGCAGCTGATTAAGAGGTGGCTTCCTTTTTTGTATTGTAGTTAAGGATGGTGGTGGGTGGCTTCTGGAGGTGAGAGGTCCTCAAAATGGAGGTGCTCTCTGCAGCATTCTGAACATACAAAAACCATTCAGGGCCATAGCTGTCAGGCCATCATCATGGAGGGAAACAGGACTGCTCATGTCCAGGGACCTCTGATTCTCACAGCTCCTTGCTGGAAGAATTGATAGGAGGTGTCAAAAGCCCTTCCCTGGTCTGTCAAGAGGCCGTCTGTCTGAGGCCCAGCTTCAGCCTCAACTGGGCCCTGTCCAACATTAGGAAAATCTCACTGTTGACACTGTCTCCCAGTTAGTCCTTGAAGTGGCTTAATTGACCTCCTGCTACCACTTGTGCAAGTAACCATTGCCACATTGAGACCACCTCCTGTGGGATTGCTCCAAACTTTGGACACATTTGGGATCTGATTTGGGTTCGAGACAACATCTGCAAATATTGCTTCCATTGCCAACTCCAGCCTTGCCTCAGTAGAACTGGGAAAATTCCGCTATGCCTATCTCAATGAGAATTCATCAAACTGATTGTTTAAAGAGATTGGCTAGTGACCTGTTTATACATGCATTAGATCCCTTGTAAAGAACACAGTGCTGTTTCAGATAGAGTCATACAGAGCAGAGAAGGCCCTTTGGCCCATTGAGTCTGCACCGATAATAATTACCACTAAAGTGTGCTGATCCCAATTTCCTGCACTTGTCCAATATCCTTGAATGTTATGCTATTTCAAGTGCTCGTTCAAACATTTTTTACAGGTTGTAAGGTTTCCTGCCTCCACTATCTTCCCAGGCAGTACATTCCAGTTTCCCATCACCCTCTGAGTGAAAATGTTCTTTTCTCAAATCCTCTCTGAATCTCCTGTCCATTACGTTAAAACTATACCACCTCATCATTGACCCCTCAACCAAGAGGAATAGCAACTCTCCATTCACCCTGTCCATATCCCTCATAATCTTATACTCCTCAATCAAGTTGCCCTCAGTCTTCTCTGCTCTAGAGAAAACAATACAAGCTTATCTAGTGTCTCCATATAGCTCAATTGCTCCAGCCCAGGCAACATCCCGGTGAACCTCTGCTGTACCCCCTCTAGTGCTATCACATCCACCCTGTATTGAGGTGACCAGAACTGCACACAGTACTCCAGTCGTGGCCTGACCAACAAACTGTACAATTCCAACTTTATCTCCTTACTCTTGTACTCTCTGCCACAACGGATGGAAACAAGTGTCCCACACAGCTTCTTAACTATCATATTCACATGCTCTGCCAATTTCAGGGATCCGTGAAAAATTACCTGAAAATCCCTTTGTTCCTCTGAGCTACCCAGTGCCCTGCCATTCATTAAATAGTCCTTCATCTTGTTTCTTCATCCAAAGTGCATCACCTCACACTTATCAGGGTAAAATACCATCTGCGACTGATTTGCCTATTTGACCAACCCATTTAACCTACAACCGTCTTCTTCACCATTAACCATTCTATCAATTGTGGCTTCATCTGCAAACTTGCTTAACATTTCCCCCACATTTTCATCTATATCATTAATGTATACAGCAAACAATAGGGTCCCAGTACTGATCTTTGTGGTACACTGCTGGACACCGGCCTCCAGTCACTCAAACAGCCTTCTACCACTCCCATGTGGGACCTTGTGAAAACTTTGCTCAATTTCATATAAACTACATCAACTGAACTTCCCTCATCCACACACATGATCACATTTTTGGAAAATTTGAACAAATTTGTGACAGATTTATAACAAATCATATCATAGAATCTCTACAGTGTGGAAACAGGCCCCTTAGCCAACAAGTCCACACCGAACCTCAGAGCATGCCACCCAGACCGATCCCCCTATAACCCACCTAACCTACACCTCCCTGAACACTACAGGCAATTTAGCATGGCCAATCAACCTAACCTGCACATCTTTGGACTGTGGGAGGAAACCGGAGCCCCCAGAGGAAACCCACACAGACATGGGGAGAATGTGCAAACTCCACACAGTCAGTCACCCGAGGCTGGGATCAAACCCGGGTCCCTGGCACTGTGAGGCAGCAGTGCTAACCACTGTGCCACCGTTTGACCTCAATAGATCACCTCTCAAGGTATGTTTATGGACAGTTGTTGAGGGGCAAAAAATGTTTGTTCACGCAAACTGCAAAATCCATGCCATTGTCATCGGACAGAATTCAAAAAGGAACCACATGGATGATTAGCAATCTTAAATGAGCATAGAAACTCTAATTAAGTTACATTCATCTTCATTTTAAAAGGATTATGGAGCCATGCTGAATTATAATTCATGTTTGTAAAAGTCATTTTGAAAAGTGGAAGGAATGCATAAATGGGCTGAATAATTAGCAAGTGCCTGGATCTAAATGCAATCCAACAATGTGTATGCTGCCTTAGCATAATGAGGCCAACAGCAATAACGCAGCAAATTTAGGTTCACTTGTTTATTCCAGGTGACTGTCATAACCTCTCAGGCAGTTTGCCAGCACAGGGGACTGTGATTGACCAGTTTGAAAATCCAAGTTTCCATATGAGCATAGGCTGTCTACTAACATTTATTACAAATTCATCGCTTCACACAGCTATCCCAACTACACTTCCTCCCAGTAAATGACTCCATTCCATCCTCCCAGATTCTCCATCTTTGTCATGTCTGTTCCAATGATGCTACCTTCCACAACAGTACTTCTGACATGCCTTTCTCTTCCCTCCACTAAGTATTCACCTCCACTTTGTGGACATGACCTCAACTCTATCTGACTTATTTCCTGCATTTCTTCCCTCATCCCTTCCCACTGCTGATGATCAAGTTCACATTGTCCTCACTTTGCAACCAAAAACATCTATACTCAATGGATCGTCCTCTGCCATTTCCACCACAATACCATGATCCATCCTTCCTTTCCCTTACCCGTCAGCATTCTGAAGTGATTATTCTATCCAAAAAACCTGAGTCCACTCCAACACCCCAGCATTTTACTCCTTTCCCACTTCACTTTGCCAAGCAATAATAGAAGCTGCAACATCCCCTTTTACCTCTGCCCTCCTCATTGTTCAAGGTGCCTTAAAAGTGAAGCATAAGTTTAAGTACTTATATTTATTTTAATCTAGTCTGCATTGTCACAATTAGGCCTCCTCTACACTGAAGACGCAAACGCACACTGGGTGACCAGTTAGCAGAACACTTCCATTCAGTCCACAAGCATGGCTATGATCTTTTATTTGTTTACCATTTCAGATGCAACATCTGTCTCTAATGCTCATATTTCTGTTGGAAGCCTGTTTTTGTGTTCCAAAAAGACAAACGCAAATTGGAGGAAAGGCACCTCATTCTTCACTTAGTCAATTTACGACCTTCTAGACTCAACATTGAGTTCAACAACTTTGGACCACCAATGCTTTGTTCCACTTTGATTATACCACCCCTTAGCCATGCCCCATCCCCCTGCCTTATTTTGCCTCTTGTCTGTGACCTTCTCTTCTGTTCAATTTTCTCCTCTCCATCTTTTTCTACAGAATGAAATTCATCACTTTTTCAGATCCCTCTGGTTCCGAAGGAGACGTATATTGGATTTGAAACATTGACTCTATTTCTGTCCCCAAAGATGCTGCCTGACTTGCTGAGTTTCAACAGCACGCTGTGTTTTTATTTTGTATCTCTAGCTTTGCTTTTCTTTTAGGCCATTAGCAGAATCTGGCAATGAAGAAGCTATCTTGGAAGGGATATGAACACAGACCAACAGCAGCCAGTGTGTTTAACATGGAAACAGGAGGAACAGCTCCATCGCTGGATAAGTAAAATAGTTTAAACTTACCTTGCCAATGGCACTTGCGAGCATGTAAGGTATCACAAATTTATGCTCACAGCTTATCTGCACGTGCAAAGAGCCTCATGCTTATTTCAAGTAAGCTACAGGCAGGTTTTTAGCAAAATTGTGGGTGACATACCTTTGGCACAGATCATTGGTTTACCATTCTCGATCCTTAGGGTGCTACTTCATGAAATGAGTGCAGCGAAATCCAATTTCTTGCAGGATTACATTTTAGAATTTTAAAAAGCATAAATGAAATTATTGAAGTGAATACAAAAATTTATCTGCTGAGTCAAGAAAATAGAGAATATTCAAATCGCTGGCCAAACTAACAGGGAAAGTAACTGTTTCACATGTAAAGTTGGCAACTTGACAAATAAAACACAAGGTTATTAAAAAAAGAAAGAGAAATGGGAAGTACCATTGTAGCTTAAGGTGAAAAAATGATCAAGGATGTACCTGTTCGTGATCATGGCCTTAGTGGAAGTGGTAGTGAGGCCAAATCAGATTTTTCACATTGTTGAAAACACTCATGTGGGAGGATTTGATTAAGGGGGAAATAAAAGATGAGCTAAAGAGAGGTTTTCAATATCATCCCTGCTTTGTGCTGAGGTAACTCATCAAAGAAGTTCAATGCTTACAATTAAGGGAATGTGGTGTTTTTCTTTGAAGAACTGGAAAGTGTATGTTTTGATGTCCGAATTCAGCTAGAAGTAAAGGAATATAAAGATACAGAGTCAAGCAAAGAAAAAAAAAAATGAAAATTACCTGTTTGGATCCTGACTAGGAAACTTAAATCGTAAAATATGACAGATCTTCAAGGAAATAATGGCATTAAGGAGTATCACATATATCCATATTATGTAAAAATTTTCTGTTTAAATTATGATGCATCATATAAAGCTTGATGTGGAGATGTCCCTGAAACTTGTAGAAGTCTGCCACCTTGGAACTGAAACAATTGAGAACAGTGCAGTTATCTATTTCTGTCTCTCCTCCGCTGACCTGGTAGCCTGATCCCATTTTTGCAACAGCACATTATACAAAGGCTGCTGTGATAAATCTGATACCCAATTTGTCATTGCACCTTGAGCAGACACAGCAGAGTTGGACCAGCTAGTTGAGTGTGTGCTGTTTTTAGAATAACTTCACAGTTTAAAATAGTTTAGAATAAAAATCTTTCTCAGGGCATGCAAAGTTCTTAAGAAAATAAATAAGGTACACAATGCTAGCAATGTTTGGAATGATGACAATTGGTTTTCAGATTTAAATTCAGAACTGTACCCTGGGGAAATGAATGTGCTTGTTATCAGTTCATTTCTTTGCCTTCCCATAACTTCAGGTTTGACTGTATTCTGTACAATTTTGAAATGAGAGTGGATACAGAATTGCACAGCCTGCACTTGATCATTTTCATTAGTAAACAAACTGAGGATGTAAAAACTCTGAAGATTCAATACCACTCAGACAAGAGTGGAAAATAAGCAAGCATGGTGGACACTATATCATCTAATGATCCAATGTTAAGTGTCAAGCCCAGCACAGGAATGGAGATTTTACAAATGATAAAGCCAGGTTTTAGAAAGGGGATGTAAAAACAAAGTAAGTACGGATCACTGCATGTCATGTAATTATTGACAGCATCAGTTCCAGACAACACCAAAAATCAATAAAATGCTCAATTAAATATGGACCTCATAGCCACATGTGAAATTCACACATCCCTTTGATTAAGGATACACTGTCAAGAGAAGAATGATAACATACCATCTGATTCACCTTGGATAAAAGTGATGTTAAAACTTAATACATGTGCATGAAATGGATCCCATCTATGTTTCATTTTATTGTTATGATCCCTCATTCAAAGGCAAGGACCTTGGCCATCGCAAATTTTCAAGATGTGAAATGCTGCAACATGGCCCAACAACGTCTCATTTCAAAGAGGACCTTTGAACTAGTAATATGTCACATTGGTAAGACAACTATACTTGTCGCCTACTTTTAAAATAACAGCAGAAACTGTTCTGAGCAAGAAGCCTTTGGCAAATGATTTAACCACTTGTAAGACATCTACAGAATCAAGGTAATAAACAGCTCTAACTTAAAAAAGAGAAAACCCTTCCCCAATCTATTCTATCTTCAGATTTACCCAAGAGTCAACATCCAACAATTCAAATACAAATAGCTCCACAGCTTACTATGAATCTCTGGCTTTCAAGACTTTCATTCCAGTGAAAGCATCATCTCATCTAAGAAACAACATGCCTGGTTCAAAAGACCAACTGAGACAATTATACCTTGTAATCATGAGTTCTGAGGAAGGCTCACCAGACCCAAAATGTTAACTCTGTTTTTTTTCCTTCACAGAGGCTGCCAGACCTGCTGAGGTTTTCCAACTTCTGTTTTTGTTCCTTGTAATCACGTTGGGCTGAAACTTAAGTTTTTTTTGGCTATGTTATATTTGTAGAATTTCTCTCTGCAAAGCTTAGCAGCTTTTTCCTCACACAGTCATCTTAAACTTACCATTCCTGATTCTAAGGTGTTCTTTCATGTAAAGAAAACAGATTCCCGAACAGGCATTAAGGAATGGATATGCTTTTACAACTGTCACCACTGGGAAATATTTCTATTGAATTCCAGTTTCATTACCTTCAGTGGTAGGGATTTGAACCCATGTCCCCAGAACATTAGCCTAGTGCTCTGGATGATTAACCTAGTGATGTTAGCACTATGCCACCGCCTCTCCCTACATGGGGAGCTCAGTAGATCTTGGGCACTTCATCAAAAGCAGAGAGAAAGCCAATACAATCAATTCTCACTCACTGCCTTGTGCATCTTAACAGCAAAAATAGCACTTGTGCCGGACTTCTAATAAGGAAACTTAAAAATTGAATTAAAACAAAGAGATAAAGACACACTTTCAGTTTTACATATTGCAGAGTATGCTTTAAATAATTTGTTTATGGAACTTCCCTCATTCAGGACCTGTGATTATTTATTTCAATTATATTGTTTGTAAGTTTTGCAATGATGAGTGAAGAGCTAACATAGTGGCTAGTAATTCAGTCTGCTGGTTGGTAAATGATATTTCCCTACTATTTTGAAATGAAGCCTTTTTCAAATATGACTGAAAGAAGTATCAAAACTGTCTATACCTCATTATAAGCATTATGGGTGGATGTTCATGTGATCTACACATCTGATGACAATTCAAATTTAGTACCTTTTCTGATTTTTTTCACAGCTTTCACATGCCTACACAAGAATATAGTATTTAAGTGGGTGAACCAGTAAATTATTTGAATACTACAGGGCAAAACCTTGGATTTCTTGAACATGTACCTCATGTGGTAAGACTCTGCTGTATGTTTAAAGTCATTTGAAACATTTGGGCTGATTTCTGTCAATAGAAGCATTGAACTCCGTGGTTTTCTGTTGGGTTCCCACAGCATTACAAAATCTTTGTTTATGAACAAGAGAATTCTAGCTTGTTTCATATTTGTAACCACATTGTCATTACCACTGATACTGTATCAACTATGATAATTACCACTGTGACTTCAAGTTAAATAGACCAGACATTTGTCTGGTCTAAGGGGAATATTGCCAAGTTGGCTCAGGCTACTTGATGAAATTAGGTTCACTGTATTCAGCTTGGCTTGATTTGGCTCACTTTCATGTTAAATGTGAAAGAATTTGTGTGGTTAGGACAGAATGTGTTTTGGTGCTGAAGCAGATAAAAGTCCACTGCCATACATTTGCTCAAACAGCAAAAACATGAAAATTATTTACATCGGTTACTATGAAAACAGAGGCATCTGTTGAAAATTTTAAGATGTGAAATACACTGGTTAAATTAGGGTGTGAATGGAACCAAAAGTAACAAGCCAAGATTTGAAAAAGTAGGTCACTTTGGGTAAACTGCTAATTTGCCAGTGATTCATTGAACCCTGTCAATTTCACTGACTTCCTAAATAACGCCTTAGTACATTTTTTTCTGAACTGCATTCTATTCCCATCATATAGAAGTTGGATTTGCCACTTACAACTGCAACATCAATTGCCAATCTACTAACTCTTGTTCTGCCTCTTATCCCCATGTTTAAAAATGAGCACCAATATTTATGTGCCATTACCAAAATGAAAATTATTGAATGTTTTCAGTTATCTATGATACAGGTTAGCTATGAGGCAACATTGTCTTTTCTCTGATGGTATCTAGTAGACTACCAAATTATGAGAATGCTTGTGCTGCAAAATAATTTCCACTGGAAATTAGACGGAGATAGCCCAAACTAATTTCACTCACAGTTGTCAGAGAGGGGCAACTGCCAACGAATCAATCTCAGCTTCACAATAATCTCATCCCTGCGAAAAAAAAAATGTTAAATCATTAGGCATCACCCTCAAGGGGCTGAATTCTTGATGGTCTACCAACTTTGAAATTAATCGGATATTTAATGACTTCATTAGTCCTGAGGGCATTTATGTAAGTGGGTGCCTTACCTCTGATTCAGAAATACAAATATAAGATGTTTGATAATGATGCAAGGATAGAATATCAGCCATGGAAATAAATATAAAGCATTAGCATCTTCGATGAAGCAATGTCATTCATGATCAGTTGCTAGCATTGCTAGATTCATGAAATCTCATAATCATACAAAAAAGCAACAATTTGCATTTACAGATTTCAACTTGCATTTAGTGTCTCTAGAGTATTTAAAAAAGCAGTATTAAGTGCTTTAGCAGAGCATTGTCAAACAGACATTGACACCAAGAAGCTATTAGGATAGGTATGCAATGGCTTGATGAAAGAAGTTGGTTTTAAGAACATCTAAACTGGAGAAAGAGGTACTGGGTTAGAAAGTCTTAGAAAGCAAGTTTTGAAAGTTGGAAAGAAGAATGAAGTGCCTCCAATGAGGGGGACAGTAGCATAGCAATTAATATCAGAGGACAAACAGTATTTTGAGGACATGCAAATCACCTCATGACAGCTGGTGGTGTTTAAATTTTCCGAACAAATCTGGAATCAAAAGCTCACCTCAGAAATAGTGATCACAAAATTATTGTTGATTGTGGTAAAAACCCATCTGTCTTACATTAATGTTTAACTTATCTACAGATGGTTTTGAATAGCTCTTACCAGACAACTAACACAAATGGAAATATCAATACAATCAGAAAATCTGTCATCCTTTCTCAGTCTGCTTGATATTTGACTCCAGATCAGTAGTTTTTTTTATTTGTTCACAGGATGAGGGCATCACTGGCTAGGCCAGCATTCATTGCACTTCCCTAATTGCCCAGAGGGCAGTTGTGAGTCAACCATGTTGCTGCAGGTCTGAAGTCACATGTAGGCCAGACCAGGTAAGGAAGACAGTTTCCTTCCCTCAAGGACATTAGTGAACCAGATGGGGTTTTCACAACAATTGGCAATGGATTCATGGTCATCATTAGGCTCATAATTCCAGATACTTATTAGATTCAAATTCCACTATCTGCCAGGGTGGGATTTGAACCTAGGTCCCCAGGACATTACCTGGGTCTCTGGATTAGCAGTCCAGCAATAATACCACTAGGCCATCACCTCCCCATAGTAATGGGAGGCAATCCCATTACTATTGCTATGTTGTTGACTCTAGTTGCCTTCTGCAATGCAAGCTACTCAAGTTCAGGGACATTTAGTGATGGGCAACAAATACAGAGTTCCCTGTGAAGTCCACATACCAGGGAAGATTAAAGGAAAAATGGTTATGACTATTTAAGTAGATCTGAAAGGGTTCATACAGTTAGAAAGAGTGGAGATAATCAGAGACTTTCAATAATGGATAAGAATTCTTAAATCAGATCAGGACCAATTGTGTACCAGCAAGCACAGTGATAATGGGTGAACAGGACTCAAAGAAGAGTGTTAGCATATGGACAACTCTGAATTTTTGATGAACTCTAACTGATGGAGAGTGGAACAATGGAGAATTGCAATTGTTGAATCTCAAGTTAACAAAGGCATAACAGAAAATACCCATCACCATTTGTAACATAATAAGAGACCTAAAGACAGTAAACAGCAAACAGAACTGTTGCATACTAATATGTTTAATTTTAGGTTCACTTAATTCTGCATGTTTTGCCTATCATCTTAATATCACTGTATAGAAAACAGAACAAAGAACAGTACAGCACAGTACAGGCCTTTCGGCCCACAATGTTGTGCCGACCCATTATCCTACTCTAAGATCAAACTACCCTGCAAACTCTACTTTTTACTATCATCCATGTGCCTATCCAAAAGTCACTTATGTGTCCCTAAAGTATGTGACTCCACTACCACTGCCAGCAGCGCATTCCATGCACCTACCACGCTCTGTGTAAAGAACCTACCTCTGACATCTCCCTATACCTTCCTCCAATCACCTTAAAATTATGCCTTATGATAGTCATTTCCGCCCTGGGAAAAAGTCTCTAGTTATCCGCTCTATCTATGCCTCTCATCATCTTGTACACCTCTATCAAGTCACCTCTCATCTTTCTTCACTCCAGTGAGAAAAGCCCTAGCTCCCTCAACCCTTCCTCATAAGATCTGCCCTCCAGTTCAGGCAGCATCTTGGTAAATCTCCTCTGCACCCTCTCTAAAGCTTCCACATCCTTCCTATAATGAGGCGATCATGTTTGCAATAAATAGAAAAAGGTTTCAGTTGAAGAATTGGACTGATCTGCCTTTATAAATATACAATCCTTTATCCAAATTCTTTTCATGTATGCCTATCTATGTATATGCAAGAACTTACATTAATGTTTAACTTATCTACAGTTGGTCTAGAATAGCTTTTACCAGACAACTAACACAAATGGAAATATCAACACTATCCATAAACAAATATATAAACATTGATTTGTATAGCATATCATCATGTTGAAAGGATCTCAAAGCACTTCATTCAGTAAATTTCAATTACATGAACAATTGCCATGATGATAACCAATGCAGCCATTCTGTGCTGATTTCTTACATACTGCCAAGGGATAAATTACAGACTAATCAGTGTTTATTTGTTGTGGTGAAGGGAGGAGCACAGGCGAACACTGTCAAAGCATTGCTCTGCCTTGTTTTTTCAGAAGCTATGATTGTGTCCTTAATGTCCATCAAATGCAAATAGCTGGACTTCAGTTTATCATCTTAGATAATGCAACATAAAACCTGAATGTTGTAGGCCTGTCTCAACATAGTCTGGACCAACTTTAAAGTGACTGCATAAAGACCTACCCTTCAAGCTCCAAACCGTAACTATCTGGTGCTAATATAGTCTTTAACATCTTCAGGAGGACCTCACAAGTTGTCAAAAATAAAGCACATTATTGGCCTGGGCAGAGGAAGCTAAGCAACTTAAGAGGTTAAGCTTGCTGATGGTCATGTGTTTAGCTGTCTCTAATTCCAGCAACAAGCCACTTAACACTGATTCTGTTGTCAAAGGTTAAAATCATTTACTCAGCGGTGCACACTTCTTCTAAAGTTTTAACTTTTGGTGTTGCTTTTCTGAAATGCAGTGGAACATGACAAATGTAAAATGGGTGTAGGTGGCTAATGATCACGTAAAATTTTGTTATTCAGCATGAGACCATGACTGTGATAGTTGTGACAATTAAAGCAATCCTCCTTCATTCCAAGATCTTAGTAAATGCCTAGGAATTGTGATGATACTATGGCTTTAAGAGGTGTATTCTGTCCCTTTTTTTATGAAGAAGAGGTTCAGACAGAGGAACCACGTGGTCTGCTCAAAGCTAATTAAGTAAACAGTTTGTTTTTTTTCTCAGTTAGAACAATAGAAACAGCCTGAATGGGTGGCGTCAAGCTCCCAAAGACCAGGATTTTTAGTTTTAGCTTTCTGCAGTTGCTGAGTTCTTGAAGCTGGATGTGGAGGTACTTTCTCTGTTACAGCTAAAAGCTGGTGTTATCTTCCTGCTGCTAGAATTGCATGTGAGACAATCTGTTTTACTGAATTTGCCTTTGTCAAATGTGTGGTTATGTCATGTTACTAAATTGGAACAACTAATTAGTAGTAGTTAATACGTCTATTAGTTTGTTAAGTATTTTGATAGAGTTACAGTTAAGCCAATTCTTTTATTTTTATTTTGCCTGTATTTTAACTGTTGTATAAAAATAAGGTGTGTTTTGCTTAACGTCGACGCTGTGCTCTGATGAAAAGTCACCGGACTCAGTGTTAATTCTGCTTTCTTCCTACATGGGCTGCCAGAGCTGCCGAGCTTCCCCAGCAATTTCTGTTTTAGATTCTGAACTTTAGCATATCTAATCACTAGTTTAATTTATGGCACTTCCAGTGTTTTTCTGATGCTGTTCTGCTGGGAATTTGTTGAGCTGTGCATTTGATTTACCAGGTCTTTTCTTTGAAACGTCCTCTGGTGTCCTTAAAATGTGAAGTTAGCTAAAATTAAGAACAGCATTCAAAAGGAGAATGAATTCCTGTTTGCGATGTCTATCGTACTTTTTGTTAAAACTTCTTTTGCCACTAATTTCTAGAGGGTGTATTTCAATGTATATAGCTTTTGGCATCCCAATCTATGGCCTTTAGTAACTGCTTTATCAAATAATCAATTTTAGTTTAAGTTGTTGATACACATTCTATGTGTAGAAACAAGTGCTTAATTAAGTTGCATAAATAAATGATGTCCATCAAAATACATTACTTGTTTTAGCACTCCACTCTTCCCCCATCTCCACTGCCCTGTATTACTCGAAGAATACCAGGTTGCATTAGAGTTACATTGGGGTTGCACTATTTGAATACAATCTATAGATCAAGGCTTCACTAACTCCGCAATTGGATTCTTATTGTTCTCAAGGAAATGTTAACTGACAATTATGTTGTTTACATGCATAAGATGACCTCAAGGCCAGACCTCTTCCTGCCTGTAATGGCAATGTCACATGAAAGCCTCTTTATAAGCATTGTATGTCTGGCCAAGTTGAGTCTCCGTCTCACTAATTTGAGTCCTGTGCTGGAAACAGTGTGATAATTAAATATAACCAGTTTAGCCTGACCACCAGCAAATATAACATGCTAACCCTTCGTTTAGCTTAAAAACTGGGACCCATGCCATAAGTATTGTTTGGATAAATTATGCAAGAATTAACCATTGACGTTGAGTGATGAGGTCCAGCATATGTACGTTTTTGTGCTGGTTTGTGTATCTCCCCCACAATGTTCTGAATCTGAAGCACTGGAAGCCAAATTTCAGCATTTTCTTTCATATTTCTTTCTCACACGACAATCAACCATGCTTTCATCTATGGAAAGACAAATGCCAGGAAACACAGGATGGCTTTGACAAACGTTATTTGTGCAGACTATTCCCCAGCCATTTTGAGAATCTGCCTTCCACATGCGAAGTTGGAGGTGGTTCTGAGGTATTTGGATAGGGAGGAAATATATATACATGTTAGTTTTCAGTTGCTTGCGTTTGTTCCCTGGGGAGGCATGACACAGATAACATCTTGTTGGAGGATCATGTCAATACTATGAGCATGGCTAAGCATTGACCTTGCCTTGGCAAAATACAAGGCAGTTACAAAGTCAATCTTCAACCATAGTGTACACAAGTTGTTGGCTTTGTTAGCACTGATGGTATATAGGCATACACATTAATAATTAAGCATTAGATGCAATGATATTATCATACCTATTTTTAATAGTTCAGTTAGTTCTGTTATGTAATTTTAATGAGTAACAATATTGTCCCTACCAAAATTTTCCACAGTTTCATGAAATGATTTCAGTGAATAAACTGAAGAGGTCTCTGAGGTGAAATATCCAAATGTAAAATTAGTTTCAATTTGAAATTTTTGAGTTATTTTCAAAGTGTTTGAAACCTGGATCACAATCCTATTTGCTTTCTCATTATTGATTGTTGTGTTTCAGTTTAGTCTTACAAAAACATAAGGCAGGAATATTTAGATTGGCTCTCTTAAGCACTTCAGCATATGATTAGCACCTCAACTGGAGTCTGAAATCTGTGTTACATGCCATGTGAAACTACAGCTACTGACACCAATAGAAAATTCTGTTAAGTAACTGCTTTGGGGGCAGAATTGGTCCCCTTAAAGATCAACATGGCCGTCTATGTGTGGAGCCAAAGGAGGTGTGGGAGATTTTTAATGAGTATTTCTCCTTAGGAGAGAATCATGGATGCTAAGGAAATAAGGGAAATGAGTAGAGATGTTTTGGACCACATACATATTACCAGAAAGGAGGTGTTTGCAGCCTTAAAGCACATTAAGGTGAGCCTGATCAGGTCCATCCTCAGATGTTGTGGGAGGCTAGGGAAGAAATTGCAGAGGCCCTTGCTTTATCTTTAGTCACTGGTGAAGTTCTGGAAGACTGGAGGGTGGCTAACTTTTTTTATTCATTCACAGGATGAGGACATCACTAGCCAGACAGCAGTTAAGAGTGAACCACATTGCTGTTGGTCTGGAGTGACTTATAGGCCAGACCAGGTAAGGATGGCAGTTTCGTTCCCTAAAGGACATTAGTGAACCAGATAGATTTTTCTGACAATTGACAAGGGATTCACGGTCATCATTAGATTCCTAATTCTAGATATTGATCGAATTCAAATTCTACCATCTGCCAGGGTGGGATTCAGACTCAGGTCCGCAGAATGTTATCTGTGTCTCTGGATGAACAGTCCAGCGATAATACCACTCGGCCATCGCCTCCCCCATGTTGTTCCATTGTTTAAGAAATGTAGCAAAGACAAGCCAGGGAACTACAGGCCAGTGAGCTGACATCAGTGGTATGCAAGTTATGGGAAAGGATACTGAGGGACAGGATTAACCAACATTTGGATAGTCAAGGTCTGATCAGGGATAGTCAGCATGAATTTGTACGTGGGAAGTCATGTTTGACAAATATTTTGGTGTTTTTCAAAAGGGTAACCAAGAGGATAGATGAGGCAGGGCAGTGGATCTTGTTCAAGTTGACTTTAGTAAGGCCTTTGACAAGATCCCACATGACAGGCTAGTCATGAAGGTTAGGTCGCATGGGATCCAGGGAGAGCTAGCTAATTGGATTCAAAATTGGCTTGATGGTAGGAAGCAGAGGGTGATGCTTGAAAGTTGTTTCTCGGACTGGAGTCCTGTGACTGGTGGTGTGCCACAGGGTTCAGTGCTTGGACCTTTGTTATTTGTGATTTACAGAAATGATCCGGATGTAAATGTACAAGGCATGACTAGTAAGTTTGTGGATGGTACAAAGTTAGGAAGTATCGTTGATTGCGAGGAAGGTTATCAGAAATTACAGAGGGATCTTGATCAGCTGGGGAAGTGGACTGAGGGTTGGCAAATGCATTTCAATTCAGATAAGTGTGAGGTGTTGCACTTTGAAAAGTCAAACGAAGGCAGGACTTTACAGTAAATGAAGGTATATGGACCAAATGTGGGCAATTGGAACTAGCTGAATTGGCACCATGGTCAGCATGGACCGGTTTGGGCCAAAGGGCCTGATTCCATGCTGTATTACTCTATGACTCTATGACTAATTTGCCCCTCCCTGGTGTAGCAAGGGTAACGGTGACAAATATGGCGAATATGGTGACAAAACAGTTTGAGAATGAAAAAAATTTTGATTCTCAATGTCAAAAAACAGTTTCCAAATTTCCCCATAAATGGTGACTTCAGTATCTCACCCTTAAGTGCTGACTACCTGATTCCCATGCATTTACAATTTATTAAAGCTGGAATTTGCACTACTTATATCCCACTTCCCATACTTCTGTCCTTCATCAAGAAAGTTGACAAACCAAATGCAAAAGTTAAAAGTTATCTATCAAGCCAGGTTTCATTCTGGGATGATATTTTCTAATCGACCTGATCAGAGATGTTATTATACATCATCGGAATTTCATAAATTCCTGGCAAGTTTAAACAGAGTGTGCTCCTGGTGACTGTAGTTTGCCTGTCATGACCATCATGAAAGTGATTCTTCCCTGTGCGATCCCTGGCAACCATCAAGCTCAACCCTCTAACCGTGCAACTCAGCATCAACAAACCACCAGTCTCATTATATCAAAGCCTCTGCTCTCAGACCACCTCGGACATCACTTCAGACTTTCAACATTCACTTTGAAGTGAAGGGCACTCCGACTTGCATGCTTCTCTCAGGTTGCTTTACACACAGGGACAGCCACTCATTTCATGCATCTGCAAAGGATGGTTTTGTGCTGACATGGCCCTACGCATCTTTTGGCTTTTAGCTCACTTTCATAGTACTCACTCATTTCAACTCTCACTTGGCTGCCAGCATCTGTCTGCTTCACATTGGTTTCTTAGCACACACTGAATTTAACACTGAATTACAGTCTGCCAGCTTCTGTTATTTAATTTGCTTTTTACCCAGAGGAAAATCAACTGGCAATTGAGACTCTTACAACTTGATTTGTTTACTTCAACATGGAGGCCCAGTATGACCATGTGTTCATTTCCCAGTATTACTGTATTTTTCTTTCCCCTGGCTTATCCCTCTGGGTAGTGCAGACTGCGAGACAGCCAGTCTGTGACAGTGGGGAGCATTGAAGAGTCAATCTATTAGTCAGATATGGGTTGTGCCTGTCATTGTAAGGCAATTTATACATCAACGTCAAAGCTTTAGCATGATCCAGCACTGATGCTATAAACACATTGCATGGGCTTTGAGCAAATGCAATGTGTGAAAGTCAATGGAGAAGCGTCCTTAGCGGGGTGACGGGGATTACATTCAGTGAGGGATCCAGCTACAGTCAGTGAAGAGACTGGCTGGATCTGTTGGCATGCACTCTTTTGGTCAACTAGAAAAAACACTGCCCACCTCTGTTCCATTCCTTCCACTAGTGCCTCCAGATCCCTCTCCTTGAAGCAGGGAACTATTTTGCCGTTCCTCTGTGACATTTTCAAGATTGAACGCTGCAGTTTGACAGGTAGATTGTTTGCAACGTTTGAAGCCATTTGCAGCTGGGCTTCAAAAAATGGTGCCTGAGTTGTGTAAGCTGAAAGGCCAAATGACAAGCACGTCTGTCTGTTCTTTGGAAAATGCACTGGGTTTTAAGCTAGATATTAATTTGAGGTATTTTTAAGTTTATGAGAACTTTGCACAAAATTCTAATTCTTTTCTATTAGCAGTTATCAGTAAGATCCCAAATTAGCTCCAGAATAAGTTAATATTGTTAACATGGCATCCACTCAAAACAATCTTATTTCAGTAAAACAGGAACAGTGGCCTTTATACGAAGTAAGAAATAATAACTGGGATGAAATTATATCTTCTTTATGCAAAAATCATCATCAGGTTCAAGAAGACTTTACAAATCCCATCCTCCGATACTCCCTTTGTAACCTTGACCAATCACTTTTATAAACTCCCTTCCAGCCTATCTTTCAATTTCAAAGTAGTGGCACTCATGGACTTTCTTGTTTCTAAGACTGATGTCCTCCTAACAACTGCTTTTTTGCTTTGTTCATTTTCAGGCTCTTATTCCCACCAATCTTCCACCTACTTGCACCAGAATTCTCAACTTTTTGTAATATTTGGTTCATTTTTCTTCCCTCAACCTTTCCACACTCAGTTTGTCAGAAGCCCAACTCTTGCATTCATTATCCTTTTCTCTCTTTCTGATCAATCAACATATCAGCCTCACCTGTATACTATCAGATAACATCAAGGATTCCTTTCCCTCTGGTACCATCCTTCTGTCTCTCAAAACTGCAACATCTGCTTCAACTTCCCGTCTTTTCGGTTATTTTCAACCTCCTCTTTTCTGTCTGAGGTTCATCCAGCAATGTAAACATCTCCTCCAAAATTCTGTTGAATCATTTTATCTGGTCTGTTATCCTCTTCTGACAATTATATTCCTTTTACTGAATCTTCCCCAATCACATTACTGGTGACAGATATTTCAGATGCTTCCACACATTCCTTGAAACTCCTTTCCTAATATAGTTCAGTGAGTATTGTTTGCCTCTTTGTCATCAATCAAGTAGTGTAAAAAAAACAGAAGACATAAATAACTTCCTAGAAATGTGAGGGTCGTTGGAAAGGGGAATTGAAGGAGATAAGAATTACCGAAAAGGTAGTGCTGGAAAAATCAATGGACTGAAAGCTGTTAAAAGGATGACCTACATATCATAGTATTAAAGGAGGCAACTTCAGAATTAATGGATCAGTTTGTTGTCATCTTTGAAAATGCTGCAGATTCTGAAACAATTTGGATGGTGACACATGCAACTCCAATATTTAAAAAAGGAGGGAGTAAAACAGTCATTACAGACTAATGCACTTAACATCATTAGGAGAAAAAAATGCTGGAGTCTGTTATAAAGGATGCGATAACAGGAAACTTAAAGAATATCAAAGGGATTGCACAAAGTCAACATGAGTTTATGAAAGAAAATTGAGTTTCACAAACCCACTGCAGATTTTTGAGGACATAACTAGGAGAACAGATGAGGAAAAGCCAATGAATGCAGTGACTTTCAGGAAACACCTGATAAACCTGCTTGGTGGTAATATACTTGTATGGATTTAGAACTGATTAGCAGACAAACAGAGTCGGAATAAATGGGTCATTTTTGGAGTGGAAAACAGTGACCGGTGCGATACCACATGGATCAATGCTTAGGACCCAGCATTGCACATGCACATCAATGATTTGGAAACTGAAATCAGGAGTAATATTACCAAGTTTGCTGACAGCACAAAATGAGGTGGGAGTGTAAATGGTGAGGGGGATATGAAGAGGCTTCAGAGTGATTTCAACAAGTCCGGTGAGTGGCAAATACATGGTAGATGCTGTATAACATGAATAAATGAAGTAAAGTTATCTACTGGTAGGAAAAACAGAACGGCAGGATGTCATTTAAATGGTGATGGATTGGGAAGATTGATATACAAAGGTATCTAAATGGCCTTGTACAGCAGTCACTAAAAGCAATCATGCAGATGCAGTTAGGAAGGCCAATATTATGTTTAAGTATGTTTAAATAAATGAGCAAGGGGGTCTTATCGCAACTGTACAGGGCTTTGGTTAGACCACGTCTTGGAGTACTGTGTGCAATTTGTGTCGCTACCTAAGAACAGGAATACTTATGGTACAGAGAATGTAGCGAAAGTTCACCAGACTGATACCTGAGGATCGCAGGTTTGTCATATGAAGAGAGGTTGGATTGGGGGCGTCTGTACTTACTGGAGTTTAAAAGAATGAGAGGAGATCTCCTTGAAACCTTTAAAATTCTGACATGGTGGAATAAACTGGATGTATGGATGAGAGAAGTGGATAACTTCATATCAATCCATGTGTTCTCTGCATGGAGGATTTAGAACAATGGGATGCAGTCTCAGGATACACAGTGGCCCATTTCACACTGGGATAAGGAGATATTTTTTCACACAAAGGATGGTGAACCTGTGGAATGCCCTAACACAGAAAGCTATGGAGATGAAGTCACTGAGTACATTTAAGAAAGAAATAGATTTCTAGAAACTAAGGATGTCAAGGAATATGGGGAGAGAGCAGAAGTATGAAGTTGACATAGAAGATCAGCTATAATCATATTGAATGGCAAAGCAGGCTCAGTGGACCAAATGGCTTACTTCTGCTCCTGTTTTCCCCATTTCTATGTGAATAGTTATAACTAAGAATGGATCTCATTCTCTGAAAATGGTCATCATACCATGAGGGAATGTCACACCAAAAAAACTGGACATGAATCAGGAATGCTAAATAAGCTGAAATTCTATTGTGCACAAATAATTTTTTTTTACTAAAAACATTTAAATGGTTTGCTCATAATAACAAGTGGACAATGAGTGGTGGGTGAGGGTGGGAGAGTGCTGTAGACTAACAATCTGGACCAGACTGAGAAAAACCTTTTCATCTTTGGAATATTAGTTTTGCGGGGTTGGTTTGATGACAGTAATGAACTGAGTTCATGAGCTATTTGAGGAAAAAATTCTTAAATTCTGAGTGAAAGTATTCCCAGTATATGACTGCATCAGACAGCAGTATATTAGTACCTTTTGGTAATTTAATGAGAAATCTCTTATGAATGTTGGATTTGACAAACAGAAAATATAATGTGACCATTCTGCAGGGAAAATGATAATCATATTGATTCATAATTCTGCCCTTCCTTCTCTGCCTTATATCTCCATTTGTTATTGATCCTCTGCTTTGTTTCATACTGTTCAGACCCCTCAGGTGCTCCTTTATCCCTCTGATAACACTTGTGTGACTCCTCACATCTCTGGCACAACCCTCAGTGGTTGTTCTCACATCTTCTTTCTTAAGCTTTTTACATTAACTTTTTCTTCAAAGAGCAACATGTTTTTTCATGTTTGCGTTCAATGACCCTCATACTTCCATGAGTATAATTTTCAAATTCTTAACTTTGTTGCTAAGTTCTGCCTCTAAGTTCCCCTCCCTGATTTGTAATAATGGAGTGGCATGGTGGCTCAGTGGTTAGCACTGCTTGCCTCACAGTGCCAGGGACCCGTGTTCGATCCTACCCTTGAGTGACTGTCTGTATGGAGTTTGCACATTCTCCCTGTGTCTGTGTGTGTTTCCTCCAGGTGCTCCACGGTCCTCCCACGGTCCAAAGATGTGCAGGCTAGGTGGATTGGCCACACTAAATTGCCTGTAATGTTCAGGGATGTGTAAATTAGGTGGCTTATAGGAGAATGGGTCTGGGTGGGATGCTCTGAGGGTTGGTGTGGATTTGTTGGGCTGAAGGGCCTGCTTCCACACTGTAGGGATTCTATGATGAACGTACAAATCCACTTTCTGGCTTATGTTCCAATGTAAGTTCCAAGTCATATCCTAACCTCATCTAAATCCCAGGTTCCATGTAGTGCCATTTTAAGTATATCTGCTCACTCCTGCAACAGAAGAAATGAAAATCTGCTACTTCAAGAGGAGCTATACCATTGTCCTTCATAATATGCATTCAGCTGATTCCATATTATGAGACTGGATAACTAATCAAGAAGTCCCAGAGTCATCAAACAACTTTTCAAATGGATGCCTGACAATGACTTGACATTAGTGTAACCATGAAGATTCATGTTGATGTGAGGATTGGACACATGTAAAAGATTGAAGATCTGTATATTTGCTGAAGGATAAATGAAGAATAAATAGTTAACCAAAGCTGGCTTTACTAATAGGACAACAGTGTTTCAATTTAATTGCTTTTACACTGCAGTTAAAATATATTTCATGGTATATGCACCACGGTAATTTAATAATTCAAACTTCATTTTTGTTTCTTCCACAATTGCACTGTGGAATTTAAGTAGCCTTCCCGATAGCAGTAAGTGGGGAAGCACCTGCAATTTAAATTCATCCTTCAAGTGATACATAAGCTTTCAAATCACATGAAGGTTATTGTCACCTTGGGAGACCTACCATCGGTGTTACATTTTCATTATCAGAAAATGTTTAATTCTTTTAAATTATGAACTTTCACACCCCTGAGTCTCATGGGGTTGGAGTTTTCATTGGGCTTAGTGCCATTTTGATGGCATTTAGATTTTTCAGGTCCTAAAATCTTCATGTACAGTGTAATGCCATTTTCTCAATGACATTTTGTGATGATTCCAACACACCGATGTGACATTGCACTGAAAATGGTTTTAGATTCATGTATGTTGATAAATTTGGCTTTGTAAGCCAATACATTATGGTCAGTGAGCACAATTTCATGTTTGTGCCATGATGCATAGAACAGTGGTCACAATGCCAATTAAAACACAAAAAAATCCAAGGAAAATTTAGTCCTTAGCCTGGTAAATGGGACCTCCTGTTAGTGAATCAGTGCTGATGTAATGTTTATGCTTTCCAAATTGAAGGTTCTTAGTAAGAATGAAACATTTTTCATTTCAGGCAAACAATGTCAGCATTAAGTACTGCCAGGGAAAATATAGTTCAATTGGATGCAAATTAAATATTGTTCTTCTCTTTCCCAACAGTTTTACTTCAATGCCAACCCCTGCAAAGTATCCAGTTCATCAATGTAACCTTCTCTCAGTTCTTACTCTGGGCATCCTCTGGTCTTTTTGAGCAGAAATTACCAATTTAATACAGACTCTTCTAAGTTAGGAACAATTTTGTGCTGTGTAACTAAGCCAGTAAATGTAAATGGATTGGGACCTCCCAAATTCATATAATGCAAAAGATAACATGTGGGTCAGGAAGATTGGGTTTGGTAAAGACTACTGGTTTTATACATACAAGTTACGTGTGCAACAAATGCCATTAATTTTTCTGTTGACAAAACGATTTTCTTGAAGTAAATTAAATAAAAAGAGGAAGGAATATTTTTTGTAATCCACAAACTAAGGTTTTAAGTGGAGCAGTTAGGGTAACTGGAAACTAATTCCACTGAGTGGGTAGTCAAGGACAAGGAACATAATCTAAATCTTAGAGATGGTTTGTCAGGAACTAAAGTTAGGAAACACTTCTGCACACAAAAGGTAGTAGAAGTTTGGAACTCACTTCTGCAAATGGTATTTGACTAGATGAACTGTCAACTATCAGCAACTGTCATAAAAACCAACCTGATTCACTTATGTCATTTAATGAAGAACATCTGCCAACATGACCTGTTCTGATTTACCCCTGATTTCAAACACACAGCCTGAGGGCTTGACTCATAACTGCCCTCTAAAAATGGCCTAGTAATTCACTCCATTCAAGGGCAGTTAGGAATGGGAACAAATGGTGGCCTTGCCAGCAAAGCCACATCCTATGAAATAGTAAAGAAAGGGAAACAAGTGTTAGGAATTAGAATGCAGATCAGCAATGATCGCATTCAATGTTGGGACAGGTTTGAGGGACCTGGAGTAGGCCATTTATTGGGGGGGGGGACCACTTTGTAAGAAATGATGGGATACTCGTAGAAGAGCTGTATCTGTGAAGAAAATGTTATTAAAAAGGCAATAAATAAATGAATTTGTAATTGAACTATGCTCTTAATTCAACAGTGATATCAAGAGATTGTATTTTTGTGAATAATAATGATTGCACACAGTTTGATGAATGGATCTTCTAGAGAAGATTATACGCCCCACCCCCACAAGAATAATGGCCCTGAAATTGCATGGGGTTTTCTTTTTCTCCTGCTGTGACATTGAAAAAACATTTGTGGAACCACCTGAGAAATGGTCTTGGAGGTTTCCAACACGCTCCACCAGAATTATGGTTGGGCATGTGGAGAAATATTATCAAATCTTAGGTGTTATTTCACTATTGGTAATGCTTTTGGCGAGACCTGTTTTTTCAGCCACTTGCCATCTATCTAGGGAACGGTAACATTTTTTAGGATTATTCACTGAATTCTGGGAAATGATGAGCCACCAACTCAAATATACAACTCCCTGCTACTTGGTCTTCATATTGTCTCCAATTTAAGTGTTGTGTAAGTGTATTTTTAAAAACAATTAAGAGATACTAAAATCTCAGATGTTCCTAAAGCAAACCTTACATTTCTAATTTCAATCAAGCACTGACATCACAGATGTTTAACAAGTAACTTGAGTAAAGCTCCATTGACATGTCCAGGAAAGTAAGTATAATTCCCTAATTTCGTCAGTTTTCATACGTCACTGGGTTTTGGTAGCTTGCATTGCTTAGAAAGCAGTCACCGCAAGTTAAACTTCAACAGCCTTATAAAGGTGTTGCAGTAAATCATATCAGAATAATTATTATTGTAAAGAAAGACTTATTATTCAGTGCCAAATCTGAAGTCCAAAATGACACAATAATGTTTGCAGTGAATTATTTAAAGTGCAGTGGATGCCGTTGCATTGTAAAGGTCTTACAGATAGTAGGGATATAGATATCAACTTAATGATGTCTGGTGATGTTGAAGAAAGAGCATTGGCAAAGGTACTGAGAACTCCCTGCCCCTCTGAGTAATACAGTGGAACTTCAGTATCTACCTGAGTCAACAAAGTACACAGAGCCTTTGTATATTGGTTATTTTTCAGGATTTCTTGGTTAACATGGTTTCGTGCATGGGAAATCATGTCTCACCAAGCTGATTGAGTCTTTTGAATAGGTGACAAAGAGGATTGATAAGGGCAGAGAGATAGACTTTGTTTATACAAACCTCAGAAAAGCATTCAACAAGGTTCTGCATGGTAGACTGGTTAGCAAAGTTATATCACATTGAATCCAAAGGGGGCTAGCTAATTGAATACAAAATTGGCTTTAAGGTAGGAGACAGAAGGTGATGGTAGAGGGTTGTTTTTCGGACTGGAGACCTGTGACAAGGGCTGTGCTATAAGGATCGGTGCTGCGTCTAATGTTTTTCATCATTTATATAAATGATTTGGATGTAAAAATAGGAGGTATGGTTAGTAAGTTTGCAGATGACACCAAAATTGGTGGTAGAATGGACAGTCAAGAAGGTTATCACAGAGTACAATGGGACCTTGGTAAGATGGAGTTTAGTTTAGATAAATGTGAGGTGTTGCATTTGGTAAGGCAAAGCAGGGTAGGACTTATACAGTTAATGATAGGGCCCTGGGGAGTATTGCCGTACAAAGAGGCCTTGGCGGACAGGTGAATAGTGCCTTGAAAGTGGAGTTATACGTAGACAGGGTGGTGAAGAAAGTGTATGGTACGCTTGTCTTTATTGGTCAGTGCATTGAAGAGTTGGGACATTATGTTGTGGCTGTACAGAACATTGGGGGAGCCACTTTGAAAATACTGTGTTCAATTCTGGTCTCCCTACTGTTGGAAAGATGTTGTTAAACTTGAAAGGGTTCAGGAAAGATTTACAAGGATGTTGCCTGGATTGGAGGGTTTGAGTAATAGGGAGAGGCTGAATAGGTTGGGATTTTTGCCCTGGAGCATTGGAGGCAGAGGGGTGACCTTATAGATGTTTATAAAATCATAAGGGGTATGGATAGGGTGAGTAGCCAAGGTCTTTTTCTCAGGGTAGAGGAGTCCCAAACTAGACGGTATAGGTTTAAGGAGACAGGGGCAAGATTTAAAAGGGACCAAAGGGGCAATCTTTTTCATGCAGAGAATGATGCGTGTCTGGAACAAGTTGCAGAAGAAGTGGTCCAGGCAGGCACAATTACAACATTTAAACAGCATCTGGATGGGTATATGAATAGGAAGGGTTCAGAAACATATGGGCCAAATGCTGGCAATGACACTAAAGATAATAAAGCCAAATCAATTCAATTCAAATAGGACTAGGTCAGATTGGGATGTCTGGCCTCTGTGGATGAGTTGGACTGAAGGATCTGTTTTTGTGTTGTATTACTCTGGCTCTACCAGACCTCTGATATAAGATTACATTTTTTAATCTTAATATTTTAACTCATTTTTCATCCAGGGATCTCTGGATTTGTTTGCCCTATCTTTTCCTTTTGAGAGAATGCACCTTGACTGTATCTGAACTATTGTGCCTCTAAAGGTAACCAATTAGTCAGTGATAGTTTTTCATAGAAACATAAGTACAGGAGTGGGCTGTTCAGCAGTTCCATCCTGCTCTTCCATTCAAAGTGTCATGGCTGATCGTCCTACTCAGCACCCTGTTCCCACTTTCACCTCACAATCCCTTTAGCCCTAAGAATTATATCTATCTCTTTCTTGAAAACATTCAGGTTTTGGCCTCAACCTCTTTCTGTTAAGGACAAAATGTTGTGAGGTGGTGATCAGAATATTTGGGAAGATGCAAGGCGAGGGGCCTAAAAATGTACACTTGGAAGACACATGGTCAGCTAAGAGACTTGCAGCAAGACTCCTGGCAGAAAACCATGCAGCAACCCAAGAAGACGCAGGAGAACATCCACCTTGACTTGCGAGATCTATCTTTGTGGAAGACAGCCAGCCCTCTGTCAGAGAGGAAGGAGATCGGTCCAGCTGAAACATATAGATCGATGTAGATAATATCCTTTCTCAGACAGATAGAGCCAGATGGAAAGTAAATATTGTGGGAATTTGGGAAATGACCATTTGCTGTTTTTAAAGTGGAATATTTGTTAATAAAAGCAAGTGGACGTGCAAACTGAATTCTGTGTCCCTTTGTCTGCCTCTCTGGCAAGAGTGCTCAGCTAAAGTGTTTTTAATACATGATCTGGTCAAAGTGTCCAATGAACAGACATCTGTACCAACATGGAGAACAAACTCTGGCTGCTCACCCTTCTCCAGAAGGATGTCCTGCATTCTTGACGCTTGCACCAGGGAGGTAACAATCCATCTTGTGCCTGTCTACGGCTACAGAAACAACTGTTTGTTCTCCTACTCCTGTTCCTATTGCTTTTCCAACAGGGTAAAAAGAAATCTGAGGCGCAAGATATGACTGACTGCATTAACTTGTTTTCTAACAACTCTTTACTGATAAGGAACTATTTTCAAATATTTTCTAAAGAAAGCCACACACAATCCTGTCTTGAATCTAAAATGCTGATTTTTGAAATGAAGGTTTTTTATAATGTATTAATGACTATTCTCTCTGCTTGTTTCTATCGCTCCACAATTTCTAAGTTCTGTCTGCTGTATCTATTAGGTGAAAAAACGTATGCTTTAAACAGAAGATCAATCTAAGTTTGAATCAACTGAATTCAGTTCCATTATTAATCTAGGTGAAAGCTGCAGTTTTTCTACAAATGTTCCGTGTTGTTGAAAAGCTCAATATTAAGTGCAGCCAAATATTGAATATTTTATCTTTAAGACATTTTTTACAAAAGGAATTGCAGTTGTTTTCATTACATAGATTGATGGAATACCGGTTATTAGATTAGTTCAGTGTACTTAATAAAAATTGTTTTTATTCTGAGGTCATGACCTGTGAAACACTTTGCAAATTTCTTCAAAACCTAGAAATTGTGAAGTACGATTTCCAATAAATGAGTTTGATTGATATTGGATTTCAGGTTCTGTTGAACTGACATGGTTTTGAAGCAACTTGGAAGGAATTATGCTAGTAGGACAGACAATGTTTCTGCATAGAATGGTATTATGTTATTATGTAGCTTAGTGGCTGAATCTACCACATGGTCGAATTGTTTTATTCAATCTTAATTTGTTAATTTCGTAGAGACAGCAGCTGGGCCAAAACAATTGGCCTCTTCTGTTTTCAAATCTGTCCATGGCCCTGTCTCTCCCTATCTGTGTAATCTTCCCTACTGCTGTCTAAGATATCTATGCACTTCTAATTTTGGCCTTTTGCATATCCCCATTTTGATTGCTCTACCTTTGGTGGATGGGCTTTCAGCTATCCAGACGACAAGCTCTGGAATTCCCTACCTACATCTTTCCACTGTCTACATCACTTTCGGGCTTTAATTTAGGCCTTAAAACTTATACTTTTGATCAAATGTTTGGTCACTTTCTTTTAATATTTCCTTATTTGGGCCAGTGACATATTTTGCTTTATAGCGGCCCTGTGAAGTGTATTGGGTTTTTTTTATCATGTTAAAGGCACGATAAGTATAAAATACTTATAAGTATAAAAAGTCACTCACTTTGAAATCTTCAGTGTTTATTTGAGGGAAAAGTCAACTAATTAACATGCTCGGATCCCCATCAGCACAGGAATTTTGCACGTGGATTGCAGAGTAGCCCATGTCTTCTAAATAAGTATAAAATACTTATCAGTTATTTTTGTTCTAGCCATTCTTAAGTCTGAGAATAAAAGTTCACTCAAGGTTTCTGCTGTCAACAGTTAATGATTGATCCCTGCTGGAAATTACATGATTTGGTAAGGGCAAGATTAGCTTCAGTTGCTGATTCCATACACTTTTGTCTAAGTTGAACACTGTCTAGGTTACAGAAGAAGAATGAACACTGGGATTACGAACTGGTATTCGTAGTCTAACTCAAAAAATGTTGCAATTTGGAAGTTGCCTAAGCACTGAAATCCAATGCTGAACTCTTGACTAATGAGATTTACTATGGAAACAAAATACTCTTGGTTCAGAATGTGCACTCCAGGCATCTCTGTATATTGAAATATCTTCTAAGGTCAGCAAATTGGACTCCTGAATGGTTGGGCCTCTTGGAATGATGTGAAACATAATCATTATATATACATATGTATATAATGTATACACACACAAGGTATGACACTGCACCACCTTATCTCCCCATATTTACAAATAACTAAGTAATTTCATTTGATGGCAAAAACCTTAAGAAGAATTGTTATCTAAAAATGTCAAAAATTTTAAATTGCTTCTTTTATAGATTTCCAGATATTTCTTCTCCAATGCTACCACTGGCTGCATGGCTGAGAAATTACATTAGAAGTCACTCACTTTGAAATCTTCAGTGTTTATTTGAGGGAAAAGTCAACTAATTAACATGCTCGGATCCCCATCAGCACAGGAATTTTGCACGTGGATTGCAGAGTAGCCCATGTCTTCTGAATAAGTTTTAAAGGCTATGCATCATAGGATCATAGATCAGTTAATTTAATATTTTTCCTGGAAAAAATGCCGAAGGGCATTTTCCAGAACATTATCAATAGCTATAAAGCAGAGATACCATAGCAGGCAATGGGCATGGTTTTAAAAGCAGTCAGTCATGCCTTGAATTCTGTAAAAATTCTTTAAGGAAGTGACTCAATTAATGAATAAAGGATATCCAGTAGATGTAATATTCTAAGCTGAACAAATGCATTTGACAATATTCTACATCAGAGGCTTCTAAATAACATAATCGTACATCAAAGGAATTTTGCACTAATGAAATAGATTGATAAATGTACATGGTTGTAGGTATGAACAGTGACTCATCAGGTTTTTAGGTTCTCGGCTGCTCTGTTATTCTTGAGTAATGTTGCAAAGGATAAATGAATACTGAAAGAGTATTTTCCCTTGCTTTAGAGACTAAACCAGGGGGATAATGTTTAAAAATAGGATCTCTCCCATTTACAACAGATATGAGGAGAATGACTTTTTCTCTTAGAGGATTATTACCCTTTGGAATTCTCTTCCTCAAAAACCAGTGCAGGCTGGGTAAAAGAAAAAAATATAGATGTAGAGATGAATAAGCACCTATCTCAAAGGAGTGACAAATGGTTACAGGAATTGGAAGGAGGTGAGTTATACCTAACTCAAAACTGGGATATGCCTATAAATTACAAAGGAGGACAGGACCGCTGCAAAGCAGGAAGTAATTTAGTCTCATCAAGAGATGATTGCGATAAACAAACAGAGTAGAAACCTATTTAAAATCAAAAAGGGGACTTTATCCCTTTAACACAAACAGAGTGGAAACTCACATAATGTTGCAAAGAAATCATCACTATAAACCTTAGAGTGGAGGACTGTTTTGAAACATTGAGGCAGGATAATTGTGGTTTGTGTGACAAGGAGAAACTGATTGGCCGTACAAAGAAAGTCCTTCAAGGAATCTTATGCTTAACTTTCTCCCAGTTCCCCATGAAAAATCAGGTCAAGTAAACAAAGTTTTAATTTCAGCATACTTTTCTGACTTGCCTAGATTTTTACGACAATGAGCCGGTACAAAATCATGAGTCTCTGAACATGGCAATTCCCTCACTCTTGTGTTTCTCACGTGTGTGTGTCACAGAGGCAGCTGGTCACTTAAATCTAAATCGCCTCAGAGAGTGTGAAACCCAAAGTTTGTAGATTAAGTAAGAGCAGACCAGAATTTTGCGGAGTTCAATTGCACAGCTGGGGTATCCCTTTGGAGAGTTAAGGTACCCATTTCAATGTGGCCCAAGGCCACCTTTGGTAGAAGTAATGTGTCTTCCAGCAGAGATCAGATGCCCACTGGGATAGGTCAAATGCTCTTTGGTATTTTAAAATTAGGTATAAATGTGCATGAAAACTTATTACTGTTAAGCTATTTGGAACTGTCAACAAACTTGTCGAGATTAGTTGTAAAAATTGTTAGAAGTGTTGACAGTATCTTTCAAATGAACCTGCCAAGAGGAGCTGCCTAAAATATGAAAAGAATCTATCAAAAAGTATTTGTCAAAGGCAGATGACAAGCTGTCAAGGCACTTAAAAGTCTTACCCTTTAAATCTTTTAAAAAAACAGTTTAAAATTGCTTGCTATTTCTCTGTATCTGCTGAGATAAGTTTGAGGCTTTCTATTACTGGATTTCTGTTGCATGAATGATTTCACAACCATTTATTATCACAGTTGAGTGCCTGAAATTTATGTTTGATTTACAGTGTTACAGGCACAGTAGATCACTAAGTGGTTGTAGACGTTTCGATGTAGAACTATGAATTTTCATATTTCTTGCTACATGGGATTGTGCACTGGAATGAAATATTTGCTATTAAGTTTTATTTGATTGAAGGATTGCAACTATGATAAATTTTTTTTAATCAGTATGAGTGTTTTTTCTAGATATTGAAGATTGCAAAATATACTTAGTACTTAATTTTACAGAATTTTATTTTCTCTCATCTCTGCATGAGTCTGGTGGTTTGCCTATGGTGGATTTTCAATGAGTTGACATGGTCAGTGTAAATGTATAGGGTGGACTGTGGGGGTATGAACTTGGCAGCAAGTTGGCATGGATGCCATAAATGGCTATAGGGGTGAACAGAGAAGCACAGGTTGGCATGGAGGGCACAAAGATCATGGATTGAGATGGAAGGGGCACGAAGAGGTTTGATGGGTGAGGACTGGAGGGTTTCTTTTGTTCTTTATATTTATTAAATTTCAACACAATGCTGGTGCACGGAAGCGGACCATCCATGCAATCCACCTCTGCACCCAGCAGCCCTTGTTCTTATTCTGGGTTTGTCTGGTTCAACTCACAACTGAGCCCATCACCCTGGCCTTTCATGCTATTTTCCACCAAGTAAGAAATGCAAAGCCAGGAATCTGCATTCATGGTCCAGGAATGAAAAACCAGGCCAAAGTCTATAAACACCAGACAATGGGCGTTTTGGAAGGTTAATGTGTCAACCCAATAGAAAATCAATTGACTTCAAAACTTTCCTTTCTTTCTCTATGAAATATATTGACATAAAATTAATGGAAATCCACTGTGTACATTCGAGAGCACCTAAAATCTGATTGTTAGACTGAGTGTTCATACAGTTGGGTGAAAGTGGACGATGTGGTGGTTGAGGGCTTGTGGTCATCTCCATGTAACTAACAATTGTATCAGGAACAATATGAGAAATTGATACCTAAGTGAGAAAATATGTTATATTCATTCATATACCTTGTGTAAATAAATTAGTTTGTTATCAACATGATCCCATCTGAATGTGATTCTTGCTTTCTGAAAAGAATATATGATACGTGATCCTAGTATGCTGCACATGTATTGAGAGATAATATGTTCATGAACCTCAGGTCCACCTATCATACAAGATACTCCGCAGTGAATGCCTCTCCAGATCATACAGAATGCAAGGTCTACGTGGGTGGCCGGTGATCTTAAATTTAATATGGTATCACCTGTAGCTTTCTGAAATTGTAATCAATGTCTTTCTCAAGGTGGCTGATTCAAATCAAAGGCAGATATTCAAAGCCTTGTGACAATCATGGAGTCATACAGCATGGAAACAGACTCTTTTGTCTAAACAGTCCATGCCAAACATAATACTAAACTAAACTAGGCCCACCTACCTGCTCCTGACCCATACTCTTCCAAACCTTTCCAATTCATGTACATATCCAAGTGTCTTTTAAATGTTGTAACTGTGCTCGCATCCACCACTTCCTCAGGAAATTCATTCCACACACGAACCACCCTGTGTAAAAAATTTGTCCTCATGTCTTCATTCATTCTCTCTTCTCTCACCTTAACAATATGCTTCTTAAACTTGAAATCCTCCATCCTAGGGAAAAGACATCTCCCATTAACCCTATCTATACCCCTCGTTATTTTATAAACCTCTATAAGGTCATCTGTCAACCTCCTACGCTCCAATGAAAAGTCTCAGCCTATCCAGCCTTTTCTTATAACTCAAACCTTCCATACCCAGCAACATCCTGGTAAATCTCTTCTGAATCCTCTCTAGTTTAATAATATCCTTCCTATAACAGGATGACTAGAATTGGACACAGTACTCCAAAAGAGGCCTCACCAACATCCTCTACAACCTCAACATGACATTCCAAATCCTATACTCAAACGACTGAGCAATGAAGGCAAGCATGCTAAATGCCTTTTTAATCACCCTGTCTACGTTTGAAACATTTTATGTGAGTTTGGGCACATTAACTTTGAAAGTACATTGATGTAATTGAAGACGAGCTGTGTAAAGACAGGTGATTCCAGGAACCAAGACCTAAAGTTTAAAGAACATACTGGGTGAATTGATCTATGTCTTATAGGCTAGAATACAAAGGGCATAAGTTAAGTATTAAACCTTTGGGATCAATGGGCTAATGTAAGGATAAGTATTTATTAAATACAAAAAGTTCAAATTAGAAAAATTCAAGCAAGCGCTATACATTCGTGTAGAATCAGATAACTGTAATAGATTCTCTCTACAAATACAAAACAATCAAAAAAATCTCCTGTGGCATTACCTATGATAAATCAGAGGACACAATGTTTTGCAAGACAAGAGCATTGCAGCATATGTAATGTGTTATAGTCTATAAAGACAGTTGATGAAGGAAATACGGAAATAATTTTTACTCAGTCTTATATTTATATACAGTATTAAGTATTACAAGCATATATCTCTTAATTCATTCACAAACAGTTTCAGTGGACAGAATTTAATGTTTCTCTGTGGTTCCCAATCCCCCAAGGGAAATAGTCGTTAGTGAGACATCCCCAATATTTCAGGTGAATTTCCCTGCTGCCGCTAAACCCTTGGAGAGGCGGGTATGACATGCACTGCCTTCCATGTAGAAGGTCCCACCTCTAAGAGCTGCCAGCTAATCAGATGGCCCATTAAAGATGCACCTCTTCTTTCGCCCCAATAAGAAAAAAACATTAGAAATAGAAGCAGAAGTATGTCATTCAGTGCTTTGAGCCTGCTCTGGCTTTCAATGACATCACGGCTAATTTTTTGCTTCAATATCATTTGCTGGCACCATCTTTGTATCCCTCGATGTTTTTAGAATATAGAACATAGCCTTGAAGTAGAGAATTCCAAAGATTCACCATGCTCTGAGAGAAATATTTCCTCTGCATTTCTGTTCTAAATGGCCTGGTCTGTTATTCTGAGACTGTGTCCCCTGGTTCTAGACCCCAACAGGGGGACCGTCCCTACTGCACCTACCCTGAATGCCTCGTGACAATCATCTCTCATTCTTTTCAAGTCTGGAGAATAAAGGCCCTGTCTGTTCAACTTTCCTCATAGGACAGTCCGTCCATTCCAAGAATCAGTTTGCTGATCCTTTGTTGCACTCTTTCTGTCAATAGCCCAACTTGTTCAGTTCCCAGGTATCGAGGGATAAACTGGCTCCTCTTTTTTATTCACCCGCCCCCTCAGGAAGTTTAATTAAAATGGATTTCCCTCCCCTGTGGTAACTTTCTCCCAATGCAGATGAATTTCTGTTTTAAAAACAATCAAAAAAACAGACTTTCTTGAGTTCAAGAGTGAGTGAGTTTGTTAGGGACGAAAAAGTGAAAAGAAATAATATTGGATCACACTCAGATTAGAAATTAGGAGTCAATTCGAAATTCAAAGTCTAAATAAACATAAAAATTAAAAGATATATAGATCTGGGTTGTTCTTGCGTAGTGGATTCTGGAATGTGGTCATTATACAGTGCGATGCCTGCAGTGATGACATTGGTGTGTGTACAGTCAATTTCAAGGTCCCTAAGTTTTCAGGCTAACTAATATTCTTTTGCTGTGTTTCTTTTTTGATGGCTTGTTAACTGACTTCCAGCACTCAGAGTGAGATAATATATTTTATTTTTAACTTGAAGAAATTGGGTGATGAACAGCCATGCTCAAGTTATACTTTCACAGCATACAAGTATATCTGTCCACCAATACCTATAGATGAAGTGGATTTCTCGCCCCTTTTTGTATATTCCTAGAGGGGTAAAATGTATCCTTGTCTTTCAACTCATGTCCACACTCAGGAATATGAACTCAGAGAGATATTATCTTGCTGAGAGGAGTTAATTACATTGATTTCTGAGGAAGGGTCACTTGACCTGAAATGTTAACTCAGATTTGTCTCTGCGGATGCTGTTGAACCTGCTGAGATTTTTCCAGCAATTTCTATTTCTGTCTCTGATTTACAGCATCCGCAGTTGTTTTGGTTTTAATTTGAATGATTTGACATTTTGTGGTCTTTATCCTTGAAGTTTTCTTGACACCATACAAGGCATGACCTTCCAGGGGTTCACACAGGGAATCTTTCAATAGTCAGTGAGTTCCATTTTTAGAAGGTACATTATTAGCAAAGCTTGCCTAACTGTTTTTGTTAAAAAAAAGTTATTGTCCAAAAGTTCATTACATGTGTAAGTAATTCAGGCTTCTGCCTTGTTATCACAACAGGAGGCATCAAAGTTGCTCAGCATTGGCCCAAATTTGACACACGTTGCTAGTTAACACCTAGGGGAGACTAAAGTCCTTTTCACCAAGTGTTTTACTTTAATTAACCTGTTATGTCAAACTTCCAGGACAGGTGGGACTTGAATGCCTGGGTGTACAAACAATACCACTGGCACAGGGGTAGGAACAATACCATTGCACCACAAGACACCTACTTTGGGGAAAAAATGAAAAATTGCCTTTGTTGATTCTCATGCTGACTTAGCTGGGTATTAGGAAAAGTTTTCAGTCAAGAGAATCACATCTTGGTTAAATCTCATTGGTTATGATACTGCCATTGCACAACTCTAAATTGTTTTTTTAATCAGCCTATTTTAAAATATTTTGACAAGCCTCTGTGGCAGGTGAGACTTGAGCCCTGTCTTCTGATCCATTGCACCACAAAAGACTCCAATTCATGCCCTCCACCTGTATATATTGAAAAATAATATACAACTAACAGAGTGAATGATATATTGGTCTATTGCTAAGGGCAGTGCTTGACTGCTGTCAGAGGTTTGTGAAAAAGTAGCTCTGTGATAATTGATTCCTGGAAACAAAATAATTCTTTAAAACCAAGTCAGGTATTCTAAGGTATGGAGGTCAGGAAAAAGTGGACTTTCTTTATTTTTGGGTCTGATTTTAAAATAGTACTGAATAATACAAATCAAACACCATCACTTGGGTCAATTAGAGTAAAAGCCATATCAAAATAAGATTCCAAAGGGAAATTGAAGGGATAGCAAAGAGTTTGCTATCCGGAACAAATATAGATGAAATATATCTTGAAGAACTCTATTGGTTCTTCTCTTTTCCATATTATTTCTAGCTTTTTTCTTGTTTTTGAATGACAGTTTATATTCCTGATGCTATTTGTCTATCTGTGCATTCTTGACTTACATGGTTACCGTCTTACGAATGTAATTTTTCATACAAACCGGTGCAAGAAAATACAATTACATTTTCAATGACATATATGATGTAAGTAGTGCTATAAATAAAATGTGCGTCAGGATTTTTTTCACTGCTTTTAATTGGTTTTAATTGTACTTTGGATTAGATAAAATAATCAAATAATCTATTGAATGAATTTAATCAGTCTTATTGGAATGATGGATATCAATGTGAGGAGTCCAAGTAGTCATAGTTTTAAAAAGCAATTTGAGCTATTGTATGGATTTGTTGTCTAGAAATTCACATGGAATCCAGGAGGATTCAAGAAAAAAACTTTGTTGATTTCTGTTTAAAAACTTTATAGTGTGATAATTCAATTCTCACTGAAAATAAGAATAGAAAAAGCCTCAAACTTCCATTGTAAAGAATGGACTCAAAAAATGTAATGATCCTCCACCTTCTAAGATGTGTCTTTTTTGCATGAGTTGATGCAAGGCCATTTCACAACCAGAGGTAACTGTAAGTAGGAATAGGTGTCCTAATGTATGGAGAATATAAAGCCAATAGAATGGGTGCCAATTGGCTGTCTTGGAACTTTGCTGGTAGAGATTGCATGTTTAGTTCTATATGTAACAATTATCCTCATGCAGAAATTTCTACAATTTATTGTCTTTTTTACGTTCTTAATGATCATTTGTTGCCAGTCAGTAGATGGCACTGAAGTGCAGCCCAATGTACAAACCCAGCAAACAAACCATCCCGCGCCCCCAAACCCCCCTCTCAACCCTTGCTAATTATTCATTCCCTCCATCAGCCAGATACCTTGTCTGTACAGGTCATATCTGTACCAACCTAATAGAAATCAGCATATTGTCATATGAAAAAAACTTGATTGGGAATATCATTTGAAGCTGGATCTTTCATTACATCTAAGTGTATTCCCACTGATTTTAAGTTCCCTTCAGTAAGAAATTATATAAAATTACATCCTTTATGTTTTGATCAGTCTGAGTTTTCTTTTTGACCTTGTTTAGTCTTTGATAAAAATCCTTGGCATAATAAAACTATTTAGCTATCAAAGCATTATTAAAATACGGAAACACTGTATACATCAAAGGGATGACTGAGGAAGAAAAAGCTGGCTGGCATGATTAAATTTCAAAAACATAGGTACATGTTGTCAATTCATTAATTTCATGCTGTTTGTCATTAAATGTATATTTGCAGCCTTTAATGCCTAAGGATATGTGTGATTTAAAACCCCCTAAAAGGTCTGTAAGCAATTGTCGGAATGTTGTTTGTCTATATTACCATTCAATACAGCTAAATACTAATAATCTCTGCCTCACCTTACTAAATAAAAGAGTTGTTTCTAAAAAGCATGCAAATTTTGTCAAGAATAAAGAAAACTTTGAAACAGATTGAGATGTCCTAAAAATTATCACAAATGGAAGATGCCCGAGTGTGAATTAAAGAGACGACCATAAGCCCAACAGTTGATGAATATAAGGAGAATTGCAAAGCTGAATTATTGTTTAAAAGTCATCAGTAGTTACTTTAGATATTTCTGCTGCGAAGAGGAGATGTTTCTACCTTTAGTGACCAGTGCTAGACTCGAGCAGTACCAAATCCCATGCAGCATAAATATAGATTCTTCAACATGGCACAACAATGTGGTGGTTTCATTTCCCAGTTATCTTCATGAACTACCTGTTAAAGGTTGACAAGTTTCTTCAAATATTGCTCTAACCCCATTTATAAATTTGCTGATGACACCACCTTAGTGAGTCAGATCTCAAAACAACAATGAGACAGAATACAGGAAAGAGATGGATAGCTTCATGGCATGTTGTAAAGACAACAATCTCTCCCTCAATGTCAGTAAAATGAAGGAGCTGATCATTGATTTCAGGAAGTGGAGTGGAAGCCACACCCCTGTCTGTATCAATGGTGCTGAGGTGGGGGTGGTCAAAACCTTCAAGTTCTTGGAAGTGACGATAACCAACAATCCATCAATGTTGACACTATTGTGAAGAAAGCGCACCAAAGCCTCTACCTCCTCAGTAGGCTAAGGAACTTCGGTAGGTCCACAATGATTTCTACCAATTTTTATAGATGCACCATAGAAAGCATCCTACCCAGATGCATCATATCTGAGCAGAACAACTGGTCTGACCAAGGCTGCAAGAAATTACAGAGAGTTGTGAATGCAGCCCAGACCATCATGACTGCCAGCCTTCTTTCCATTGAATTTGTCTACACTTCTTGCCGCCTTGGGAAAGCAGCCAACATAATCAAAGAGCCCTCCAACCCTGATTGTTCTCTCTTCCACCCTCTTCCATCAGGCAGAAGATACAAAAGTTTGAAGATAAGTACCGAAAGATTCAGGAACAGCTTCTTCACAGCTGTTATCAGACTTATGAATGGACCTCTCATATATTAGAGTTGATCTTTCTTTGCACCTTCTCTGTTTCTGGAAAACTATGTTCTACATTCTGATCTATTAGGCTGAGGTACTTACGTAAGACATGATTTGGTTGGTTAGCGCGCAAAACAGTACTTTTCACTGTCTCTTGGTATGTGGCATTAATAAATCAAATACATTAAAAAAAACCTATATTTAACTAATCTTTTTTATGACCACTGGATATCTCAAAGCTTTTTGTAGCCAATGAAGTCGATTTTGAAATGTGCTCACTGTTGTAAGTTGTTTTGTGGAGTAGGCTTAGTCCCATTTTCCAAACTAATTTTGTTTAGTAGTTTTAAGGCAGCTGATAAACAGAATACTTTCAAAAGTGAAGAAGATTTGAATTTAAGACCAAGATATAAAGGACATGTGACTCGACCATGATATTAGATTTTTGGGGGTGTAGTTTGCTGGTGGAGTGAATGGTCTCTAACTATGAAAAGCTGCCACTTCGTTAATGCATTAATGTTTAAAGTATAATTTCATTTTCTCCTGTCTCGTCGTAAGATTAGACATTGCAGGGTAATGCAGACTATGCGGGATTTAAATATGGGCTTCAAAGATGCATGATGCTTGTCAGTGTTTAACACTGATTTGATATAAGCAAGCTTGCTTGTTTTGACCTGACCACTCCAGCTAATACGTTCCAAAAATTCCACAAATCCACGTGTGTTCAGCACAGGACAGATCCACACTCAGGCTATGTAAAGGGACCATCAACTATTTTCTGGCTGATTGATTGATTGATTTCGAATGCCTCTGGGTAAGTTTATAGAAGTTCAATGAGTTTTCCGCCACTACTTCAAGTTTGCGAAATGAACATGGAATGCTGTTTCACATACTGAATTCCATTGGTCTGACTCCAAAAGGTCAGATCAGACCATTTGCCTCCATTCATGGGCACTGTGTTTGCCACCATCACACCACCGACCCCCATCCTTAGTCTGCAACCTGATAAAGAGCTGCTTGAACAGGGAGGAGAAGGGGAGAGAAGAGCTTTCAGCTAGAGTCCTCTTCCATCCAGGGAGTATTTCTCTTATCTCAACACTATTGGGGAAAGGTGAGTGCAATGTCTCCATTTTATGAAGGAGGTGTCAACTGAAACTTGCCAGCTTTTTCAAGGAGACCTGTACAATCTCAGCAGGGTAAGGATAGCATTGCTAGTGGTTATTGAGGTGACCATTGCTGTGAATGTCTTCAGTCTGGACCAGACGACACATCTAACATCTCCCATCTTGCAGTCCACTGCTGTATTTTGGGTGTGGTGGAATGGGGGAACATGATGAAATGAACTAATACTCTTTATACCAAGAGAAGGGAGCATATGGCTAGAAAGTGTAGCTTCTGCCTCACTTTGCAAGGATACAGCCCCATCCCACTGCAATTACTTGTTGCCATTGACTGTGCACATACATCGTCATATCTAAATGCAGACAGGTACAACAACCATACATTTCATGAAGGTGCAATTGGTGTGTGTTCAAAAAATCATGCAAGTGCATTCCCTATATGCTGGCTAAAGTTATGATGCCTTTACTGTACACCAGTTTTCTTATGATGAAAGAGGGGCTAATGAATTATGAAGAGCTATCCATTAACCACATGGCCCAGCTGCATGTGGCCAGCATCCATAGAATGAGGACCGTAATGCCAGATTAAAGATCATTAACCAGGCCAATCTGTCGTTTTGCTGCCTGGCTCACTGTGGAAGAGCAGTGCAGGACTCACCAGACCACGTGCCATGGTTCACCATTGTCTACTTCATCCAGCAATACCCAGTCACCATGAAGATTCAGACGTTACTGCCCAGTGATAGATGAGCAGCTGTAACAAAAAATGGAGGAAAAGAGGAGACAAAGAACATAGATAAAAGGTACTGCAGATGCTGGAGAATCCGAGATAACAAGCATGGGGCTGGATGAACACAGCAGGTCAAGCAGCATCACAGGAGCAGGAAGAACATATCACATTAGGCTACTTAATAAGATAAGAGCTCAAGGTATTGGAGGCAATATATTAGGATAGATAGAGGATTGGTTAACAAATAGAAGACAGAGAGTTGGAATAAGAGGAGGCAAATTCAGGGTGGCATCCTGTGTTTAGTAGTGTACAACAGGAAAAAATGCTGTGACTACAATTATTCAGAAAATATAGTGACTCAGATGAGCAAAATGAATGTACTAGAGCCGATTTGTTTGTAGATGACCCGAAAAGAAGCGAAAGGCAAGTGGTGACAATGGCACAAAGAATCTGCAAAGCATGTAGACTGCTTCCATGTGTGGGCATGTAGAATATAACATGGTAAAGTGTCAGGTTATGCACTTTGGCTGGAAGAATAGAGGATCTAAAAATTATTTAAATAGAGAAAGACCACAGAAAGAAAAAGATTCAACAATCCTTGTACAATCACAACAAGCTGGAATCCAATGTTCAGTAGATATTGGGGAAGGCAAATAGAATGTTGGTCCTTATAGAATCCCAACACTTCGGAAGGAAGCCATTCAGCTCATATTGACTCTCTGAAGAGCATCTCACCAAGACACACTCCTCTTCCCTATCCCTTAGCCCAACATTTCTTATGGCAAATCCTTGTAATCTGCACAACTTTGGACTAGGGGAGGAGACCAGTACACCCAGTGGAAACCCACACAGACATTGGAAGAATGAGCAAACTCCACACAGACAGTCACCCGAGGCTGGAATCGAACCCAGCTCCTTTGTGCTGTAAGGCAGCAGTTCTAACCACTGAACCATCAGGCCACAGTATTCTAAAGGGAATAGAGTATAATAGTAGGGAGGTATGGCTAAAAACTTTACAAGGGATTAGATTGTTAGATTATTGTCAACAGTTTTGGACCCCTTATGTGAGGAAAGATGTACTTGCATTGGAGGCAGTCCTGAGAAGATTCACTGAGCCAATAGTGGATGCGGAGAGATTGTCTTATGAAGAAAGATTCAGCAGGCTGGGCCTGCTCTTATGGGAGTTTAGAGGATTGAAAGACAACCTTATCAAAACAGATAAGATTCCTTGGGGACTTGACAGGGTAGGTGCAGGAATGTTGTTTCCCATTGTAGGAGAGCCTACGACCTGAAGATGTAACCTCAGAGTAAGGGGTTGCATACTTGAAATGGAGATGAGCAAGAATTTCTTCCCTCAGAACATAGCAAACCTGTGGAATTCCTTACCGCAGAGGGCTACTGATGTTGAAATGATGTGGGTCAGGTTTGGACACTCTAGGAATGCACAAGGACGTCTTGTGGTACCATGTGCAGTATCCTCCAATGAAGGAAAACAGTCTTCCATCAGTTATGCAGCAACCTTTGGGTTCATACAGAGTACGGAGAAAAGCAAGTTCAATGAATAATGAACTCTAAGGGAATGCATAATGGTAATTATTTAACTTTCAAATAGAATATCAGATGGTTTATTTCATTGTGGTTTTGGATTATTGTCTTCTGGCAGTGTTTTATAGCACTGTCACCAAGATGTGCTGTGTTTTAGTGACAGATGCAAGGTAAAGTGTGGGATTGCTGTTCATTGTAGTTGTGTTTTCTAAACCACAGTCAAATGAGCTGACAATGGACAGCCTGGCTAGGAGCTGGGTTCGATTCCAGCCTTGGGTGACTGTCTGTGTGGAGTTTGCTCATTCTTCCAATGTCTGTGTGGGTTTCCACTGGGTGTACTGGTCTCCTCCCCTAGTCCAAAGTTGTGCAGATTACAAGGATTTGCCATAAGAAATGTTGGGCTAAGGGATAGGGAAGAGGAGTGTGTCTTGGTGAGATGCTCTTCAGAGAGTCAATATGAGCTGAATGGCTTCCTTCCGAAGTGTTGGGATTCTATAAGGACCAACATTCTATTTGCCTTCCCCAATATCTACTGAACATTGGATTCCAGCTTGTTGTGATTGTACAAGGATTGTTGAATCTTTTTCTTTCTGTGGTCTTTCTCTATTTAAATAATTTTTAGATCCTCTATTCTTCCAGCCAAAGTGCATAACCTGACACTTTACCATGTTATATTCTACATGCCCACACATGGAAGCAGTCTACATGCTTTGCAGATTCTTTGTGCCATTGTCACCACTTGCCTTTCGCTTCTTTTCGGGTCATCTACAAACAAATCGGCTCTAGTACATTCATTTTGCTCATCTGAGTCACTATATTTTCTGAATAATTGTAGTCGCAGCATTTTTTCCTGTTGTACACTACTAATCACAGGATGCCACCCTGAATTTGCCTCCTCTTATTCCAACTCTCTGTCTTCTATTTGTTAACCAATCCTCTATCTATCCTAATATATTGCCTCCAATACCTTGAGCTCTTATCTTATTAAGTAGCCTAATGTGCCTTATAAAACACCTTCTGAAAATCCAAATGTATTGTATCCACTGCTTCTCCTTTATCTATGATGCTTGTTACCTCCTTAAAGAATTCTGGTATATTTGCCAGGCATGATTTCCCCTTCATTAAGCCAAGCTGGCTCTGCTTGGTCATATTATGTATTTCTAAATACTCTGTTATTACATCCTTTATAATAGACTCTAACATTTTCCCAACAACAAACATTAAGCTAACTGGCCTATAGTTACCTTTTTTGTGTCTCCTTCCCTTCTGACACAAAATTGTTACATTAAGCTTGATTAGATCAAAGTATGCCATCATTTACAAAGTTCTCAGCTGCATTACTGATCACAGGTTCAGTCATAGGCAGTGTAATGATGGTGACCTTCATCTCCATCATTAGGGTAAGCATGTGCAGTCATGCATACACTCTGATGGTTGTGTATTGCTGCCTGTGTTTGTGTGTCATCTCATCCTGCAAGAGAGAGGGAGACATATATCAGTGGGGGTGCTGCAACCTCTTTGCCTGTAATGAATGAATCGTTGACAAAGTGTGAAAGCAGTGGTAAATATTTGAGTGTGAGTTGAAGCTCTGGATGTGAAATTTGAGTGGTGGTTGATAGAGATTGCAGCTGGGTGAGAGTGAAGGATGGGGTGTGGTGAATTAAGAAGTGTGTGAAGCTTGTTGTTCAATCGTAAGCAGATTCATTCACTGAATGTAACCAGTCACACAAAGGCTATTGATTACTTGCTACACTGCATTCACCTTCTGTGTTCCACCATGCAATAGATCCACTGACAATCTGAGAAGTTAAAAGTATAATACTACAGATGCTGGAGCTCTCAAAATATAAACAGTAAGTGCTGGAGAAACTAAACTGATCTGACAATATCTGTGGAGAGGAAATCAGAGATAACATTTTGACTCTAGTGTGTATGAGATGCTACCAGACCAGATGACCAACAGCAAAGGCAGGTTAATGTTTTTAATAGGTACCCTAGGTCAGGAAACATATTAGCATTCATTGCAGAATCACCCAGACTGCATTAAATTAACCGAACATGTTCTGCCTATAGTGGTATTTTATCATTAATTGTAATGCAATATGTAAAGTACTGACCTTCACTGTTTTCGGCTCCCATTATCCCTGTTGTAACTGTATGGCTGTTCTCCTGGTTCTTGATGGATAAACAACACCTCTCTGCCAAATTCTTGCTCCAGGCCCTTCCATCCTACATTTGAAGATCTTGGAGTCGCCACTCCTCGATTGATCTCGTTCACTAGTATTCTGGCTGCTCAGAATAGAATTTTTATGTACCCTCGGCATGCACTTGCAGTGAGAGTTCATGCTCCCTTTCAGAGAAGCAGGATGCCTTTAAGAGATCTAGCCACCCGGGGACGTAGGCCTCCTGCTGAGGTTCGAAGCCATTCAGTGATGCACAGGACACAAGTTGACAGTCATCCGGAAGTGTTGTGCTGCCTCCATCAGAAGGTTTGAATGTGGGTTAATGATCCTGCAATCCATGCCCACTCCTCCCCAATCTGTTTCCAGGTCTGATCCAATTTCTCCCCTCCTCTGTGTTGAATATAACCCACATCAGATGTTGCACTTTAAGCAGCACACTTGAAAGCTCAAAACTTTTTTCAAAAAGGGTGGCAGTGATGTTACCCTAATCTCTGATTTAGAGTTGGAGATTTACAAGCCCCTGTCAGTCTGCAAACTTTCCCTATCATCAGTGATTAACCTCTAGTTAACCTTAGAATTTACAGCAATTAGCCTTTTTGGCCTTAAAAGGACAGATTAGCCTCAACACAGCTTCATCTTCGCAGTACATTAATGCAGTAGACATTACATTTCACAATGATCCTGTCCCTATAAGACAATGCATCATCTGCTTTACCATGAGCAATGACAAAGGTGGTCTGCTAATTTTGGCAAATATCAAAGCAACAATAACCAAAAAAAAAATGACATGGTCAGGTTGAGATATTTATTGTTTGAAAATTATAAGTGCTAGGAATTTTATGCAACATCTGCAAGTGTTAGAAATGTGAAAGTGGTCCATTGACTATCTTCAAAGGCAGGTTAATGTTTCAGATCAGTACTCTTCATTAGGACAGGACTTACATTAAGTATTCAATGCAGATTCATCTAAACGCATTACATTTACTGAACACGTACTCCCTACAGTGGCATTTTATCACTGACGGTAATGCAACACTTAAGGTAATTACCACAAATCTGCATTTTCTACATGTAATTTAACTCAGCAATAATGGATTAGCTAATGATAACTAAACACCAATTAAGGCAATTATTTAGGTGATAGATCTGACTAAACTAAATGGCACACTTTCCTCACATTTTGAGAGAGAAGGGTGAATGTGGAATGTTTTAGTATTTGAAGTAAGTGAAAATTATACCAGTTGGTCAACATCTATACAGAGAATAAACGAGTTACGGTTTAAGATTTAATCCTTCAGTAAACACTTGAAATAGTTGTTACTACAAAGCCTCTGTTATGGATGATTCACATGAGAGGTTACTAATTTTAGTCTGGACTGAGTGTTTTTGGTCAACAACAGTGTTCAATTTTTTTTCTTGGATTGCATAGATGAATTATTTAAAAGCAAACAGACCTTGTAAACTATGCTGCACAGGAATGACCATGCAGAAAATTTAAGGGACTGACTTGTGTAAAGTCTGCAGCTGAACCTTCAGGTAGCTGCACGAATGTGAAGCTTATGGGGAACATTGGTCTTCATTGAGAAAAGGGAAATGGCACAGCCTTTATCTCTCTGCAGTCTGAGCAAAAACCCAGATGTTGATTGAATTTACTACATGTAGGAAGATTCAGAGATCCTGAGCTTACAATGGAAGGGCCCCTCTTAGATTATGGGCATAACTAAGAACCAAGCCATAAGTAAGATTTATGACAAAAAGGAGAAGCTGTTTCATATGAAGAGGATTGAGTTTCATGTCAACCTGTGCAATGTAGTGTGGAAAAACTCACTGCTTTCTAATGAACACAGAACTTTGACAAAGTCATTTACATGAGGGCCCAGAATAAACATTTGGTAACAAAGTAGAAACTGGAACTGGATTTGAAAAACTTCAGAGTAGCTGACACATTATGTCTAAACCACATTACATTAGAGCTGTCCATTGACTGAAGTTAAATATCCTTCAAAGAAACATAGAAACTAGGAGCTGGAGTACCTATTTGGCCCTTCCAGCTTGCTCCACCTTTCAATATGATCATGGCTGATCCTCTATCTCAATGTCATATTCTCATTTTATCTCCATACCTCTGAACACCATTAATATTTAAACAGTGATCAATCTCGTTCTTAAATATACTCAGTGACCTGGCCTATACAGCCTTTGGTAATAGTGGATTGCACAGGTTGACCATCCTCTGTGTAAAGAAATGTTTCCTCAACTCAATTTGAAGTGATCTACCCTGTATTTTGAGATTGTGACTGCTCGTTCTAAACTCCCAACTAAGGAAGCATCAGCCTTTTATGTAGTCTGTCCAACTCTCTTGGAATTTTATATGTTTCAATCAGATTCCCTCATTCTTCTAAGCTTTAATAAATGCAGGCCCAGTCACATACAGGCCTTAGGACCTTCTTGTCATCTCTGGTATCTGCAAAACTTCATACTTTGAATGAATTATTGAAAGGACCACCCCCATGGTGCATATACATATATGCAAACATTGGTGTAGAAAGGGAAACATTTAGATTTGAAGTTCTACAGCAGGTAAACAAATTGTTCTCATTTCACTTGATTTCCACTGTTTTTTAACCGAAAAATGAGACTCTCGTTCATTTTGGCTAAGTACATTTTAAGATGACCTGAAAGACTAGTCAGGGAACAATATGGGGTGAGGAGAGAAAGTTAAAATGACTTTCATTTTATGTCATTCCTTCACAGCTACCAACAATGTTCATGGTGAATGAAGTACAGGGTAAGTTTGAAGTAGACTCACTGTTCTGAAGACAGAAACATGGCAGCCAGTTTGCACACAGAAAGCTCCCAAGGCACAATTTTCACCTCTCTGAAGATGCTGGAGAAGGTAACAGGAAAGGCAAATAACTAGGTGAAAGATCAAGGTGACCTACCTTCCTGGTTGTGGGAGAGGCCTTTCATTTTCCCCAATCTAGGTGTAACTAGGGATAGCAAAGGGGAAGCGGGGAGGCCAGGGGTTGTCTGCTGAAAGCCACTCCACTGCCCTTGTCTCTGACCTTCCTGACCACACCTCCAATCGGAAGATACAAACTTTGCAATCTCTCCAAAGACTGCAGCACTTTGTCGTTATGCAGCCTGGGCTTCCAGTGATGATTTCTACGTGCCAGTAGACTCAAGCATGGTGTAAATTCATTGGTGAGGCTCCTGACTGGGTGTGAAACTTGCTCGTTAGCACTTTGAGCTTGCAGCTTGATCCAGCGAGTTTTCTCACTGACAGAGGCAGGAGCTAGTTACCACTAAACTTGCCCACCCCTAAACCTCATGCACAAATCACCAAACCGGCAAACAGCAATGTGATTATGACCAGATAATCTGTTTTTGTGATGCCTATTGTGGGATAAAGTATTGACCAAAGTCTTTGCTATTCTTCAATATAGTGTCATGGAAAATTTCACATTTAATCGAAAGGGCCCTCAGGAGCCTCAATTTAACATCTCTTGTCAAAAGCAATGCCTTCAATGATATAGCACTCTCCACCCACTGCACTTTATTGCTTATGATTGCGTTCTTTCTAAAATTCACTCACAGGCCAGCGTTTATCGCCCATACAAAACACCTTTGAACGGATTGACTTGCTGTGCCATTACAGAGGATAGTTAAGAGTCAACCAGATTGATGTAGATCCAGAAGTAGGACAGCAGGTTTCCTTCCCCAAACAGTATTAGTGAACCAGATGGGTCTTTGGCCCATTCTTTATTGAGTTCAAATTTCACTATCTGTCATGGTTGGTATTCGAACGCACGTACTCAGAATGCTGAAGTCTGGAGTACTGGGTTAGTAGTTCAGTGACATTATCACAATGTCTCTGCCTTCCCATGACCTGAACTCTCCCAGCCTGAGAGTCCTACCAAATCAACCATGTAGGCTTCAAACTGGGCCAACATTCTGCAAGAATACTTTCTGAAATACTGATTACCTATTGTACTCAAATCCCATTCAGAACAAAGCCTTTTTAAACCTAATGCATGCAGTGTCTAATATTCACTTGTTTCAGCAAGATAACTCTCATTGTTCAAAATTATGTGAAGGAAAAAAACAGAGTTAACATTTTGGGTCCGGTGACCCTTCCTCAGGCCGCAGCTGAGCTTCTCCAGCAACTTTGTTTTTGTTCCTGATTTACAGCATCTGCAGTTCTTTTGGTTTATGTTCAAAATTATTTTGTTCATCAGGAATTTTTTTTTATCAGGGTTTTTAAGGTGAGCTACTTCATGATCACCTCAGAAATCAAGAGCGGAAAAACATAACTTTCTCTTATATTCTCATTGTATCTGATGTAGGGTAAAGTCCACAAAAAAAAAAGATTAATCATAGAATTGTATAATCCCTACTGTGTGGAAGCAGGCCATTCAACCAACTGAGTCCACACTGACCCTCCGAAGAGTATCCCACCCAGACCCAAACTCCTACCCTATTCCTCTAACTTCCCATGGCCAAACCACCTAACTTGGACATCTTTGGACTGTGGGAGGAAACTAGAGCACACCGGGGAAACCCACACAGACAGGCAGAGAATGTGCAAACTCCAAACAGACAGTTGCCCAAGACCAGAATCAAACCCGAGTGCCTGGCAAAGGATTCCAGAGCTAAGGCTCCTTCCAAAATGAATTAATGCATAATTTTAAAAAAATTATCCTTCCCAGGTGAATGGATTCTGTTTTCCTTCAATAGGTGACTTCCTGTTTCTTGTTTTCAGTGCCTGTGTATTTGGCTGACGTGAAAGTGCCAGTGTTGGACTGGGGTGGACAAAGTCAGATGTCACATGACACCAGGGTATAGTCAGATAGGTTTGTTTGAAATCACAAGCTTTTGGAGCACTGCTCCTTCATCAGAAGAAGTGATTTCTGACAGAAAAAAAAGCGAAAGAACTGCAGATGCTGTAAATCTGGAATAAAAATAAAGTTGCTGGAAAATCTCGGTAGGTCTGGCAGCATCTGTGAAGAAAAAAATCAGAGTTAACATTTTGGGTCCGGTGACCCTTCCTCAGAACTTCTGACTGTGTACTTGGATGCCACTGGATTTATTTGCACCAGATTGTCCAGAGAAGCATCCATCCAGATTGATAGAAATCTTTCTAAAGCAAGGTATCATAGGACACCTATGTAATTTTCAGTTTGTGTTGAAAACAGTCTGAATAATAACAAAATCCATAAAGAAAAGCAACTACAGCAGACCAATATCCCAATATCTTCAAGAATTTCAAGATTTAACATTTGATTGTCTGACCGTTTCAATTACAGGAATATCCTGACACCGTGGCAGCCTCTGATACATTTCAATTGATTGTTGTCCTTCCCTTTATGCATTTCAGAAATCGTACACAGCTTTAAAATCCATTCTTGCATTTGGATCATCAGAGACTGGTGAGAGTTTAACAACAGTGACTCCAAGAACTACATACCCTTTAACTACCTTGTTAATGTAAGCCTGATCTTACCTACATTTCTTTGCTTCTGTTTTTTTACTTGTAAATAAGTCTGGTCATGTAGCATAATGTGTACAAATAGCAGCAACTTTAATTGATTGAAGTCACAGGTGACAGATGTAATCAAGTTACTTAATCTGAACTGCAAACTGAAAACTAGAGAGCAAAAGTTTAGAATTATTCAATGCTTCGGTCAGATTAGAGATGAGCAAAATTGTTTGTACCAGCAGTTCATTAGGAAGCTAAAAGTATGGGGAAAATTCCATCCCTGGGCGCTCACCTGCTGGCTTGCATGGGCCTGATGTCTCTGAGGTGTCTGGAGAGGTCCAGACCATTTTAACATGCTAGCATAGACGCTGCAAGTTACCTATCAAAATAGCCATTCAAAGCAGCTCCCAAAGTTCGTACTGCTGATTATTGCACACTCAGTAAGTCATCCTTAGTGTTTGAATGTATGTAGTGCGCTGAGTACAGGGAGGTTTTTTTTTGCAAACTGGCAACTGGGAGAGGGGTTGGTTGCCCAGACTGGCAGTGGTCAAAATTTATTCCCTGGTGCCCATAACATATCAGTTCAAGAAGAAAGACAATCATAACAAGTGATCCATTCTTTTAATGTCAGTTGTGCAAAAACTCTCACAATCCCTAATTCAAGATAAAATTAACTCCAATTTTGAAAGACATTGCCTAAGTCAGTATGACAGATATGAAAAGGTAAGTCATGTTTGAAATATTCAAGATTTTAGTTTACAGCTCCCACTGCTTCTGGACCCACAAAAACAATTTCTACACTTCCATGTTGGTCTTCGCTTCTCAACCACCAGTACGTTTTTTTTTCTGAGAAAAGCTTTCATATCAGATATTTTCCCACTCACCCATGAACACAGCAACAAAGTCATAAATATAGGACCCAAATGTTCATGCATTTGCAAGACTTTCATTTGAATCATAAGAGAAATTCAGTCAACCAAGAACAGAAGTCTTAAAATAGTTGCAGAGCAATAAAGACAAATAACTTCACCACTGGTATTTTAATTCCCATTCTGCCCGGTGGTAGATACATTTCTCTTAGCAAAGCCAGCTAATGTTGTCCAGGGAAATGTAAACTACATGAATCAGGTGAATGAGAGAATGTGATCTTCTTGTCAGTATACCTAAAATGAGGGCTGTTCTCTTTATAGTCAGATTCCGTTTTTTGTTAAATGCCACAGGTGAATCCTTTGTTGATCTTTTCTAACTGACTACAGTAAGTGGCCTTTAACTAAAGTATTGTAAATTATTCCCCTTTTTGTTTCCATTCTGGATGATTTTGGATTTTGTGTCAACATTTTAGGCTTCCCTCACATCAGGGTTCTAACATCTGATATATTTTGTTTCATATTTTGGTTTGAGGATCTAAGACTGCCCTCTTGCTGTATAATGAATTGTTTCACAGATTCTTGTACTTCTTTTGTTCTGAGCAATTATTTGAAAGTATTCCTTTGGATGTACATGCTCCTTTATTAGTTTTTAGCAAATGTGCAACAAATCAGACTTTCTTTCAACCAATGTCTTGATTTTATTCAATTGTTAGAATTTGAAATTGGTACAAAGGCCATCAATTGAGAATACAGTAAGTGTATGGTTTGTCCATACTTTGTTTCAAAAGAGCCTAATGTAAGTGCATAATACAAATATCCGTTGTATTACATTTATATTGAAATAGACACTAATTCACCTCCGTCCTAGATCTTTTGATTCAGAAATGTGATCCTAACCTTTTGGAATAATCTTAGATATTTCCAAGTGTAAGAATGCATCAATCAAAATATTCATTTAGGTTGGAGAATACTTAAAGTCATTTTATAAATGAGTTTACTGTTGTTTTTGTATACTTCATTGTTGAAGGGAATGTTAATTTTAAAATCTGGCAAAACTTTGGATTTAGTTTCCAGATGCTACATTAAAATAGAGTCATAGAGTTATACAGCACAGAAACAGACCTTTCAGTCCAAATTGTCCATGCCGACCAGATATCCTAAACTGATCTGGTCCCATTTGCCAGCATTTGGCCCATATCTCTCTAAAGGCTTCCTTTTCATGTACCCATGCAGATGCTTATTAAATGTAGTAATTGTACCCACCTCCACCACTTCCTCTGGCAGCTCGTTCCATACACACACTACTCTCTGTGTGAAAAAGTTGGCCCTCGGGTCCCTTTTCTTGCCCTTTGTTTTTTTTTAAGTCTTGGGGTGAAGATAATTCACAGTTGATTAAAATCATTCATACACAGCTCTGCAAATGGGTCTGTAAAGTTAGCCACTGAGTAGCCAAGTCATGCGGCCGGGAATGTCCAAGGTTTGATCTACAGTCTGTGCTGTGTTAGTTAATCTCAGCTGGGGCAGTGGCAGGGGCACTAACATTGACCTCACATGCTGTTGAAGAGAGGAAAACTGTCAGACTTCCTGCTCCTGATCACTACTCAGGATCCCTGCTGAATGTGCACTGGTAGGTATCAGATGAAGACTAGGTCAGCTTCTGTTGTAATTTGTCTGCAACCCCCTCCAACCAATTCTATCTGAGTGAGTTTGATCCCTTCCTCAGATCAAATGACCTGTCAAAACTCACTGTTGAGCCCCATGCATTGGCTTCCTTAGCAAAGTTCAAACCCATGAAAATATATCTCAGGAAAGCATGCAGATAATTGTTAAAGGGGAAAGGAAGAAACAGTGCTTGCACAATATTAAAATAGAGTATTGCTTTTTTGCAGGGTTAGTGGTGCAATCAGACCGTACTTAATACATGCATGCTGTTCTTTGCATGTTGTTACATGTTTTCAGTGTGTGGCTGTATTTATAGTCGATCTCTCACTTGTGCTGAGAGGTAACAAAGGGACATTTTCTTAGGTGACTGTTTTCATAACTAACTGATTCATTAGTCCACTTCAAATGACAATTCAAATCAACAATGTAGTCTAGGATTAGATGGTGTATAGTTTGGAGTCGCTAAAGATACCAAGACTAAGTCAAGAGCCTGGCCTACTGCAACTTAAACAACACTCAAGTTCAACACCTCCAGGACAAAGCAACTGCTTGATTTGCACCCTATCCAACACTTTCAATATTCACTCCCTCCACAACGGTGCATAGTGGCTCCAGTACGTACCATCTAAAAGATGCACTGCAGTAAGTCACCAAGACTCCTTCAAAATCCACGACTTCTATCATCTAGAAAGACAAGGAGAGACGGTGCACTGGAACACCACCAACCCATCATCCAGGCTTGGAAATTTGTTGCTTTTCCTTCACCATCACTAGGTCTGCATCCTGGAACTCCTTTCTTCATAATATTGTAGGTCTTCCTTCCCCATCATAGACTGCAGCAGTTTAAGATGGCAGCTCACCATCACCTTCTCAAGGGCAATTAGGAATGGGTAATTAATGCTGACCCAACCAGTGGCACCCTCATCCTGTCAACGAATTAAAGAAATATCCGCTTCCCTAAAGAATATTAATGATCTAATTGGGTTTGGAGCAACAATACAGCAGCTTTCATAACTAATCTTTGAAGGATTTATAGAATTCAATTTGTCATCGTGGGACTTGAACTCAAGTCCTCTATATTGCAAGTCCAATACCATAAGCACAATGTCCTACAATAAGCAGGCATGCTTTTTGATCAGATTATTTCCTCTCCCAGAAATATACTAAGGACGTTGAAATGTGTAGCAATCATTCACATCTTAATAGAACAGTAAGTGCTCCTAAGTTGTAAGTGATTTTTGTCTATGGATTTTGTTACCAGCTAATATTGAAAAGCAGAATTCTTGTGAATGCAATGTGTTACAGTGAGTATTTCAATTCATGACAACAATTAGCAATAAACCTGATGCATCAGAGTTAACAGTAACAAATTAATTTGTGCCTAAGGAAACTTCCACACCTTTTCAGAAGAAGGGACTAGACCCGAAACGTCAGCTTTCCTGCTCCTCTGATGCTGCTTGGCCTGCTGTGTTCATCCAGCTCTATTACTTGTTATCTCAGATTCTCCAGCATCTGCAATTCCTACTACCTATTCCACATCTTGCAGTTGCTGAAGTTGGTCAAATTCCAAATCGTTTTACCACCTTTGAGCTTTGTTGGCACAGAAGACTGCTTTTCGAAAGGATGGTTTGTTAAATCCTTGCCCTCCCTATTCTTTCGCAAAGTGTTAACATTTTGGCAGTGAAATGAAGAAGAATCAGGCATTGATAAATGCATGTAGGCTTCCAAGGCATCAAGAGGAAACACTGTCGTATTTAATACTGTCTTTTTTTTTCCCAGCTATCACTTACAACAGTGTATTCTACTCTACTGAATTGATAATGTTTGGCTAAACGACTCTGCCTGACATTAGATTTCATTAAGTGTAAATTATACTCCAAGGCCTGAGGCTTTGAAGTGGCATTTGAAGCTATCATTGGGGACGTTTTTCTTTCTACCTGTCTACTGGCCAATAGCCCAGAAGTTTAAACTAATGGAGAGTTGGCATTCATGTTGTAATACAAATGTGAGGTCTGTGCAGCTTTTTTCTCCTTTGTGACAGTCATTAAATTTAAATGGAGATAGGAAATTGATCTGTTTTTAAGGGGGTTAAAGACCCTCAGCTAACTTAGGATCTTTATGACCTGCTCATTATAGTTATTATACGCTAACAGAAGCACTAATGAGGAGCTCTAAAACTGTCTGTATGTGACGTCCATCATTTTAGCCACGACAGCAGCAAGGGCAATCTAGATGAGAAAGAAAAAGGAGAAAATAATTATTGGTTTGAGAAAAATACTTGGTACTTTTCAACAAATGTCCCTTCAGATCATTTACCAAATCTGTTATTTGTACTCAATGCTTTTAGTCTTTAAAGCAAATGTTTTTGATGCTGCGGTGGAGCCTGATGTAAAAGAGTTCCCTTGCTCTGTTGAGGTTATGGGTTTGTGACCCAGTAGTGTTAAACACTTGAACTCGGCTACCTCATGTGCAGTGAGTTAAATTACTTCTCAGGAAACATTGACAAACTCTTCACCTCAGTCGAGGAGCGTGTGTGGTTTTGCTGGTTACAATACTGTTAGGTTTAAAGCCTGAATATGTATGGAAGCTTTAGTGAAGGCTTGAAAAATGACAACAGGGATGCTCTTTCCTGTTTGTTAGCTATGACTGGGTGAGAAAATGTACCCAAAATGCAAGCTGTACCTTTATGAATCCGATTTAAATCTATTTTTAAATGAGAAATCTGGCATGTAGGGTGGCATTGTGTTAAAATTGCTGCCTCACAGCGCCAGAGATCTGGGTTCAATTCCTTCCTCGGGTGACTGTGTGGAGTTTGCACATTCTCGTCGTGACTGTGTGGGTTTTCTCTGGGTGTTCTGGTTTCCTCCCCCAGTCCAAAGATGTGCAGGTTGGGTAGACTGGCCATGTTAAATTGCCCATAATGTCCAGGGATGTGCAGGCTAGGTAGATTAGCCATGGGAAATGCAGGGTTAGAGGGATACGGTACGGGGTGGGTCTGGATGGGATACTTTTCAGAGAGTCAGAGTGGACTCGATGGGCCAATTGGCATGCTTACATACTGTAGTGATTCTATGACAAATAATAACTTTTAAAATGAATAGCCTATTTGCCCACTTACATTCAGTTTGGATTAACCCTCTAAAGAATTTTCATTTTTAATTGAAAGTTTAGACTAACTTTGCCAAAAAAATGACAAATAAACAAAACTGCAAACATAACTGCACCACCTATCTCAAGAGATGTTTCCACATAGAAATTTTGTTGGAAAATCCCACATCTACTAAACCATGCTCCAGTAAGAAATTTTCTTACATGTTTTCTGCAAAATTTACTAAAGCATTGTCATTCATTATATTTTATTTCCCTGGCTTTATTAATCTATAGGGTGTCAGATATTGCTTAATAGCTAATTTGTTTGTTGATGACAAATGATGCTGTATTTCGCCTGTTTAGATTTCTTTAGCCTTCCTGACATGTATTACAGAGGTGTGTCATCTCCGATTACAGCACAGCTATCAATCTTAGGGCGTTCAAATGATTCTCCATTATCTAGCGCAGCATAAGCCCATAAAGAAGACCACTGGAAGTTGATTGAATGTGTTAGCTTTGGATTATATATCAAGATATTTGAAACTCTTTTGTCATTACAACTTTCACAAAATAGCAACTTTCACACAATATTATGAGACCAAAATATAAACATTTTATAAAAGCATTGAAAACAATACATTATCATTGTTGTTGCTATCTGACATTCGTTTTATTTGCCTGGTTTTGTACACTAGCGGTTAATGGCTATATAGATGTAGATGTAAGTAAATCAGAATAATGGCTTAATTGCGTTAGGTTCAGAAAACTTTATGCCTCACCAGAATGAAACAAGTTAGGTTGCAGGGCAGCTAGACTTAAAGCTATGAACTCATCTTGTGGAAATAAATGGTGAAATGAACTGGTGAGATCTTGTGCAGGATATAACAACTGAATATGTGCCCCTTCAAACATCATACTAAGGGTACACTGAGAAGCATGATTGTTGGAAAGATACAAGCCTCATTTGTTACCTGTTGCAGAGAATGAATCATTATAGAAACAGGATGAACTGCAATTAGTACATTGGTATTACTTTCAAGTTTAATGCTGATGTAGCTATACAAATAACAGTACAAAATTAGGATTTCTGACTCATGGGCACGTGATTGCCGCGGTTATTGCATAGCTGTTATTAGGCAAGCTACAGACAGTCAAATTGTCTGGGTGGAGTTTAACCAATGCAATTTAATCATTAAGTTCCAGTTTATACCGGTTTAGAAAGAAATGCTACTTTTGTCCTTCAAGCAAGCCTATGTTAACCAAATGATTGTTATTTAGCTAGGAACACTTGGTGAAGGCATGGAGCTCAAATGAGTGTAAAGTTTACTTGAAGCAGTAACACGTACACTTATTATCAACCACATGACCTTACAAGTACAACAAAAAAATACATTGAAACATTTTAAGTCATTTGCGTCAATAAGTGAATCCAAGTGAGTGGAAAGCAGATTTTTTCAATCCTACACTGTGGATGGGCTAAATATGCATGTGCATGCAACATGCAGCTAAATCAAGAAAGAATCCTAGTGATATTTTTCTTTTCCAGCAAAACTGGTTAGAAATGACCTATATTTTCCTTTTCAGCTTCTTAACATATATTGGAACAAACAAAAAGAACATATGTTTCATATTTTGTAGCTTTTATTATAAATGTCAGATTGCTGAAGGGAATAAAGTTGAAGTTAATTTCAAAATATTTCATGTCATAAAACCAATAGAGGGTAGAAAGCATGTAAGTAGTTAATCTGAGAATCCACAACTGTAAGGAAACCATATTCCTTATGTCAAATCTGCAGAAGTTGGGATTGTAATCCATGCTTCCAAAAGACTGTTTTTTAACCAAAACCAGTTATTTGAATTGGAAAGTTTTCAGATGTGGCTGAACAGTTAAACACATTCACAGTCAGACATTTCTTCTTACATGTCTCATCTTGATATAACTTTATAACAAAAAAAAATCTCAACTTAAAGAATGATGGTTTTAGAGAAAGGGATGGTTTCCTATTTTATGCACAAGAGTACCTGACTACCACCAGAACTAATGCAATAGGAATCAATGGATTTCACAGATTGTCCCAACAATGTCATTAAAACCGTAGTTTCAGAAGATTAAAATTAATGTATTAGCAAAGCATCTAGTTTCAACAGATTTTCCTTTATGGTTCAATCATTGCATGCATACCTGATGCTCATTTTTCAGGAACATTAGGCTTTGGAGTCAATTCAGTTTTGAAGCTAGCCCAGTTCACTTAGGATCCTCAACAGGTGCCAGAAAACCAAAGTTTCATAATTGCAAACTTAGGAACAACAGCAAACTTAACCAAAAGCTTGCTTATAAATGACATTTTACTGACCACAAGTGCCCAGTTATTGTGCACCAATTAACCATAATCAACTTTAAGATCTATTCCAAGACTGAAAGGAGGAATATAATATTAGCCATATTTTCTTATTTTGTCAGAACTACAACCACTTTCAGATACAAACAGACTCATTGATAAAAGGGAGAAGAGTCTAAATTGGCTTGTCATTGTCAGAAACAATGGTGCACACTTTATATGGATAGAATATAGGGAATTAGTTTGGCAGGCTTAGGAAAAAACCTAGCTGTGCGCGCTTCAATCTAAAGCCATTGGGATAACTGAACTGATGACTACAGCTCGGTCAATGTAAGACTTCAGCATTTCTAACCTCAGTGGTGTGCTCAAGATGCAATGAAAGGAACAATACAAGAGTCAGCAGTGCTTAAGCCAGCCCAGAAGCAGGCAAAATTCATGCAATTTCATCCTACTCTTTGGTCTTAATCCAAAAAGCCACAGAATTACAGCACATCATTCCCATTGCATGCAATCTCCCAAAGGCCACAGCCTGTATGACTGTCATCAGTAGGTAAAATATTTTCAGTACATAGGTAACAAGCATTTCTGGGTTTCTGGACAATATGCTGGTTTGTGAGAAGCTTGTTGTACCATAACCTGAACTCTTACAAGTGTTTCTCAGCTCTCACCAATCAGCAGAACCGGTTTTTGATCTGCCTTGTATACAGTTATTTCCAGCTGCATTCTGTTATGCTGCTTGATGTACCAAAAATATGTCGACAAACAAGAGTGGTTTACTTAACCTGTGTTGCACTATGGATTTTTATATACATCAGATTTATTAACCGAAACCATCTTTCAGAAAAAACCACTAAATAAATCCCGGTACTTACAACAGAACTGAGTTCATCAGTGAAATTATTTTATTTACAAAGGTGCTGGAATAAACTTGCTTTTACAACAACTGGTGTCTAAAAGAAGATGAATTTGAATCAGTTAAAATTTAGTTTTCTAACTGAGTCTTGCCATTAAAAGTACCAGACCACAACTACTATCTGCCTGTAACCATGTTGTGAACCGTATCACTAGCATCGACCTTATTAAAATCTTGTGTTCTTCCTTGCTGTGATATTGTGCTGTTCATTGATTGAATACAGCGCCAGGGTGGATAAGGGTCATACTTGAGATGGCAGGTCTAAAGTTGTGAAACCTGTCGACAGGACATGAGCAGCGATGCCTCTGGCAAATGTTTTCAAGGCAGAGCTGTTTGGAATGCCTCAGGTTTTAATAAGCACAGATATGTCTGAAAACTATGTGAACTACATTGGATGTGACAAGCTTGCCTCCTTGCTTTGATTAATTGGCATCACGTCACTTTTCTGCACCTGGCTACAATTTGCATGCATTCTTTATTTGGCCTGTTTACATATTCTCAAACCAGTGCCTCATTAAGACAGAGGTTAGAACCAAGGAACATTTTTTTTTAAATGACCGGAGCAAAGAAAAACATGAGACAACAAACATCACAATAAAAATAACAGAAATGTGTAAACTACAAATTTATTGAACATTTTTGTAATGTTTCTATGCAATATAACCTTGAGCGCATCTTTAATTATTTGAAACATACATTCTAAGATTAATCTTACTATCTCTTGATAAATCATTCCTTCAGTTCTGCAGTGTTTTTGTTTTCCAAGCAGACACAAAAGTGTTCTAATAGATTTTTAATAATTTGTATTAACCTTTTAAAAGAAAACAAACAATGCAAAATACCACTTCTGCTTTTATCAAGGTTGTAGAACTAAAAAAAATTACGATGAATGCCTCTGCATTCGAACCAATTTTTAGACATCATTAAATCACTATTTTGTTTTTAGCTGTTAGTGATCACCCACATATATGTTGTATTTTGAAGGTATTCACGTCTACACATGTCAACACATTGTACACAAAGCAATCATATTTTTCACAAAGGTAGAGCATTCAGTGCTTTGAATTTTGGGATCGAAGTGTTTCTGTCTTAAAAGCTTAACTGTTAATTATGAAATTCCAAATAACAAACTTAATGATGGCAAAGACCAGACATAATTATGATGTGAGTAAAATGCATCTTTCTGGGACATTAGGATTATGTTAAGTCACCTGACATTATTTACATAACTTGGTTATAAACTCATAGTAAGCTTTTCTTCTCTATTACATGCTATTTTCAGTGTTGAATTTCTTTCTTTCAATATCCACCTTGCTGCCATTTTGGCAAGCAAACTCATCACTTCAGCAAAAGCCTTCTGTAAACTTATCCAATAGCTTCAAGTACATTGAGATTTAAATGATCTGCTAATACATAATCTGATGACCCCCATCACAGCTTTCTAATAAGGGTTGAGTGTGAACAGCAGGACTCAGCTTAAGACCATAATTTTTTTACCACTGTAGCGAAACATAATCTACAGATCAGCTAAAGAGATTAGTACTAATTCTTCAAAGCTCTAACTTATATTCCTGTTAACTAAAGAGGTTAACGTATAAAACTTTGAGAAAAGTGACCTGGAACAAAATGTTACAGTTAACTGCCATCTGTCCCACTCTATAATAAAAATCATACCAAAGCAAGTTGTAAGGTATAGGGCAAGTATCTCCCAGTTATTCAATTCAAACTGTCAAAACAATATTGCAAGAATAGACAAGAGAAGCTATGCAAGTTGGAAGGTCATAATGTGCTCAATACAAAAGAGAATAATGAGAAGATCCATAATGTAGGACACCATCAATGAAAAGGCTAAAGGAAAAGCCAAGAAATCAGGAAAGTAATTGAGGTGATAAATAACTTAGACTGTAAAACCTTCTAAAAGATTCTAGAGAAAGAAAGGGATGAGGTGGGGAAGGAATTGATCATAAACAGTGAGAAATTACAGTGACGGAGCGCGTTTAACATAAAAATGTCCCAGAACACTTCACAAGAAATGAGACACCAACCCAGCCAGGTGCTATTATCAAAGATAGACTGAAAGTTTAGTTGGAGAAATGTGATTTGGTATTTTTTAAAATGTGGGGAAAAGCAGAGGATTTAAGATACGAGATCCTCTGGGCAGTGTTGTTAGCCCAACCACTTCTGCTGCTACATCAATGACCTTCTCTCCAACAAAAGATCAGAAGTGGAGATAATTGCTGATGATTGCACAACATTTTGATTTGATTTGATCTGATTTGATTTATTTACTGTCACATGAATTTTGTTACAAATACAGAAGAAAGTTTTCCATAACGTCGCCACTCTCCGGATTGATTTTGAAACACAGAAAAATGGACCAAGACGTAAAATGTAGAGGCAGAAAATAAAATAATGTTCATCATTAAAGTTCTTCTCTTTAAGTGCTTAGCCACGGGCCTGGATCCCGGATCTTCAACCGTGACACTGAGACCAACACCAGCGTGAAGCAGTAGGCCAACCTTGAGTCCCTTCGCTGTGCCTCCGCCAGCTGGAACAGAGTCGCCATCTTTCAGTGCCATCTTGCCTCCACCAATAGCACCACCAACATCAGTCCCAACTGGGCGAACCTCACCAATGCCTTTTCCATCAATACTGTTAATGCCAGGTCCCTCACTGTGTCCAACTCAACTCTGCCTCCTGGGCCAACCTCACCAAAGCAGCCAACACTGATGCTGCTGGGCTGACACCGGGCCCAAACTCGGCCCTGTCCACTGTTGTCCGATACAGCTGCTACCAGGTCTCTGACTGGGCCCAAACCCATCTTCGCTACTGCCACCAGGAGTTTAAGCTTGCCTCCACCAATGCTGGGAACATAAAAACCTGCGTCCACCACCACCGTCACGAGTCCACTCTGGGCATTCTTCACTGCGGCCAATGTCATCGCCGATGGTGCCATAGCTCCTTATAAGAAGGTAAGTGCAATTAAAAAGTAAAAAGCAAAATAAACTGAAGAAAAGGAAAATAAAATGAAAAATGGATGGAGTGGATAAGCCCAAGCTCAGGAGCCTGAAAGCTACCTATTCAGCCGTTGCCTTTTTGGATGGACATTTGATATCATTTGTGACTCCACAAATAGTGAAACAGTTTGTGCCTATATGCAGTAAGACCAGGACAATGTCTAGGTTTTGGGTAAATAAGTGGCAATAACGTCCTTGCCACACAAATGCCCCAGGCCATGAACATCTCCAACAAGAGAGAACTTGACGTTTCGGGCCTAAACCCTTCATCAGAAATGATGGGGTTTAGGCCCGAAACGTCAAGTTTTCCTGCTCCTATGATGCTGCTTGACCTGCTGTGTTCATCCAGCCCCATGCTTGTTATCTCGGATTCTCCAGCATCTGCAGTACCTTTTATCTCTCCAACAAGAGAGAATCTAGTCACTTGACATTCAGCATTACCATCGCTGAATCCTCCACTGTTAACATCTTGGGGGTCACCATTGACTAGAAACTCAACTGGATTAGCCATATAAATACTGTGGTTATGAGAACATAAGAACTAGGAGTGGAAATAGGCAATTAAACCCCTTGAGCCTGCTCTGCCATTCAAAACAATCATATCTGATCTCGGATAGGAGAGGTCCATAATGAATGCTTTTCTTCAGTATTCACAACTGAGAGGGACCTAGTTGTAGAGGAGGATGTTGTGAAACAGGCAGGTAGGCTAGAGGATGTTGATGTAGTAAGGAAGATGAGCTAGGAGTTGCGAGGAAGTTGTAGATATATAAGTCCCCTGGGCCTGATGGGATTTATCCAAGGATTCGGTGGGAAGTGAGGGACGAGATCGCAGGGCCTTTGGCAATGATCTTTTCATCCTCACTATCCACGGGTATAGTGCCAGAAGATTGGAAGGAGGCAAACGTCATTCCCTTGTTCAAAAAAGGGAACAGGGATAACCCTGGAAATTACAGGACAGTTAGTCTTACGTCAGTGTTGGGCAAATTATTGGAAAGGGCTCTGAGAGACAGGATTTATGATCACTTGGAAAGGCACAGTTTGATTCGTGATAGTCAGCATGGATTTGTGAGGGGTAGATCATGCCTCACAAACCTTATTGAATTCTTTGAAGATGTGACCAAACACATGGATGAAGGTGGAGCAGTGGATGTGGTATACATGGATTTAAGTAAGGCATTTCATAAGGTTCCCCACGGTAGGCTCATGCAGAAGGTAAGGAGGCAAGGGATAGGGGGTAATGTGGCAAATTGGATTCAGAATTGGCTGACCCTTAGAAGACAAAGAGTGGTAGGGGACGTAATATATTCAACATGGTGCTCAGTTATGAGTGGTGTACCACAAGGATCTGTTCTGGGTCCTCTTCGGTTTGTGATTTTTGTAAATGATTTGGATGAAGGAGTGGAAGGATGGATTAGCAAGTTCGCAGATGATACGAAGGTGGGTCACGTTATGGACAGTGCGGAGTACTGTTCTAGGTTACAAAGGGACATTGATAGGATGCAGAGCTGGGCTGAGAAGTGGCAGATGAAGTTTAACCCTGAAAAGTGTGAGGTGATTCATTTTGGAAGGATAAACTTGAAAGCAGAGTACAGGGTTAAAGGAAAGATTCTTGGCAGTGTGGCGGAGCAGAGGGATCTTGGAGTTCATGTTCACCGTTCCCTGAAAGCTGCCACCCAGGTGGATAGAGTTGTTAAGAAGGCGTATGGTGTGTTAGCTTTCATTAATAGAGGGATTGAGTTCAAGAGCCGTGAAGTTTGCTCCAGCTGTACAAAATCCTGGTTCGGCCACATCTGGAGTATTGTGTCCGGTTCTGGTCGCCTCATTACAGGAAAGATGTGGAAGCGTTAGAAAAGGTGCAGAGGAGATTTACCAGGATGTTGCCTGGAATGGAGGGAAGGTCTAAAGAGGAAAGGTTGAGAGAGCTAGAGCTTTTCTCTTTAGAACGATGAGAGGTGACTTGATAGAGGTGTACAAAATGACCAGAGGCATAGATAGAGTAGACAGCCAGAGACTTTTTCCTAGGGTGGAGGTAGCTTTTACGAGGGGACATAGTTTTAAAGTGAAAGGAGGTAGATATCAGGGAGGCATCAGAGGTAGGTTCTTTACTCAGAGAGTGGTAGGGTTGTGGAATGCAGTGCCGGAGAAAGTAGTGGAGTCGGCCTCATTAGGGGCATTTGAGCAGCTATTAGATAGGCATATGGACGATAGTATAAGGTAGCGGTGGAGGTTAGATAGACATTAGGTTTAGGGTAAAAGTTCAGCACAATATCATGGGCCGAAGGGCCTGTACTGTGCTGTGCTGTTCTATGTTCTATGTTTCAGCTTCAACTCCACTTTCCTGCTCATTCTCCATAACTCTTTAACCCAATTCTAATTAAAAATCTGTCTGTCACTTCTTTAAATTTACTCAATGTCCCAGCATCCACCATAATCTGATATAGTGAATTCCACAGGTTCACGATGCATTGAGAGGTGTCCAGAGATTAAGGAATTGAACAATTGGCAATGGATGTAAGATTAGAAATGCTGGCAGAGCTGGGATGGAAAAAAGTGACAGAGTTTACGGTCAAAGAAAATTATGTTGAACTTATGTTGAATGGGCATGAAAGCATTAGGATAACCTCCTCTACTTTGAACTGAGGCATATTGGATTCAAAAGGTCAACTCTGTTTTAATGCCACCAGACTAGTTGAGTTTCTTCAGTACTTTCATTTTTAGTTTCACATCTCCCTCATCCATAGTATTTTGGTTTTCTTTGAGGCAGTGCTGAAGGTTGGGCATGAAGAAGGCGATAATACAGAGTTTTTCATCTTCAGCCAGAATATACATGAGGTCTTTGGGCTTGTGGAAAGCATGACAGGAAAGAGAAAGGATACACTGAACAAAGGGCATCAATAAGCCATTCAGCCCCTTAACTAAGTTGTACATTACTCTTAGATCATGTGTCATCTGTCACTCAGCTCCATTTATCTATTTTTGTTTCATGTCTCATTATATCTCTACCTAACAAAAACTATTGCTCAGTCTTGATATTTGAAACCATTGCAGCTGCAGATTTTTGGATAATTACAGACCTGTACTAACATTTGTGTGAGAAAAGTGCTTCTATGTTTTACACTTCAGTGGCCATGCTTTCATTTTAAGATTTTGCAGCCCTTACCTGGATACATAATATCCTTCTTTCTCTATCAAATCCAGCTAACATTTTAAGCACTGGTGGCTCAGTGATTAGCAAAGCTACCCCACAGTGCCAGGGACCTGTGTCCAATTCTAGCTTTGGGCGACTGTCTGTGTGGAGTTTGTATGTTCTCCCTGAGTCTGTGTGGGTTTCCTTTGGATGCTCTGGTTTCCTCCCACAGTCCAAAGATGTGCAGGTCAGGTAGATTTGCCATTATAAATTGCCCATAGTGTCCAGGGATGTGCAGGCTAGGTGGATTAGTCATGAGAATTGCAGGGTTATAGGGATAGGGTAGTGTTGGGTGTCTGGGTAGGATGGTCTTCAGAGGGTTGGTGTGGAAACGATGGGCCGAATGGCCTGCTTCCACACTGTAGGGATTCTATGATTAAATTATCCCTCAATCACACAAATTCAAGTGAATAAAAGCCAGGTCCATACAACCTGTCCTCATAAGTTAAGACTTTAACTCATGTATATTTATGTTGAGTCTGTATTGTAGTCTCTCCAAGGCCAAGATATTTCTTCTGCCATTTGTTTCTCGAACTGAACACAGTACTCCAAATAGAGTCTGACTGGAGCTTTGTACAACAATAGGATCACTTCCTCACTTTTATATTCCAACTTTCCTGAGTTCCTGCCCAGAATTTAATTGTGACGGAGTTTAGTTATGCTCCTGCCCTGCCTAATGAGGTGCTCTTTCTGCCTGCAAGTTTGCCACCATTAGAAGTAGAAAGTTCCATCTTTTGAGTCAAAACCTGTTGTAATAAGTTCACCATCTGTGCGTATTTAATAAGTGATTGAGTCGCTGTTGTTCTTTTCTGACCTTGGAATCAAAACGCCAAGTCATGTTATCCTCCTTCTAATTATCTGCTCATTTCTTTGTCAAGGACTAAATCTGTTATAAGTTAAAGAGAGCTGATTTTTACGACAGCCTTTATTTGCCTAGTTCCTGGGCTGTTCACATGAGAAATGAATGGATTTTTGTTGTGGGTGTGCATGGATTACTCGTTTCTGAAAAAAGAAGTGACACCATTCTGACTCAGTCCTTTTTTGCCTATAGCTCCTCACCCATAGAGAAACAGTCCTAGGTCATGCCAAGAAAGAATAATTATTGAGCAGTGTAGAGCTGGATGAACACAGCAGGCCAAGCAGCATCAGAGG
>JAHRHZ010000222.1:40197689-40211602 GCA_024137785.1 Ginglymostoma cirratum | reverse complement strand
TTCTGAAGAAGGGTCTAGGCCTGAAACGACAGCCTTCCTGCTCCTCTGATGCTGCTTGGCCTGCTGTGTTCATCCAGCTCCACACCTTGTTATCTCAGATTCTCCAGCATCTGCAGTTCCTACTATATCTGAAACAATTATTGAGCTGTATTTTGTTACAAAAATGAGGCAAAGTTGGTGAAATCTGTGTTGGACACGCAAATATTGAAAAACCTTGACAGAAATTTGCGTGAGAAACATGCGCCTCGAACAAAAAGAACAGGAGTGAAAATGATTGAAAATAGTGGACTGCAACCACAGAGTTTGAATATTACCTGTCTAGATAAGCAAACTGGTCTCTTTCACCTTATCTGTGAGGTAAACTGTGTGGAAGCTAGATAGTCACTTAATCAATTGCATAGTTCAATTACAGTCAAATCAATCCATATGTAATTGAGCTTTAGCTTAATATGTAAATTCACAATGTTGATAAACTTAAACGATACTGTCAAACTAACTGTCTTAGTTGTTTCTGGAAAATATAATCTTGAAGTCAAATGATGATCGTCAGCACCATAAGAACTTCTGATCAATAAAATGTGGTCTTAATAAATGGAATAACTTTCAGTCCATCAATCTGCCCATCTGTTAGGATTTTTATGAAAGTTAATTTGTGCACTTTCATTGCTTAGTGATGGGCTGAAAATTTACTGTACTTCAATGTCATCACATTTGTGATTTTCAAGAGTGCGCCAGGTCTCAGACGTGCCACTGTAAAATGCTGCAGTTTTTAACTGTGTGCATATGTATGTAGTTGCCTGTGCACGTTGATCGTGGATGAATTATCTGTCTTGGTGGTTTATAACAATCAGATGATTAGACAATGTAAAGCAGAAACTTTAATCAGATGTAACTCTCATGCCATCTTACATTATTGTAGTATTATCAGTGCTCTTTTTTGTCATTTGTTCATGAGACATGTGCATCACTGGCATTTATTAATAACAAGGTGTAGAGCTGGATGAACTCAGCAGGCCAGGCAGCATCAGAGGAGTAGGGAAGCTGACATTTCCAGTCTGGACCTGCCAGGCAGCATCAGAGGAGCAGGAAGGCTGAAGTTTCAGGTCTGGACCCTCCTTCTGATGCTGCCTGGCCTGCTGTGTTCATCCAGCTCTACACCTTGTTATCTCAGACTCCAGCATTAACAGTTCCTACTATGTCTCACTGGTATTTATTGTCTTTGTGAAGCCTGTTCAGGTAGATCTAGCCAGATGCAGATTTTGACTCACAATGGTGAATCAGCAATGGTGTAAGGATGGAGATGGACAATAAATAAGGTTTGCGTCTTATAGATGTTCGATAGGCTTCGGGGAGTCAGAAGCTGAATTATTCACTACAGAATACTTTTTGACTTTCTCTTGCAGCCACAGCATTTAAGTAGTTGGTCCATTTAAAATTTTGAGTTAATGCTAACTCCAGCATATTTGTGGTGCAGGATGTAGCGGTATTATTGCCATTGAGAGATGCAGGGTGGTCATTAGACTCCTTTAGCGGAGATGATTACTATTTGGCACTTGTGTGTTACAAATGCTACTTGCCATGATTCAAATGATAACTATGTACCAATAGAATCCTTTATCTTTTACATAGGTCTATGACCTATATGTCATTCCAGTCCTTACACCAATAGAAAAGTAAGACTTACATTTATATATTATCTTTTCCAACCTCAGACACTTTATGGCCAGGAATTTACACTGGTCACTATGGTCATGTAGAAAATGTGACATTCAGACTCAACACACTGTGCTCCCACAAATTTACCAAAAAGGTAACAACGAGATAGTTTTTTTTTCATAATGTTGATTGAAGGATACATATTGGCCAGGGTACCAGGAATAGGTTCCTGCTTCTCATCAAAATATAAGTTCCTTCACTTCCACCTGAAATAGGTGGATTGTTCTCAGTGTAATGAGATGATTTGATAAAAGACTGCACTTCTGACAGCACTGCACTGGAGTGTCAGCTTCATCCAATGCTCTTAAGGAGCACATGAACCCACAACCATCTAATTAAAAAAAGAAAGTGCAACTAATTTAGATACATTGAATATCGGCCAAATATGAAGTGATTGAACTTGAAACAAGAAGTTATGAATGAAGAAAGAGGCCATTGGTTTTAATCATATCTTCCTGAACTAATATTCTCAAAGAAAGCTCCCCTATGGAAGAAACATGATACTAGTCCTTGAAATTAGGACAATTGCTATTACGGTGAGAATGAAAGTTCACTGATTTAAGCAGAGGGCAGAAACCAAGATACTTGGGGTAACACCTTGAAAAATGAACATTTTTAATAGTAATGTGAGTTAGAACAATCTATTCCAGAATCCATACTTCACACACACTGATAACATTGCATGTGCACAGGCCTGAGAAATATCTGGCCCCCAACTGAATAAAGCAAGTTTCAAGAGGGCTAAAAATACAAGAGTAGAAATGTACTGCGGAGGCTGTAAAAGGCTCTGGTCAGACCGCATTTGGAACATTGTGAGCTGCTTTGAACCCTTGCATCCAAGGAAGATGTGCATCGGAGGCGGTCCAGAGGAGTTTACAAGAATGATCCTGGAACGAAGGGCTTGACATGGTTCAGGATTTTGGGTCTGTACTTGATGGAGTTTAGAAGGATGAGGGTGTTTCTAATTTACAAAATACTATGAGGCCTGGATACAGTGACTTACAGAAGATGTTTCCACTAATAGGAGAGATTAGGACCCAAGGATCTCATTGCTGCAGACAGCTGTAGAGGCCAAATCATTGAGTGTATTTAAGACAGAAATAGATATGCTCTTGATTAGTAAGGGGCTGAAAGATTAGGGGGAGAAGGCAGGAGAATGGGGTTGAGAAACCTGTCAACCACGATCAAATGGCAGAGCAGATTCGATGGGCTGAATCACTGCATTGTACTCCTATTTTTTATGTTCTTGTGATTACAGCAGAAATCAAGACAAGCCTCCTAAGGGCATTTGGGAGCCAGTACACAGATTTTACCATGGTTTTTCAGAAGAACTGAACAATTTAATACATACGCCTGAAGATGTTTTCCACATAGTTTAGTGTTTTCTTGTTTTCATTTATTCTTCCATGGGTCTTGGGTATTCCTAGCAAGGCCAGAATTTCTCCATATCCCCATGTGTTCTTGAATGGCTTGCTAGACCATTTCAGAGAGCAGTGAAGAGTCAAACACATTACTGTGGCTCAGGAGTCATGTGTAGACCAAGCATTAGTGAACCAGATAGGTTTTTATGACAATCATCTTGATGACTAGACCGTATTCCAGATTTGTTGAATGAATTTACATTCCTCCATCTGCTGTTGCGGGATTTGAACCAGTGTCCCCACAGAATTAGTCTGGGGCTCTAGATTACTATTCCAATGACATTACACTACATCTTATAGAGCTAACTGACCACAAAAGCAAGCTAAAAAAATGTCTTCATGCACGCAGACGGTGTTGTGCCCTTCTTTACAGCAGCAAGGCCAGGACTATAGAACATAAACAAACACCAGAGGCGTTTCATCAGCAATGCCTCTGATGCATCCTTCAGATTAAATCAAAGAAATTTTGAACAAATGCTCCTTTCTTCCTTAAGGCCAAGAATTCAGACATAAACTGCAAAAGCAAGTTTACTGAACAAAGCAAGTGTTCATTGATGGCCTGAAGCGCTCCTTTAAGTGCAACAGTGTTGATGCCAATAACTAGAGGAACTTGCTGATAATTGTTCAAAATGGTGGCAACTTGTCCTTCAAAGTGAATTATGCTTTGAGTCTGCCTTAACGATCAGACACAGCAGGGATAGCAAAGAAAAGGAAGCAAATCCTACAGACTGGATCCTATGATGTTGAAGAATATCCTAGCCCATGTAGCCAAAGATCAGCAGGTCAAAACTCTCTCTGCTCAGTTTAATGAAGATCCAGGCGTAAAATTGCCTGTGGGAAAACTGTAAACCAAAATTACCAAATGTTCCAAATGCCTTCCAAATGAAGAGATCACTAACAAGATTTCACTTGTTGTAACTTTTACTTTAATGCAAATCAGAAACAATGTACATTAAACAGGAACTAATAAGCTAATGATACTTCAAACAGAAAGGTAAATTTTGCTTTAAGTAGTTGATAGAGCAAACGTATGTCTTACACAACCACACACACCTACATCCTTTCCCACATAAATGGCAACATGTGCTGTTGCAAAGTGCTTTAAGTCAACCTCCAATCCGTAAGGTCTCTCACCTTGAATCACCAAACAACTTGTCCTCAAATCATGTTCACCATTAGCCATATTCTGTGCACAGTCCCCAGATATGGTTAACACCATCAATTCCCCTCTTTCAGATAACATGTATTTTCTGTTTGCACAGTTCTCCTGCAGTTTGTGTAATCTGCCCTAAACATCTTTAGGGTAGTGGAAAACATTCAATGAGAAAACGACAATAACAAATGCAATTTAAACATATATGCTGACCACTTGTCCAATTGAAGCAGTCTCATTATAATTGTCATACGGTGCAGCCTATTTTGTTGAATTTATTGACAATTTGCTTTAAATGCATTCTGTGTTGCTTTGGAAAGTTAGTTTGATTTGTACACATGGTTAGACTGTAAGCAGTTGTGTACATCATCTTCCAAATTTTGTAACAGTCAATGTCCCATGGAGCAAACCCTCATATGTAATGATTAAAAGCTATGACATCTCCCTACTGCTTGTGCTTTGGTTCCACTGTGCACTGTTTATCTATCACAAACTACCAACTTGGAGCCTTCAGCAGTCATAAATGTGGCATTAATACTGATGCTACTTGCAGATGAATAGCTCAAGTGAAGAACACGGATCCAGGTGACACAATGATGGGAAGAGCATTGTCCTTATGTTGAATTATTTGCTTAAATTTTCGCTCATTGACGATGCTCTTTCGAAAGCAATGTCCATTATCCAGGGGAAGCTCTAAGGAAATACGCTGAGAATGTTGCATCCTTTGATGGTAATTTTGCCTCAGGCATTTGTCATCTAACCTACAGAGATAACAACATGTAATGGTGGTGCTTCTTTAATGCACAATGTAAGTATGCATATTGTACCGAGATTGTTATTACAATTAGAGTGGAGAAATAAATCATAAACATACCATGAAGTTTGGTATCAAATATGCGTCATTTCAACACTTATTTTGAATGCAATGATTAAATTCATGCAAACAATAATTATTTCTTTCATTTGTCAACCATTTCCTTTTTTTTTGTTCCAGTGGAGCTATAATGATACCAGGGTTCTGTCTGGATATATTTAGCAGCAAGTCTGCTTGATGAACATCTTCTCAATGATCTATGGCCTTTTGAATGAATATAAAATCTTGCATTGTTGCTCCTTCCTATTTAAACCAGAGCCATCACTGTTATTTTAATAATTTAAATAAGTCACCATAATATTTACTTCAAGAATATCCTTTCCAACTACCTCAGGAGAATAGTGCCAGTTGTTAAAATGTTTGCAAATTGAGTCCCTGGTGACTTCTATGGTAATTATTTTTCATCGCCTGACAATGGAACAGGGTATGGTCAGTCATAGCAGTGATGCTTATTGTCACTGGTAAGTACAAAGGGCCAATAAGAGGTGCCTGGATGTGAGATAACACACATGGATCTTTATCATCTTTAATTTTTTCTTTTATATGGAAGGAATCCAGATAGAAATGGTGCTTTTTTGGCAGAGTGCAAGTGATTTTCTTTCCACCTTACAAAAATTGTGCCTTATTAAGGTAGGGTTTAAAAGTACTTGATACTAAGTTTGATAGCATGAGGACTTGACTGATCAATGGCAGTAGAAGTAGAACGTGACAAAGAAAAACCTAATTTTTGAATTCTGATGAAGCACCAAAAAGTGAAGGTAAAGCATAGGATAGATCATAGAATCCCTACAGTGTGGAAACAGGCCCTCCAGCCCAACAAGTCCACAGGCCCTTCAGCCCAACAAGTCCGCACTGATCCTCAGAGCATCCTAACCAGACCCATTCCCCTAATCTACATATCCCTGAACACTGTGGGCAATTTAGCACAGCCAATGCATCTAGCCTGTGCATCTTTGGACTGCGGGAGGAAACCAGAGCACCCAGAGGAATCCCATAAGACACAGGAAGAATGTACAAACTCCACACAGACAGACAGTCACCTATTGGTGGAATCGAACGCAGGTTCCTGGCACTGTGAGGCAGCAGTGCTAACCACTGAGCCACCATGCCATCCCTGAATGCTTCTACACATTGTGTGCCATGCGAGCTAGAAAAATATAGAAGGGTGATTATTTATATTTCAACTTATTCAATAAAAGTAGGGCTTTTATTGAATTGGTGAAAGATTTTTCCCGGGGTAGGGGAGTCCAAACCTAGAGGGCATGGATTTAAGGTGAGACCGGAAAGAATTTAAAGGGACGTAAGGGGAAACTTTTTTGTGCAGTAGGTGATGATTTTATGGAATGAGCTGCCAGAGGAAGTGGTGGAGGCTGGTACAATTCTAACATTTAAAAGGCATCTGGATGGGTACATGAGTAGGAGGGTTCAGAGGGATTTGGGCCAAATATTGGCAAATGGGACTAGATTAAGTTCGGATATCTGGTTGAAGTGGACAAGTTGGACCTAAGGGTTTGTTTCCATGCTGTATGACTCTATGACTCTGTGTAAATTAGACATCAAATCTTGACAAATGTGTTTGAATAGTCTGTTAACCTTGTGCATTAGTTTTAGTTGTGTCAAGTTATATAGTGCCAGAACCAGTAAGAAAATTTCCTTTTCACTTCAATGTCTCGTTCACAATAGAACGAGATTATAAGGGGTCGGTTTTGATTTTTGGACCATCAGACATTGCATTCAGATGCAGTCTGTTGGAATGTTCACGCCACTGTCATTTTGAGGCTCAAACCTCATGAATGTGACCTCTAAAATACAGGTGCCAAGAGAGAATCCTGAGTCAGCAAAGAATTGACTTTCAGACCATAAGTGGCCATAGTGCTGGTGGGAGGAGGAACAGAGGAGAAGAGTGGCGAACCTGAGTTGACTGCTGTTTTTGTAATTTCCTGCTTCTGCTGGCCTCACAGAAATAAACGATGTGTCATATTATCTTTAGTTGGATTGCAAGCTAATGCTGTTCAGAGGTACTGTACAGAGTTCTGTCTGGACAGCAGTGTAGTGTTAATGTCTCTGGATTGGTAATCTGGAGGCCTAGGCTAATGCTCTGGGGATACAAGTTCAAATCTTACAAAGGCAGCTGATAGACTTTGAATTCAGTTAATAAAATCTGGCATTGAAAGCTGGTCTCAGGAATTGTATCCAAGAAAATATCCTTGATTGTCATTAAAAACCCATTTGGTTCACTAATGTACTTGAGGAAGAAAATCTGCCAGTGTTTGCTGATTCTGCCTACCATTAAGTCCAGACTCACAGCAATGTGGTTGACTCTCAACCTCCATCTGAAATGGCCTAGCAAGCCAATCAGTTCAAGGGCAACTGGACACGGACAACAGATGGTAACCTCGCCAGCAACACCTAAACCCCATGAAAGAATAACAAAAAGAAAAGACTGACTGTACTCTAATAGAACTGTAAGTTGACTGCTCAGGATTAATAAGCTGTGTAGATAAAGGTGCACCTATACAACAGGCTAGAAATTCATCTCAGGTAGTGACACCAATCAAGTGATGTCAGTTTGATGCCCTATTATTGGAAATGCCTGACATTCAGGCCTGTTATAGTCAATGGAATTACATTGTCAAGTGCTATACGGAACAAGCAGCCAGTGAGATTTGGCCTGCTTATCACTCCCCAGGACTCATGGCTGGTCTTCTCTTGGATAGACTAATGCTGCATTAGGCTGCAAGTGAGTGATGAGGTGGCAGAGAGGAGGTCGATGCTTACTCTGGAGAAGGTCATTGAACTTCTTTCAGCATGGCTGGCTGTTTCTCTGCTCCATGATACAACCCTGACATGAGTGGCAACCTTGTACCAGTCTGCCAGAGTCTGATGGCATGGCCGCTTCTGCTGGAACTCCAGGAAATAACTTTTCTCCTTTGCATCACTCCCGTCGATCAGAACCTTCAGTTCCATATCAGAGAATCATAGTGCCACCTTCCCTTTCTCAGACAGCTTCAGAAAATGTCTTTGTCTGAGGGGAGCAGTTTTTGAATGCCTGAGTTTATCTGGGTGCTCACCAGCTTTTAGAGATGGCCTGAGGCAGAAGAGATGCCAGCCTTTTGGCAGGTACCCCACTGAGTGGCAAGTTGTTGTGGGAATGGCACGTGGTAAGATGGGGATGGAATTGGAAATGACGGATGCAGGAGAGATAGGGTAGGTAGTTAATGAAGCAGGCTCGGCAAGAAATGGCAAGAAAATGCATTAGGCGTCATGGTGAGAATCCCTCCAAAAAAACTCAACCCAATTCACACTTAGCCACAAATCTGTAAGGTTCAGCCCCAGGAGAGAGTATAGATTCCTTCATTGATAATCTGATTATTGATTAGTGGTTGATTGTGACCACCAAGTACTGAAAGATGACTTGATTAGAGACTGTATTGGTTTCAGAGTCTTGGAAGAGAAAATATCAGATATTTTACACTCTGAGGAAGATTTGAAACCAGTAAAAGTGGTACAATTAGCAAGACAGAACAAGGTGGAAAAGCACAACCAAGTACTCATTTGAGAAAACAAAGTGGGTTCCTGGAGAATACTGTTTGAGTCTGTTAATTATCTGGGGCACAGAACTGGGCTGAAACCAGGAAGTGGGGAAGAGAGAGGAGTGACTAGCATGATGTAGTGTTCTCGAGATAACAAAGGTGTGGAGCTGGATGAACACAGCAGGCCAAGCAGCATCATAGGAGCAGGAAAGCTTGACGTTTCGGGCCTAGACCCTTCATCAGAATTATCTCTGATGTAGTGTTCTCACTCATTTGAGAAAACGTTGCATTGGCACAAACACTGTCTTGTCAAAAATGTGGAGTGCCACTTGTTCAAGAAAGCAGGTTTCACTCTCAATCAAAAATATGAGTTCTCATGATCTAGCATTAATTTTTTGACACACATCATTCACACAACAGATATTAAGACCAATCTGCAATGCACTGAAACCATCAAAGATTACCCACCATCTCACCACATCACCAGACTTCAGAGATTGATAGGAATGGTTAATCAAGTAGGGAAGTTATTTTACCAAATCTGGCACAGCAAGACGTACCACTACAATTACGCTGACAGGATTTAGCGTGTAATTGGCTTGAAAGTCAGTGGAAGTCAATTGAGAAAATACGGCAAATGTTTAGTTCATCAAACATACTAGCTCACTACAACCCGGAGTTGTAGTGAATAGTAGTAACAGTTGCATCATCAACTGAACTAGGGGCAATCTTGAAATACAGAAAAATTAAAAATGTAGTTTAGTCAGGCCAATCAGATCAATCAGGTCTTTGACTGCAATGGAGTAAAGATATACAGTGATTGAGAAGGAAGCACTAGCACTTACATGAGCCTGCAAAATAGTTAAATCAGATTACATGTTACTTCTGAAGCTTAGCATTGAAACCGACCAGAAAAAAATGGCAACATTGTTAAATGCCAGGGAATCGGCAAAGATGCCTTCAGCAGTACAAAGACTTTGCTTAAGCTTCAAGAAGTATGATGCAACAATTGAGAATGTCTAAGGGAAACATCATGGCAACATACACATTGTCACATGCTCCTGTAGAACAACCAGCATGAGGACAAGAATTTTAGCGAAGAAGTGAAGTCATGAACTTTTCTGCTGACTAGATATTTACTTGGAGGCAACAAAGAAAGATAAGATATTCAGAAAGCAATAAAAAATGTTTGAAGAATGTGTGCAATTTTGTCAATTCAGTACGAAAGGATCGCCAGAATATCTCACAAGTAATCCCATTTTCAAGCACTAGTTGAAATAGCAAAAACATCATCATGTCATTGATGACCTATGACTACAATGAAAGTTTAGCTATTCCAAGAGTCCTCAGATTCAACATTCTTCATAGATTATGCCTAAGTCATTTATAAGTATTGTAAAATGTTCAGCAAGAGCTCAGAATTCCATATGGCAGGCAGGAATTTCGAGATTTTATGATTTCAATCTGCATCACCCGTATGATCCATTCAGGAACCAAATTTCCCAATCGAGTAAAGGAAGGGTTGAGAATGTGTCAAAGATCCTGAATTGAATGGACTAACTGTTTAGATGTCCAGGAAGCCAAACTGAATAAAGAACTGGCATTCTCTGATGACTCAAGTGCTGAATTATTTGAGTGTAAAAGCAAACCTGGACAACAGAGATCCTCGATATAACAATGTGTGGGGCTGGATGAACACAGCAGGCCAAGCAGCATCATAGGAGCAGGAAAACTTGACGTTTTGGGCCTAGACCCACAGAGATCCTCAACTCTATTTGAGAGAGCTGAGCTAAAAATATTAATGAAAATGGTGAACAAAAACAAAGTTGCTGGAAAAGCTCAGCAGGTCTGGCAGCATCTGTGAAGGAAAAAAACAGAGTTAACATTTCGGATCCGGTGACCCTTCCCCAGAACTTTAATGAGAATGGTGAAGCCATCTTGGTAGTTATCTCTGTTAGCCAGAGATGAAGACAGAGACTTGGAGCGCAGTGAGAATGGGTGGTGTGGGAGGAAAAAGTTGGGATGTAGAAGGTAGGGATTGGGGTGGCAATGTCGGATAAAATAAATGTGTAGAATCAGACACTTGAGGGAAGATGCTGAGAAAAGGATTGATACATAAATGCGTAAATTCTCAAGTCTACGTCATTTGAGATGCAAGCTATCACATGATAGCAGACTCTGAAGAGAGATGTTTCTGTGTACAATTGCATGCTAAGATTAATACTAAAAATAAATAGCAGAATATTAAATAAAATGTTAATATCACCAATAGTTTAGACTCGAGCAAACTCCATGTCAACCAGGCACACAACCTCTTCTAAGGTCCATCACAATGTTAAGGCAGTTCCATCCTCATTGCTTTCTTCCATTATTTTACATTGTGTCCTGCTTTGCAGCTTTTTCTCTTGAGAGGTTGGTAAAATCTCAGCCCAGCATCCCACAATGCATAAGCGAATAGCTTTTCATCATAAAGAAAATCTCAGTTTGGCGTCTTTACCCTCTGATTCAATGTGTCTAAAACAGGTGAACTCACGTCAGAGAAAAATGAGTTGATTTCTGAGGAGGTTTCATATGTCTGTACTGACTAGTGAAGAAATGTTATGATTCCTATTAGCCCAGAATCTTATTTTTTTAGAAGATTCAAACCATGAAAATTGTCCAAAAGAATAAGAACACCTAATTTGACAATTAACAAGAAAACCTCATCGACATCCCACTGAATAAAGAAGGGAAGAAAAACCTTGCCTTTAGACAGCACTGTCATGACCTCAGGACTTTGTAAAGCACTTTACAATCAGTATGAAACATTTTGGTTTTTGTCACTGTTGGAATGACGACAATATTAGTATGCACAGAAATCTTCTACAACTAACAATTAATTAAAAGACAAGACTATCAATTTTAGGTGTTGTTCGAGGCATACAAGGATAGGACACCAGAAGACTTAGGATTTAAGGGAATTTTAGATAAGCACCTGAATAATGCAGTGAATGGAGAGATATGGACCAATGACAAGGCAGAAGAGATTAGTTTCATTTGGCGTCATGTTCAGCATAATATCGTGGGCCGAAGGGCCCATTCCTGTGTTGTACTTTTCTATGTTCTATATAAGAGCTTTTGTGCTCTTCTTCAAATAGTCCTTTGGGATCTTTTCTGTTCATCTACAGATGAGACCTTGGTTTAACACTGTGCTGCTGATTTAGCTACCAAACCAGCAAAAGACAAATAGATAATTGCGATTTTGAAACACGCGGTGGAGAATATTTTAATTATCTTAATGTCTTTTTTGGCATCAAAATACAAAAGTGAGCTCCTTTGAATCAAAATCACTTCCTTTTTATCATAAAAAGGAGACATACCCTACTTTAAATAGAGATTTCTCAGTATGCTCTGAGAGTTCCTGATGCTAATGTACAATAATTCAAAAAGTGAGTCTTTCTAATAATCATCATCCTAAAATATACAGCAGCTATATCTTATGAGTTATGTTGAAATTTGGGGTTTGAACTATCTTGGAGTATATTTATCACAGTGAATACTTCCCTATATCATCTGGAACCAGAAAGTTTTAGTTTTAGTTTGTGATGTCACAATTTAGCAAATAAAGCTTATAATGTTTCTTTTCCACATCATTCATTCAATTATTGGAATTTGCATATGCAGGCAAATGCATCTTTGTTGTGCAGTTTAAGTTGCTATAAATAGAAATTATTCACATATTATATCTAAAAACATGTAGAAAGCATCAGCATGAGAATATTGGATAGATTGAGAATAATTATTCAAGGAAGGAAAGTCTTTAACAATCCTCAAGGACTGAACTGTAGATTTACAGCTGCTCCCACGTATGGGGACAAACAGGAGGTGAGGGTCAGACATTAAGGCAAAACCCAAAAAGTCCAATAATACCAAATGTAAAGAGAGAGTGAGAGAACATTAAGTACCATTGCAAGTACCGCCTTACATGTTATATAGGATCACAAACTGTACAGCCAAGCAGGAGGCCATTTGGCCTCGTGTGCTAATTGCCAGCTCTTTGAAAGAACTATTCAATTAGTCTCACTTCCCTATAACTTGCAAATCTTTCCTTTTTAAATATATGTATATGTCTGAATATGCACACACTTCCATTTGGAAGTTGTAATTAAATCTGCTTCTAAACTGACTTATTTACAATTTATCCTAAATGGGTATCTTCTGACAATTGGTGCTTCTGATGGTTGACATAATTTGTTCTAACTATTCAATCAAGCATTGCTACATATATCGTTTTATAGTTGGTAGCTAAATTTATACATCATAAAGTTCAATATTAAGACAATTCCACATCAATCAATCCTCTTTTGACTGTCATGTAAATTGAATAATGTCCTTCAGTATGAATTGTAAAGTATGACATTGATCTTGTTTCTTACCATTTTTCATTGATATACCTCAAAAGCACAATCTTTATTACCTGAACCATCAGAAGAGATAAGTCGCTTCCTATCTGTAGGAAGGTATCACCAACAAAGCAGCACTCATTTTGTATTGCACATAAATGTCAGTGTTGATTATATGTTCAAGTCTAAAAGGGTAAGTCTCATAGTCAAAAGGTCCAAATTTAAAGATAAGAGAACCATAAGCTGAGCCAATTTGACACATCGAGATAACAAGCATGGGGCTGGATGAACACAGCAGGTCAAGCAGCATCATAGGAGCAGGAAAATTTGACGTTTCGGGCCTAAACCCTTCATCAGAAATGGGCACGGAGAATAAAAAACAGGAGAGGTCCTTTGCAGGTCTGGGAGAGGGAGGCTCTGAGCTGGGGGAGTCTTGATTGTAGTGCCTGGAGGTGCCTGCGCATTGCTGCAAGTGTGTGTTTCAGGAGTCGCAGGGAGAAGCGCTTCTGGAGGGTCTCAATGTTCTCCATGTAGATATTGTCACGGTTGGGACCAAATTGGGAAGGCTTGAATGTGGATTGTAGTCCATTGGGGATGATCTGGTTCTGTAGGCAGGTACTAAGAAAGGTGATGTGGCTGTGGTACCTTGTTTGCTTCAGGACGTGGTCGAGCAGTTTCAAGGCCGAAGAGGTGATGAGAGAGTTGCAGTGGGAGAGAGATTCCCTGAGGTTTGTCCGGAGGGAGGAGGGTAACTTCTTCAGGGTAGGCATCCTTAGAAGAGGCTTCACAGTGGGGTTAAAATTGTATCAGAGATAAAAGGTACTGCAGATGCTG
>JAHRHZ010000222.1:40166809-40197289 GCA_024137785.1 Ginglymostoma cirratum | reverse complement strand
GGCCTAAACCCTTTTCTGATGAAGGGTTTAGGCCCGAAACGTCAAGTTTTCCTGCTCCTATGATGCTGCTTGACCTGCTGTGTTCATCCAGCCCCATGCTTGTTACCAATTTGACACATCCATGCTTTGGAGTCAAAATCTAATAGTCCATTCTGTTTCACTAGTGGGACATTTTAAGAGCATTGTGCAGATCTAATTAGTCATTTATGCAATGATCTACTTATGGAATAATTCCTGCTCCTTCAATGGACTAATTGGTCTTGCAGTGTAACTAGCTGATAAGGCATATCCAATACATTCCTGTCGTAAAAGGAAAATAAGTGGTCAATTTCGATCAGTTCAGTATGTAAGAACTACTAGGTTAAAACTACCACCAAATTGAAGAAATTATTAATTGTTATTTGAACCTTAAAATTACTGTTTGGTGATGAACTCTTAATGTTTTTTGGCTATATTCATTTTCAGCTATTTAATATAATTATTCATATCTTAATTTTGAATCGGTTAATGGCTGTTATAATAGACAGAGGCATATTGTAGAAATATACCGGCATTCGCCCACTAATATCGGCACCAACAATTTCTAAAGAGACCTTTTTCTGGTATTTATGATATGTGTGCATTTTACCATACAGCAAGACTTTTCTATCAGTGCATTAATCACTTTCAGTCAGTAAATGCCTTTACTACACACCTGGAGGGTCCACCCTTTGCACCTTTTCTGACAAGGTTTCTAGTTGCTTCAAAGCAATATTCATGAGAACTATGACCATCACAAAACCAGATCCTTTCCCAATCTGAGGAGCTCGGATCAGTCAGTTGTTAATTACTGTTCATCCCCTGATACAAACACAAACAAGACACTGTAGGATTTTTAGGACAGCTTTCACAGTTCTCCAGCTACTGGCAGTTCATCAAACATTGAAAACTGGCAAATCTTCAGAAATATAGATGACAACATTCAGCACAAGTATCTAGTTCCCTCGTGTTTTCACTTGATTGACTTAAAATGTTGAGCCACTTCCCAACAAAAATCTTGACATGGATACTTTAATCCCTGATATATCTATCTTTTTTTTACTTAAATATACATCTTCATTTTTACTTCCTTTAAATGAAGTCTTTGTGGGATGCTGTTTCTTTTTCACAATTTAGGTCTGCTTTATTTTCCAAAAAACATTTTGATTGCAATATGTTTTATCTTTCTCTTTGACTATATTTTCCTTTATCTTTGTCATGTCATTCTCCATTATTCTTACATGCTTTTCTTTCATTCTGTCTGCTAATTACTCTCTCTCTGAATCCCTCCAGTACCTCTGTGTTATCAGACTGCTTGTCCAACATGCAGTTTTGGATGAAGTACAATTTCCTCCAGCTAAACATTAGGAAAATCAAAGTTGTAATCATTGGGTACTGCTGTAAGGTCCATCCTCCTGCTTTATGTTGAACCAGACTGCTAGTAACCTCAATAACCTTTTCAATCTTTAACTGAAATTCAGACTGCATATCCACTTCATCATAAAAACTGCTTCTTTCTTTGTAAAACTTGGTTACAGGTGACATCTAAACCCACCTGGAGTTGGGTCCCCTCCAGATCCAATTATCTGGAAATTCAAGACTTGCATCATGTACATAAACTGCATATGAATGATACCATCCAGAGAGCTCTGTTGTTACACCTTAGGTCTCATGGACATAGGAACAGCATTACCAAAGGATGTCAGAAGATGAGTGATTCAGGCAGTTGTAAACCACATGGAAACCCACAGACAAATAATGGCCTCAGTTGAGAATCAGGGTTGTGGGGGCGTTGAGGGATTAGGATTGGTGATCACATATGGAAGTTCAGAGCTTCAGACTAACTTCCCATTCCCAGAACCTTCTTCAACACATCCAATATGCTACACCAGCTCCTGCTGTTCTCACTGACCTGTATCAGTTTGGGATCTCCTAATACTTCAATTTAAAAGCCTTGTTAGTCTGTTTAAGTACTTCCTTATAATCTCATCTCTTCCAATTTCAGTAACCTTGTCCAACACTTCAATCCATATAACACTTCCTGTTTCCCAGACATCAGCCTGTTATATTTCCCCACTTCATTTTTCCCAGCATTTATGAGTGATCTTTGCCCACCTATTTAAAATAATCTTAACTGTTTTCCCTAATTAACCTCTTTTTCACCTATCCATCTTCCCTTAAGACTCGCATTAATACCCATTTCTTTCATAAAGATTTTGGATACTTATTGGACTTTTGTGACATAACACAACAATTTGAATTTACATAGCGCCTTTTGCACTGCCAATTGATCCAACTTACTTTATAGATTTATAAAGATGTGAATATTCAAGGCTGAGAAGGCATTCTAATTATTATGGGAATTCAGGGTTATGGGGATAAGGCAACTAAGTGGAGTTCAGGATTATTAGATCATACATTATCTTACTGAATGGTGGAGCAGGCTTGACAGGCCTACTCTGCTCTAATGTTTTATGATCTAAAACTTGACAGAAAACCAAAGCAAATAATAGCAGTAATTAAAACTTGGAGGAATGCCTGATTCTCAGAAGAATAGAAGGTTGGAGGAGGTAACATAAGTAGGGAGGCCATGAATGTTTTTGAACACAAGGATGAGACTTTCAAATTGGAGACATCAATATCAATCAGTGAACACAAGGTTGACGAGTGATCATGGGTTAAAACAGAGTAAGGTACAACAGTGGATGAGATGAAGTTCACTGAGGGTCAAGGTCAGCCAGAAGAGCATTGGAATAGGGTTCTGATTTCTTGCAATAAAGACACAGATAATAATTTCAGCAGCAGATGGGATTAGACAGAAACAAAGCCAGACAATAATATGAAATCTAAAGTCAACCAACTTTTTGGGAGGATCTGCAATTCAAATCTCAATTTGGAGTCAAATGCAAAGCCAAGGTATCAAACAGTTGGCAACAATCTGAGACAATGGCACTGAAAGAAGATGAGAAAGAGATGATAGGGCGGTCAAAATCGATAGTGAGATATATGGGATGGTGGTCCCATACCCATAACACCTGATACCATTTGTGCAGGCATTATTGTGAAAGGCAGCATGTAGATATGGAACTGAAAGGAACCAAGGATAAATCTTTGAGGTGCACCAGATGTGATAGAGTCAGAGCAGGAAAAAATACGTTGCCGGAAATACTCGAGCGAAAACTGGATAGGTAAATGTGGAATTAAGTGAGTCCTATTAAGCTAAACAATTGAAGGGCAATATTGAAGAAAGATGTTTTACACAACAATGTCCAAGGTTACAGTAAATTCAGAACAATGGGGAAAGAAAACAAATTACAGTCGCAGAGGATGTCTTTTGTCATTACAATGAGTGCCATTCCAATGTTACAGTAGGTTGTAAGTATGTTTCAAGTTGCGGGAATGATTGATACAAATTTGGAAGGTAAGATGTTGCTCAAGGACTTTGGAAAACAATGTAAGTTTAGAAATCAAGTCCAATTATGGGCATAAGGGGGTGCAGGATGGGCTTTTGGATGAATGTGATGATAGAAATATGAAAGAGTGATGGCCAATACTTAAGAAAAGGCAGCCATTTACAATGTCAGCCAAATTAAGGATCTTGAGTAATGTTGAGTGGTCAGCAGTTTAATGGGAGTAGGGTCAGGAGGGTAGGAGTGAATCAATGAATACACAATCTGGGAGAACAGGAGCCTGCAGTCTTATTTGCAAGTGTGGACGGCAATGATGGTTATGTATCTTGTTGTGAAATGGGCAATTAAATATTGATAACTAATGGGTTTTCAGATCTCCAGAGTGTTTGAGTTTCAGCTGACAGGAATCATTCAACCCCATATTTGTGTTTGCAGTTTATGTCCTTGGAGTATATAATTTGCCATCCATTCATACATTGCTGCCAGCTTCAGGCCAACCCATTTCCATCATAACACAGATGGATGTACCATATGCTCAGAGTGTTTTCCACCTAAATTTTGGCTTCGATCTGTCAGGAGTTTCCATGGTATTCACATTAGTGTAGATAATTTTGATGATAAGCTTTGGACACAATAGCTCCCTAAACCCTTGCTGTATCCACAGCGGTATTCTCATTTTTTATTGTCCCTGCTGATCATTAAGATAAACAGTATCAGTCACAGTTGGGCTTTTAAAAGAAAAAAATCATGATTCTTGAATGGTGCAATATGTTTTGTCACTTATTTGTGTTGCCTGTCCAAGGATAGTTCTATTGTATTACAATCTCCCTGTTTTTTCTCTCTCCTCTCAATTATTATTACGGGCACCTGTTCTCCTTTCAATAATATGTTAAACTCATGGCATCGTAAGTTACAGGGTGTTCACATAACAATGGGAACAACATTGATTAATTAGAACAGTTTAACCTTTTGTTTATCATCATTTTCAATTGTCCCCGTTACTTTTACAATTAAAAAGTGTATCTTTCAGAAGAAATTACCGTTTCAGCCCTGACAAAGCCGAATGTAATTCTAATAAAGGCAAAGTACTGCGGATGCTGGAGATCTGAAATCAAAGCAGAAGTTTCTGGGAAAACTCAGCAGGTCTAGCATCATCTGTAGACAGAGAAAACCAGAGCTCATTCTGAACAAGTGTCATACCAGACCTGAGCCAAGTTTCTCTCTCCATAAATGCTACCAGATCTGCTGAGTTTCTCCAGCACTTTCTGTTTTTATTTCTAACGTGATTTTATTTCTGCATTCAACAAAATCTTACCTTAGCAAAGTCTTCTGGATAATAGGGAAACAAGTTGAGCAGGACTTTCCCCAAGGGGTTCTAAGCCTGCTGTCAGATTGAATGTGGTCACAAACCTGCACTATGTGGGAAAGTAACTCCCTGAGGCAGCTAATAAATGGAGAGAGAGTGGGCTTGCATTAAAGTAAGCATGGTGAATGGGCTGTCAAAACTGGAGGGCCAAGCAGAGACTCCCAATTTTAAAGCAGAAACTGGCTGCAAAAGAAGGTAGGTAAGGGAGAGGATACTACAAAATGAATGCACGCTCCCTCCAAATCCGCTAAAATAAAAACAAATGGATTTTGCATTCACCTATTGTGGGAGCATGGGCACAGCTGAGGTAGGGGGCTCCTCTGCAGGGAAGAATGTGACTTCTGCAACCCTAAGGCAGGTAAAATGTACCTCTAGGAGTATGTTCCACCCCAGCTCAGGAGGCATGCTCGAAGTAGTTAAACTAGCCCCTGCTGTCTCCCCATCCCAGCTGGATGGCTTTAATTACCCTTAATGCACTCATAAGAAGCTATTTGCCATGCACAGGGAGGTAGCCCTGCAATGCCATCAGGGTAACTCTGTGAAAATGGCCTGCGACAAACAAGTGCTGGAAAGACGGCACAGAGACACTGTACTTTTTTTTTGCACTTGCCTGCCTCCAATCCTGGCCCCAGTAGTCAAGCCTGTAGTGATTGAAATTCCTCTTTTAATGAAGTATGGGCTCACTGCCCATTCTTCATGTAGTTACCAGCTGCCAACAACATCACAGGAATGGGTGGTTTTGAAATATGTCATCTTTGTGAAGGCAATTTCATTAAATAGCAACAAAATAACAGCAGCCAATCACTTCATACCCATGATAATGATACTTGTATGCTATTAAAACAGCTACGAGTCAATTAATTGGTAGAAATCTCAAAGTCTATTAATCCAACCATGAAGTTCATTATTTGGTGAAAACGGCTAAATGATAAGCACAAAAATCCTCATTGAATGACAAGAATCTACAAACACTAATAATTTCTAATGAACTAAGTTGCGTGTTCTTTCAAATATGCAGAAAGCTGACAAAATTGATGACAGATCTCTTGCGGAAAGTTAATTCAAGCAGCACCAACTCATTTCCTATCATGCTTTCATTGCAGTAACATGTTGCAAGACACCTAAAAGAGACAACAGCGAACACAATATCGTACTTGAAGTGTATTTGGGAGGTGACTACAGGCCTGGTGCAGAAGGTATGTTGTGAGGCTGTGCAAAGAAGGGAAAGATATAGCAAGATGTAGGTATCTATGGAGTGCACCCAGAGTGGAAAGTGTAGACCTACATATAGTGCCTGGAGTAGCTGCCGAAGGAGAGGTGCAGACAAGAGTTTTCAAATGATTCTGTTGAAGAATAGAGAACTTATAGTGTTTGGCAGTGGACAAGGATGATACAGGAATAGGTTATATACAAGTCTTTGGACAATTGAGTTTTGGATGAATTTTTTTTATTCATTCATGGGATGAGGGTGTTACTGGTTATACAAGCATTTATTATTGATCCCGAAATACCCAAAGGTCAGTTAAGTGTAAACCATGTTATAGTGGTCTGTAGCCACATGTAGGCCAGACCAGATAAGGACAGCAACACACCTGTTATGTGGTCATCATTAGACTCCTAATACCTGATAATTATTGAATTCAAACTCCACCATCTGCCATGGCAGGATAGGAACCCAGGTCCCCATTAATTCCAGAGTCTCTGGATTAATAGTCCAGCAATAAGACCACGAGGCTGTTACTTCCCCAAATGCCCTTTATGCATGGTGCTTGAGAGTCTGGAGTGGTCAGGTCATGTGGATATTCCTCAGTTTCTCACCGTTTATGCCAGATCTTCTAAAATATTAGGACTTCCACACATTTGTGTACCACAGGCCTGAACGACTGATTGGTAGCTAGCTGTACAATATGGAAAAGAGGGTCTAAATAGCCTAGCAAAATCAGATTTACACTGTGAAAAAATGGTATGGATTTTTTTTTTGTTCTTTATCATTACTTTGTCCATTTATTTGATTAAAACACCTTGTGCAGCATTTCTTTCAGCACTGTGGTACCTTGATTGCATCTTAGCATAACGGAAGAATGCTAGGCAAGTGAAGTCGCACCAATCGAGGGGTTGTCCCAGGACATTTACTTTGTTACCCACACAAAAAACAGAGATTTTTTCTATGACTGCACAGGCTCCCATTCGTCAGACACATGTTAAAATCAGACCTGCAGCCAAACTCCATCTGGACCAAGGCTCCAAAATGCTAATGTCCTTTAAAATCTTCTCTCTAATGTCTCAGATTTATTGTAGACATCCCACACTACTACCTTGTGGAGAAGATATCCTGGAATGTCAAAGAGAAAAACTTTTTGCCACCTGCCTCATGCAATGTCCATTTGCCAGCCAGCCAGCCAGGAAATAGTGTATCCAGTGCGAGGCAACTATGTTGTCTCAGACCTCTCCACCATCTTAACTTGCTTTTTCACTTCCTTTCATTTTGCATAATAATGGAAATATTTGACTCTCTCCCTGCTTCAGCCTTTTTCAAAATAAACTGCTAAAGTTTGAAATGCTTTTTAGGATTTCTAAAATTGCCGTAAGAAGATTTGTTCCCCAAACCCCAGTTTTCTTTATAAATGGACACATGTCTTTAACTTTTAACCGCACAGCAATTTTCTGGATTTTCCCTCTCCACCCTCCAATTAGGATGTCTCCTACACAAACCTGCGGAAGTGAAAACACGGAATAATTATGAAGCCGAGCTGATCATAGAAAATTACATGCAATCGGCACACTTGTTTCTGACTAGATTTACACTCGTTCTCAGTCACACTGCTTCAACTTTGCCAGAACAACTGTGACTCTGCAGTTTAAAAAAATGCATGAGTTTATTGTCACTGACTTTGCACAGAAATTTGAAGAGTAAGAATCAGTAAGACTGTTTTGGTATTTTTTCCAAACTTTTCAAACACAGGAAACACTTGACACCAGGTGATTCATTTCAGAAGCCAATGTATGGGTCATTTCGTTTCTTGATATCGGGCAGAGGCAGTTGCACACCTGATCACGTAGGGCAGAGAGGTCCACTGACTGGAGGGACTTAGAATGCTAAGTGTAGGAAAAAAATCAAACACAAAACATGAAAAAATGACTGTTAGCCATCATGTCTTTCATTATGTTCCAATATTTAGGAGCAAGACTCCATCTACAATGATTATTGTGACTAGGGGCGAAGAATTCTGTACTTTATCACAATTTGTGTGCAATGTAATAAATGCCCTGTAATGCACTATTAAGTGTTGATTAACAGAAGAAGAAATAAGGCCTATGAAGCTGATAATCCAATTACAGTATCCTGCATAGCAACATCTGTGCTGGGAATTGTTGGCTACCAGGGCAGAGATAGTCCGCAGCTCACTGACTTGACTGCATCAATTTTGTGGGGTGAGATAGTTTGAATAAATGATGTGAACTCTCCTAAGATTTGATTTTGTGCCAACAGTTGGCAAATTGTGGAGGCATGAAAGACTCAGTGTGGTCAAGTGATGAAATAACTTCTACTTTAGGTAATAAACCAGGAAGTGCTCAGCACAACATCTGCAGAGAGGAAAGTAGAGCCAATGGCAATATGTGGAGTCAGGAGACCCTCAGAACCATCTTAAAATGGCACGGGGAGCTGATTCCAGGATTCTCAGCTCCATTTCTGTTTCCTTAATTTTCACTTGTGCAGGATAATGCTGTGGATAGTGAGTTTGCCCCCTGCACATCTGATCTAGCTGGTTCCATTACATAAGTAGGCATCTGCTAACCCATCTTAATCTTTTTGAAGACATGCCAGCTTCTTCATGGACAGAACTTTACTGTTTAGGCCCGAAACGTCAAGTTTTCCTGCTCCTATGATGCTGCTTGACCTGCTGTGTTCATCCAGCCCCACACCTTGTTATCTCGGATTCTCCAGCATCTGCAGTACCTTTTATCTCTTTTACAGTCCCCTGTTGGGTTTTCCTTCCCGCTGCCCTCCCATCCACTGAGCATTAATTTTGACATCCGCATGAAGAGCTTGAGGGTGGTGATGATGGAACGGTTGGTTAAATGCAGCATATTTTCCTGCTCAAGGTCCCTTTCACTGTCTGACCCCTGCCCGGTGCTTCCTGCTATTCTGCCATCTCTATCAGGACCCCCAGTCCCTGTGTCCACCTCTTTCCTTGTACTTCATCTTCCTTCCTCACCCATGGTACATCCTGCACTCACCTGGTCCTGGACTTTGCGAATCAGAATCTGAAGATTGTTTCGCCTTCAAATCTTGGCACGGGGACTGCAGGGATATGGATCAGCAACTTCCCAAGGCTAGACTTCCATCCTAATGAGGGATACATTTCATCTCTCTTGTCTCCAGCCAATGAGCACACCTTGGAGTTTTAAGTCACTGTTGACTGCTGTGATTGGCAGAGATGCATTCCTCACTGATTCATTAAGTGCTGGAGTGCATAACTCCACCTTACAAAAAACCCTGCTCCATGATTTTGTGGACTTGTCTGGATTTGGGAACCTTTTTAAAGGTCATTTCAAAAAGTCTTATCAATGCCACCAATACCCCATGCCAACTCAATGTCAACCCATGCCCTCAAGCCTCTTCCCATGTCTCTTTAGGCTGCCTATGCTAATTAAAATCCTTGTCCTCATCTCTCCTAATGACACCTCCTACTGTCCATGCCAACTCAAAGCTGTCAATACATGTGCTGATTAGTCAGACCACTAAAGTATCTATAAGACTTCAATATTTTTTGCAAGTTGAGTCAAATAAATGTTGGGTAATTGATGTCTGTTTCTTATAAAGAAAAGTTTAGTATTGCCACTTAAAGATGTTTATCAAACCAAAAATTAATTTCAGTTGTCTTATTAGTTTGGTATCACAGCCAATCTATATTAATATTCTTCCTGTCCATATAAGAACTGATGTACCTCCTCTGGATCTTAAAATCTTTAAAACAATTCCTATCCTGTCAATTTAAATTTTGGAAAGTAAAATAACTGATGGATGACAAGAATTGGAAACATACTGTTTAGAACCCTACCTGTATATTAGGTGATTCTCAATGTGGTGACCATTTTAGCAAACACAATGGAAGTAAAATCTGTATGTATGATGCCATTTGTACTTGTTAGCCGCATCACATCTATAATGCCAGCATTCTTCTTGACCACAAGATATGTGGAGTTCAGAGAATTTACTGCATTAACCTAGACATTGAATTTCAGTGCTACACTCATCCATTTGTGAATGAAACTTCATGAATTCAGGGTTTGTATCCAAGATCCAAATGGTGAAGTTGTTACACACTGTCTTTTTATGTTGCACTGGTGAGGCATGTTCACTTTACAGTTACAATCTCACAAGCTGCTTTTACACTGAATGTGCGCAGTAGCCGTATAACATGGCCATTGCCAGCAGCATGTTGTATAATATGGGAAGTGAATTCTTTTAGCTCCATTAGCGTATTGGCGTACCATTTTACAACACATCCCATTGAAGATAATGGGAGCCAAATATCTGGCACAATGTAATGCTATGAAAGACCAACTTTACTCCCAGGACTGTCATTTATAGGATCTGATTGTTATGATGGAATCCATTTTCCCTTTATCTAATTGTATCAGGGAAACCAACATTCTCTGTGAAATTGTAACATTCAATTCTGCCCAGCAATAGGGATGATCCTATTGCAAGGTTTTCAATAGATTATTTGGGCCAGTTTGAGGATCACTGGAGAGGATTTCAGAGTAGACAGAGAGTGATTGAAAGTCAATAAATGTGGAAAGGAGAAAGAAATTGGCCTCTATTCTGGAAGTGCTGATATTTAGCTGGTTGCACTGAAGGTATCTGAACTGCACAGATTAACTTGCAAAAGCAGTTGGCTATCTCTGTGCTGTTTGATCTCAGGCCAATTTGCAGGAGTGATTAGGCAAAAGGTTTATGAGTCATAGAATCATAGAATCCCTACAGTGTGGAAACAGGCCCTTCAGCCCAACAAGTCCACACCGACTCTCAGAAAATCCCACCCAGACCCATCCCCCTATAACCCACCTAATCTGCACATCCCTGAACACTACGGGCAATTTAGCAAGGCCAATCCACCTAGCCTGCACATCTTTGGACTGTGGGAGGAAACCAGAGCACTCTGAGGAAACCCACGCAGACATGGGGAGAATATGCAAACTCCACACAGACAGTCGCCCGAAGATGGAAAAGTCCTGCAAGTTGTCATGGCTCACAATAAGCTGCTGCAACTAATAGATTGGTAGAGCTGAGAGTCTGAATTAAAAACACAATTTCTGAGCATGATGGGATCTCAGGGAAAATCACAAGGAAAGATCTAGCATGGCGAACTTGGTTGTCAGCAAAAAGCTGAAGTCGTACCAATGAATAAGTACTGGAATGCAATTTTTTTGTCCTAAAATGGAATGAAGGCATTGCTGGCAATGCAGGCATTTGTTGTCCATCCGTAGAAACAGAAGATAGGAGCACGATTAGGCCATTCGACCCATCAAGCCTGCTCTACCATTCACTAAGATAATGGCTGATCATTGAAGTCATTACTCTATCCCTGCCACTCCCCCCATATCCCTTGATCCGTTTAGCCCTGGGCTATATCTACCTCCTTCTTGAAAGCCAGTTATCCCTGGTTAAATATCCCAAGTTATCATTGAAGTCATTGGCTGTCTAGGCCATTTTAGAGGGCAATTAAGAGTCAAGCATATTGCTTTGGGTTGTTGTCACATGTTGGACAGACCAAGTAGAAAACAGCAAATTTCCTTCCCTAAAGAATATTAAAGAATATTAAAGAACCAAGTGGGTTTTTACAAAAATCAACAATGGTCATATGGTTACCATGAGGCTATCTAAATTCCAGAGTTTAGTGAATTTAAAATTCAACATGGTGAGATTCAAACCCATGACTCCAGAATATAAGCCCGAGTCTCTCAATTAGTTGCTGATTGATATTACGGAAGAGCTCCTGAGAGGCAGTTTCAAGGCCATATCAGCAATAGTCGATAATTGTACTTCCTTGTGAAATTTAATGAGGTTTGATGATCCACCATGTCTTTAATATCCATGGGCAGTTGCTGAGAAAGCTGTGGGATCTGACTTGATTGTAATTACTATTTGATATATGCTGTGGGATGTTTGATCACAGTTTATTACCAATGTTGATCTCACGTGTTATTTTGGGGTATTGACAATAATTTGCACATATACTATAGAATGTGTTGCTGTTCTAACATATAAAGTTTGCCCAAAACCATGAAATCTTGTGGTTTTATTCTCTTAGCAAATTCCTTGGATTTTGTCTTTGGCTACTTTAAAAATAAAAGGTTGCCAGTCCCGTACCAGATCCCAATATTAATTTGACAATCTGGTTTGGGATCATAATATTGTTCAGTAACAGACGGGTACATACAAAAGAAAGTCGACCAAATAGAGTTCAGGAATATCCTCAAGCACTATGCTTCTTCAGTTCCAATCAATAATGTATTAAAGTCTTGCCTTTAATGTGATCTCCTATAAATGTCACACATTGTTGCACTTTTCCAATAACATCTCTGTTGTTGCAAAAAAAAGCTCATTTTCTCATTCAATGAGAGCCACACCACAATGGGTTAATTACTATTTTTAAAAAAATGCCAAGGATGTATAACTTCACTGAACTGAGTGGCAGTAAGGAGTCAACCGAATTGGAGTCACATGTAGACCAAACCAGATTTGGATGGCAGCTTTCCTTCCCTAAAAGACATCAGTGAATGTGATGGGTTTTACAATGATCAATGATAATTTTATGTCACCATTATTATCACTATCTTTTGATTCTGATTTTGCTAGCTGAATTTAAATTCCAGCAGCTGGCAAGTTGAGCTTTGAAACCTGCTTAAGATGGGGCTTCTAGATTACTCTCCAGTGACATATCCAATGACATTACCATTACGCTACCTTGCCAACTCCCCAGGTGTTCACTGAAGTGTGTTGAAACAAACAGACCTTTCAATTACAGTTTACATGAAATTGAAAAATATACATACAGATCAAATGGAGAGACGACGTGGCAAAGCTGCAAAATTCTAAGTGTGAAGTTAGGGAAATAAAATGGGGGCAAGAGAGTTTAGTACAGCAGGATAAATAGTGATAGACTGCCTCTGACAGTCTGCAGCTAAGGGTGTTTTTGAGAATAATGCAATAACGATGCCCCACAAATCAGCACAATCACAATTATCCCTTGAATGGTAAGCAGGAAAATATAATGAGCATGTTTTGCTTCTATGGATAGGATTTAAGTCTTGGTTATCTCACATTCTAACACTGTCCTTTTGGGTCAGTCATATAATTATAGGAATAAATTCACTCCCACTCCAGTGCTTTTGGCTGGATGCTGACATATTCAGCAAACATTCACAATCAGCAAATGCCAGTTTTTCAGCTACAAGGTTAGATGAAACAATTCAGTGCTGCACTGAACGCTGAAGACATTCAAAGGTATTCAAAGACAGGTAAAGAGGGTAATTTAAAACATTGGCCTTTTACCTTCACTTCTCAGACCAGATTGCTAGGATGAGAATTGTCCATTGTTTTGCAACTTTCGTCTAAACTGTGTTTTGGGCAGTCTGACCAGTTCCTGTAAATGTAAGCCCTAAGGACAAATTAATCCAACATAAAACAGACAATTTGACTCAGAGATAGCACAGACTGCTATGAAAATCAAAAGGTAGCATTTACAGAAAATAAATGTCCGAACTTACCTTTTAGGAGAAAAGGAAGAAGTGTTTTACTTTTCATCTGACTGCTGCAAATGACTTGTGCTTTTATGCTGACACTGGCCAACTGAATTGGTGCTGTTTCACTTCCAAACTCAAACATCTGTCATTTTGATGATGTGATGAATGCAAGAAGGGACTCAAATAAAGTTGTCGATGTACTGGTTTAAAATTGCTTCCCGTTCTGATGATCATGGACTTCAATGCTGGAACCTCTCTCACTATCACTCACCTGAAACTGTTGAGTTGAACATCTCTAGACCTAATGTCAGTTCCTCAGTAAATTGCCCAGAACGTCCTAAATCGTGCCAAAGCACAAAGTGTTTTGCAAGTAAATATTTAATTACATAGGTAATTAAATAACTACACTATAGTCGATTTAATCCCGGCAAAACAGGATTGGTTTGATGTTGTAAGACCAACTCCATGAGACAAGTTATTGGCTGTAATATCCAAGTGGCTATTTTCAGTACTTGGGTGAATTATCTATTGCTGTACTATTTTTAATGGTGTTAGAACACTCCCTGATTTTTCATTATTTTTATTCTTTTGGCAATTTTGAATTATGAGCTGAAAATGACTGGTGGATTTTGGGATGGCTTCCGTTAAAAGGAAAAAACACAGACCAAACAAGCTTTTTTCAGTTTTTGAAGCCAGGCCTGGAGGCTAGTTGCAAGCTGGACCTTGATTAAAAGTTTCCAACAGGCACAGCAACCCCAGGAAGAGCATTGTGTTTAAAATGATAGCGGTACTTGGCTATTAACAACATCAGTACCTGGGAATTGGTTCTGGCAAGTCTAAAGGAGACCCAATGTTTAAGCAGATGGCAATTGTTGAATGGTAATTGAGGCCTCAGGAGGAGTTGATCAGTCTATCATGATGGAACCAGAACTAAAGCTTTCTTTTGAACTCTGTTTCTGAGAGATAGTTCTGGGATGCTGCTGAGACAGCATGAAGATTTGAAAGGCCCTTACTTAATCCAATACGCCAGCTTCCAAATGCCCAAAGAGAGGAAGGGTGAGTTAGAAGTATTGCTGGCTTTGCTCGAGTAAACTGAGAGGTGACCCGAATGAATGTTTCCGAAAAACTGCCAAGGAATCCATATATATGGCTTGTGAAATAACACATTCTGAAAGCCATTTAGATCATGTCCCAATTTTGTTACTTTCTCTTATTTACCTGTTAACTGTGTTTGTCTGTCTGTCTTTTGTGTGAATTAGAGCTGAAAACAAATTATTCTAGTTTAAACCGCAAACATTAATCAGCTCACCATGCTAACAAGCATGGGGCTGGATGAACACAGCAGGTCAAGCAGCATCATAGGAGCAGGAAAACTTGACGTTTCGGGCCTAGACCCTTCATCAGAAATGGGGGAGGGGAAGAGGGGTCTGAAATAAATAGGGAGAGAGGGGCAGGCGGATAGAGGATGGATAGAGGAGAGGATCGGTGGAGAGGAGGCAGACAAGTCGAAGAGGCGGGGATGGAGCCAGTAAAGGTGAGTGTAGGTAGGGGGGTAGGGAGGAGATAGGTCAGTCCAGGGAGGACGGACAGGTTAAGGGGGTGGGATGATGTTAGCAGATAGGAGATGGGGGTGTGGCTTGAGGTGAGAGGATAAACAGGTTAGGGAGGTGGAGATGAGCTGGGCTGGTTTTGGGATGCGGTTGGGGGAGGGGAGATTTTGAAGCTTGTGAAGTCCACATTGATGCCTTTGGGCTGCAGGGTTCCCAGGCTGAATATGATTTGCTGTTCCTGCAGCCTTCGGGTGGCATCACTGTGGCATTGCAGGAGGCCCAGGATGGACATGGACAGCTCACCATGCTGTTTAATTATCTCTCTGCTAATGTTTGTTTGTATTTAATAAATTGTTCAGTCTTTTAAGATACAAAACCGATGTCTTGAAATTAATCATTCACCAAGTCTGGGATCGGTTATTTAAAAGTCTGGTTAGGAACCATTGGAGTGACGTCCTGGGGGTCTTTGACAGTTTAATTTTACTCAGTTGTGAATGCAGAGGTAGAAAGGCTGCTTTGGTCAGCTGTCTCTGTGTGATAATAGTGAGTTAGGATTAGAGAGTGTGGGTGCTTCTGTTTTACTTTGAAGTAATTTTTCCATGCATGTGTCCATGTTCTTTTACTTGGTAGATGCCCTTTATTTCAAAGGTGTTCCAAACCTGTGACCTCTATCGCCTAAAAGCACAAGGGCAGTAGAAACATCAGAACTCCGGAATGTCCAACTTCTCCTCTAAGCCAAATATCATCCAGACTTGGAACTATATCCTTCGTTGTCATAGGATTAAAATCAGCAGCATTATGGGTACGGCCGTACCAGATGGACTGCAATATTTCAGGAAGGCTGTCCTTCATCATATTATTGAAGACAATTAGGAATGATCAACAAATGCTAGACTTGTCAACAACATCATCAAACCATGGAAGAATTTTTAAAAATCATTGAAGTGCTCCATATTTCAGGTACTGGAAATAATACAGCTATCAACAATTCCACCTGAGTACTGAAAGTAGCATTTGGATTTAAAAGCCAATAATAACCGAGTCGAGATAAAAAAAAATTATAGCATGGAATCTATTATATGACATAACAAGGCCATTATTCTCATAATTGGTTGAGTCTACAAGTAAATAATTGTGTCGTATTATATTAATATGTAAAATGCTTACATCGAATGCAATGCGAAAGCAGAATCTGCAGTAAAACTTTTAAAACTACACAATCTAGACGATGTATATATTGAAATGTTAAACTTCATAAAGCATAACTGTTGGCATCTAGAAAGTAAAACAGTCACTTTATTTGTATAACTTCATGCTCAGTTCAGAATTCTGGCTTGAACTCCACGACACCACAATAACTTTCGACTCAGATTTTGCCAGAAGGATCTGATTTCTTGGCCACAAACAAAAATTGGTTAGTTTACAACAGGTTTCAACTAATTGTTAGCCAGTTGCACATTGGCCAGGTTAGAAGGCCCACAAAATAATGGATTGAATTTTGTGACTGGGACCATGTCTAAAAAAGACTATAATGCCTCCCATTCCATGGACGAAAAAAAATAGGTAATCTCATTATATTGTCTAAGAATCTAAAGAAGCTTGACTAAACATAAATAATAATATTCATGAAATATGAATATGAGAAACAAACAGGTAAAGAAAGATTGGAAAGGAAATTGGATTGGACTATATTTTATAACAAAAACATCTGGCAATAGATCAATCATACCCCTGAAACTGTAAACTGCAGCAATTGCTTATGAATGTTTTACAGCATTAATTAATAAACCAGATGTACTCTTTGTTAAATCTATATCTACAAATTACAATGCATATAAACATTTCAGTAACATAAACTAGGCCATGAAATTACCATGCTATAAAAATCTGGCATAAATACTGAGCATTACTCTTTAAAAAATGAGTTATGGGAAACAACAGGTAATAATGCCCTACACTCTGTGATAAATTTTGCATGTGGTTTTAATGAACTTAATAAAAAATAGATGATTTGATGATATGTTGTAGTTAGGGTTGATAAAAAAGAGACATCTGTACTGAAGCCTGATGTGTTGTAATAAGGACTGATAAAAAAGATTCCTGCATTGAAAATTACAACCATCTAACCAAAACCAATGCCCTCTAATTTTAAAACTGATCTAAATTTTATATAATTTCCTTACCATGTGCCTTGTGAAGTTTAATCCCTATCATGAGGTGTATGAATAAACATATTTTATCCATAAAACCCATATGCAGTGGTTAATAATAAATCACTTTCAAAAAAAAACAGAAAAAACAGAGGTTACTAAAGTATTCACACTGCAAACAGAAGCCAAGGGAATAACTATGTGTATTTCTTTACCCCTTTTGTCTTCCCTGGTAAAAATTCCTTCTGTTTCCAATGCATTCATGGTGAATTCTTTTTTTTACATTTTAGGTACGCTAGGTCTAGCTGTAACTAGCCACGGCACTGCTCCTGTATATCAGAATGTAAGATTTTGATCATTAATTTATCACAGTTCTAGCAGTTTGCTTGACAGGTACGGATTCTTTCATCTAATGGCTACACAGCAAGTGTGCAGTACACTAAAGTGTGGATGGCACTGACTTCAGGTAGGGAAGCAGCAGACAACAGCCACCTTCCTACCTTTAGCCAATTTACTCTATTTTTCAAAGACAAAACCAAAAGTACATATAATAATTGATGAGAATTCAGTTCTGCTTGTTATACGGCACCAATTTTTATGGATTTTTATGAGAACTTCACTATACATGAACAAAAGATTTAGTATGTGTCACTATATTCAGTTACGTGAACTCAGTGAATGTTATAAAACAATTCCCGATTTCTTTATATTATACTATATTGCTGGAAGGTTTTTGTATTGTTGGAGGATAATTCTCTTATCTGTGTTTAACAGTAAGTGAAATGTATATTTCCTGGACTGTCAACTAATTTCTGAAATTAAAATGTTACTTTTCACCAAGACACATAACTGGATAATTGCATAAATTATAAAACCCTTTGCCCATGTAATCCACTTTAAACACATAGATGTGTGTTTTTTTTAAACAACACAAGATATTTCTCATGAATGGTGTAAAGTAATATTTGACATCTAGCCACAAAAGCAGACTTTAGGCCAAATGATCAAAAATTTGATAGATGAGGAAGGATCTGATTTCAGAAAGCAAATAAGCGTAGTTTAGAAAGAAACTGCAGAGCTTAGGGTTTAGTTAGCTGTTGGCACAACCACCAATGTTGGAGCAATGGGAATCAAGGTTTCTGAAGAGGTCAGAATTGGAGCAGACTTTAGAAGATTGTAGAATTGGAGGCAATGGAGGGATTTGAAAACATGGATGACTGTATTAAAGTTGATGTATAGGAGAGATGCTGAGGCTGAATGGGAGACTGGAGTGAATGGCACATGATGCCAATCTAGAGAGGGGTAGCAGAATTTTGGATGGCCTGAAGTTCACATATTGTAGCATGTTTGAGACTAGACTGGTGTTCACTAGCAAAGTCAAGTCTGGAGGTAACAAAGGCACGAATAAGATATTCAGTAGCAAATGAGTTGAGGCAGCAATGGAGATGGATGATGTCACAGAGGTGAATACAGTTGGTTTTAGTAACGGTGATGATATATGGCCGAGAGATCAACTTGGGTTCAAATCTACAAACATAGAAATGAGGAACAAGAGTAAGCCACTCAGCCTTTTTAGCCTGTTCCCCACTCAATAAGATTATGACTGATTTGATTTTAACCTTAACTTTACATTCCTGCATATCCCTGACAATATTTCATCCCCTTGTTAATCGTGATTCTATACATCTCTCCCTTAAAAATATTTAAAAATGTGACATCCACTATCTTTTGAGGAAGGGAAGTCCAAATACTCTCACCTCTCTCAGAGAAAACTATTTCCTCATCTTATTTTAAATTGGCAATCCCTTGTTGTTAAACAATGATCCCCAGTTCTAGATACTCCAACACTAAGAAATATCCTTTCAGCATCCACCTAGTAAATCATGCTCAAGATCTTATATAATCCAATTAAGTCACCTCTGAATCTTTTAAACTCCAGAGGATACAGGCCCAATCTGTCTAGTCTTTCCTCATAAGGTAATCTGCTCATTCCAAGGATTAATAAACCTTCTCTGAACTGCTTCCAATGCATTAACATCCTTGCAAATGTACAATAACCTGTACTGTACTTAGTTCTTCAGATGTGGTCTCAGTACTGTCCTGTATAACTGAAGCATAACCATCCTACGCTTGCATTCAATACCTCCTTGTGATAAAACATAACATTCTATTAGTTTTCCTGGTTATTTGCTGTGTCTGCAAACTAACCTCCTGTGATGCATGCACTAAGATACCCAGGTCCCTCTGCATCTTACAGCTCTGCAATCTCTCACCATTTGGCTAATATGCTTCTTCTTTTATTCTTTTTGCCTAAATGGTCAATTTCAAACTGACCCACATTGTACACGATTTGCCAGATCCTTGCCAAGCACTTAGCCTTTGTAGGCTCCTTATGTCCTCTTTACAACTTATTTTCCTACCTGTCTTTGTGTTATCAGTAAACTTAACTACCATACCTTTGATTCCTTCATCCAAATTATTTATATGAATTATAAAAGGTGAGGAATGAGTAGCAACCCCTGTGAAACACAACATGTGATTTGTGCCAGTCTCAAAAGGACCAATCTTTTGCTGTTCTCTGCTTCCTGTTAGTCAGTCAAGTTTCTACCCATGTCAATGCCCTACACCATGAGCTTTTATTTCCCCCAATATTCATTGCTGCGCCATCTGATCAAATGCGTTCTGGAAATCTAAATACAATGTCTTAATTTATTTACAGCATAAGTTACCTGTTCAAAGAACTCCAGTAAACTAGTTAAACATGATTTCCCTTATTGGCACTGTTATAACAGCTTTAATAATAGTTTCTAGTGTCTTCCCTGTGACAGATATTAAGCTAATTTGCCTATAGGTTCCTGCTTAATAAAAGAGTTACATTAGCTATTTCCCAATCTAAAGGAATCTTCCTTGAATCAAATGAGTTTTTGAAAATTTTGTCCATTGTATCAACAATCTCACTTGCTACCTTTTTTAAAATCCGAGGATAATGTCTGTCTGGACCTGGGGGTTTATCAACTTGCAATTCCATCAATTTACTCATAACTACTTCACTTGGGACTGTAATTTTCTTGAAGTCTTCCCTTCCTTTCAATTCCTAATTTACACTATCTGAAAACAATATCGAGAACATTCTGGTTCAGCCTCAGGTAGATTCCAAGGAAAGGGATGAAGTCAATATCCACGGAACTGCACATGAAAGACAATGGCTTCAATCAAACCAATATTTAACTGAATATAATTTCTACTCATTCAGTCCTGGGGCCTGAACAAGCAGTTTGTAAAATTAAAGATGTGGTGACAAATTAGAGTTGGGTGCATACACATACATACTGATGGTGTGTTTCCAGCTGATATCGCTGAGGGGCAGCATGTAGACATGATATTGGAAAGGACTGTGAATTGATCCTTGGGGTCACTAGAGGTAAGAGTGCAGGAGCAGGAAGGGGAGACTTTGTGTATGATTCGCTAGCCATGATCAGAAAGATAAAAGTAGATTCAAGCAAGTGCAGTCCCGCCCAGCTAGAATAGGATGGAGGGGTGTTGAAAGAGAATGGTATGTCCACTTATGTCAAAGGCAGAAGGCAGATTAAGAAGGAGAAGTGGTCATTTATGTTTATCACAGTCACAAAAGATGTACTTTTTGACTTTAACTACAACTGTTTCAACTTGTCAAGGACATAAACATGACTGGAGGGATTGAAACATAAAGTTCTGAAAAAGGTGGGCACAGGGTTGTGGGGTGTCAATAGGATTCTTTGGAAAAGAAAGGGAGGTCACAGTATGGGCAGAAGGTTGCAAGGATGGTGGGGTCATGGATTGTTTTTTGAGGCAGTGATAATGACAACAGATTTGAAGGAGACAAGGACAGGGTATTTGAAGAACGGGGCCCCGTATAGAGGGGTACATTAATAAACAGAGCCTTGGGCTATGGGGGGCCTATTGTGCAGTGGGGCCTTGGCCCAGGAATGGAGCTACAGCCATGATTTCTGTCACTGACCCTTTTGAGAAGAGAACTATTAACGATGTCAGCTAACATATAGGGAGTAGGAAGGAGAATTGGGGAATATGAAAAGAAATACTCAGCATGTCTGGCAATATCTGAGGATTGAGAAACAGATTAACAGCTAAGGTTTTAGACCTTGCTGGGCCAGACTCAGAACTAGATAGGCACTAAAAATCAGGCTGCTGGACTGCGGGCCTGTTGCCAGCTTCCATTTATGCCCAGGACCATTCTTACAAAGGCACGATGGGTTGGTGGCAGGGCACTTTGCCCATATGCAACAGGTAGTCAACCAAGCAGGATGGTAACATCCAGAAAGGATAATCGTAAAAACCTGGCAAACAAGACACAGTTGTCCAACTTGTCTTGGACATTTAAAAACTTCAGTGTTCATTTCAAACTACTACTGCTGTTTTTAACTGTTAATTTTCTTCTGGGCAGGCACAGAAGGCTAATAAAAGGGAGCGGGGCTGGGATTTTCCAGTCAACCTCCAAGAGAGATTTCTACAACTCCCTCTTCAACAGCTAAAGCAATTAATTTTTCCAGAATTAGTGGCAATGAGAGTAAACCAGAACTTGAATTTATCCGGTTTTCCGTCAGATGCAGGAGGACAAATAAGAAAAGTTCAAAACAAGACAATGATATGTTATGAGAGGTTGTAAATCAAATGAGTTAAACAAAGCAGTCCATGTCCTAATGGAGTTTGGGAGTGTAGTATCTTCACCTGTGTCTTTTTTTTGTCTGGCTCAAACTGAAACTAAAGAGGGAGATTTCCTCTGTTCCTTTATCACAATATCATAACAATTGTTTTCATCGAATTATCAATATTCTACAAATTCCACAAATGATCTACATTTCTCCTCCCTCTGCAGATATTAACTCCATAGTTCCAGCTCTCTTATTCAGTTTCCTATGTTATTTACCATATTACTTTCATATCATAAATACCCTTCCCACAATGTATAAATGAGTAAACTAGACAATAAGAGTTGCCGAAAGAACCTTCCATTTTTATGCAAGAGGTCAAAGGTGTTGGCAAACTTGCAGAAAAGTCTTGAATTTATATAGGGTCAGGATTCTCCAAAGCACTTCCTACCAATTGATTACTTATGAAGTATAATTACTGTTGTTAAAATAAATCCATCAGTTAATTTGTGTGCAGCCAGATCCCATAAGCCAAATGAGATAATTGCTTGTTAAACTGTTTGTGATAGTGTCAGCTGAGGAATAAATGATTACCAGAATTCTCCTCCTCTTCTTCAAATAACGCCATGGGAATTTTTTTTTGTTATTATTCGTTTGAACACAAAAAAACCTCGGACTAATGTCTAATCGTATAGGAAAATTTTAGGGGATTCGAATTCAGGTGGTTTCAGTAATAGTGTTCTGATTCAAAATGTTGGCTTCTGCAGAACCTGTCTCTCACAGTTTAGTCTTTTTAGCCATCAACAAAAGTGCATGACCTAAAAATATCTCAACATCAATAGATTTGCTGCATTTCCATCATCTAATGTAGACATAAAGATCCCAACGGTGTTATCGCCTTGAAAACTTAAGAAATTGTTGATTGATAAAGTATAAAGCATGATCATAAATTGAAAAGTTGGGACATAGTCTGTCCACATGGATTCATGTAAGCAGCTAAACAGCAAACTATATATGCATCCTGTACTGTAAATGCAGATTTCAATGGTGATTTGCAACCTTCTGGATCTTGTAATGTTGCCTTTTAAATGTGTCTTTTCACACTTGCTGCCTTGATTGAGCTAACAAGATGAATTGTCGAAGTTGAAGACTATAGATCACTTACAGAGCAGAAGGAGGCCATTCAGTATGCTCAGTGCATGCTGGCTATCAACAAGAGCATTTTTAGCTTGTCTTACTCCCAGCTCTTTCCCTGTAGCCCTGCCTTTTATCTTTTCTCCTTTCAAATACTTACCCAATTCCCTTTCAAAAGAATGAATCTCCCTCCAATCTCGCAGGCAGTGCATTCCAGATCCTAATCTTACAGGACAAATAAAGCTTTTCCTCATGTCACGTTTTACCAATCTCTTTAAATTTAGAACCTTTGGTGCTTGATCCATCTGCTAATGGAACAAGTTTTTTTCTCCATTTACTTTGTCTAGATCTTGCGTGATTTTGATACCTTGATCAGATCTTCTCTCAATCTTGTTTTCTCCAATCATAATAGACCCAGTTTTTTCCAATTTATCTACATAACTGACATCCTTCATCCCAGAAACCATTCTCTGAAAAGCTTTGCAGCACTCTCTCTGAAGCCTTCACAGCCTTCTGAAAATTTTGGGAGGGATTGATAACCTTAAGGAGCTGGAAGGTCAAGGAGTACCAGGGAAGGAAGAACAAAGAAGGTTAGCATATAGAGGGGGTTTCCCGAATACGCAACTCACACTATTACCCATTGCTATGCCCACTTCTTTCCCATCTTCATAAAATCTTTTCTTCTCTCAAAAATAGGATCTTCGCACCCACCTGAACGTGGCAACAATTTTAAGGTTGACCAATGTAAAGTAAAGGGTCGCTTGGCTTGGTAAGGAGTTTAATTGCATCTTAATTATCTATTCAAAAATAATGCTGATGTTGATTTTGGGGTGAGTGGCCACTCCTTCGTATTTAATTTTATTTACAGCTTTCCACCCTCACCCCCAACTGAAAAAAAAGTTCGTAGAATCATAGAATCCCTGCAGTGTGGAAGCGGGCCATTTGGCCCATCCAGTCCACACCGACCCTCTGAAGAGGATCCTACCCAGACATAACCCCCTATCCTATCCCAATTAGTGTGGAGGGGACATGGCAGGTGGAAAAGCTATAAACTCCAGCCCATATGATGTTAGCTGCTGGGAAAACAATACTCAGTAACTGTAGCATTCACAATTTCCAATTTAGAACCTTCACAGACATTCCGTGTTTTGTGGGCAATAATCTGTAATATTCGCCCTATGTGCTTTAAGCAGATTAGTATGAGCTTTGAAGAGTATTGTTAAAACCAGGAAAGATTTCTCACCCATATAACCACTCCCTCAACATCTACACACCTAAATATTCTTCAGCATTCACTGACCGACACCTACCTGATGGCAAGCTGACAAAGTAACTAGTAAAGGTATTTATTCACTATTTAGATTGTTTTTTACCCCTTGTGATAAATACACAATAACCATACTGTAATATTCCCACAGGAGCCACATAAAAGTGTATTACAGCTATATGCAAACATTTACCATCAAATGTATGGAAGGATGTTGTTTAAACTTGAAAGGATTCGGAAAAGATTTACCAGATGTTGCCAGTATTGGAGGGTTTGAGCTCTAGAGAGAGACTGAATAATCTGGGGCTTTTTTCCAGACCATCCGAGGCTGAGAGGCAACCTTATAGAGGTTTATAAAATCATGTGGGGCATGGATATGATGAACAGCCAAGGTCTTTTCCCAGGTTAGGGGAGTGCAAAACTAGAGGGCATAGATTTAAGGTGAGAGGGGAAAGATTTAAAAGGGACCTGAGGGACAACTCTTTCACACAGAGGTTCGTATGTTTATGTAATGAGTTGCCAAAGGAAGTGGTGGAGGCTGGTACGATTATGGCATTTAATAGGTATCTGGATGGGTACATGAACAGGAAGGGTTTAGAGGGATATGGGCCAAGTACTGGCAATGAGACTAGATTAAGTTGGGATATCTGGTCAGTACATGTGAGTTGGACCAAAGGGTCTGTTTCCATGCTGTATATATCTATGACTGTATGGCTTTATTTACCTATTTCCACACAGATAAAAACAATAACGGGGTGCCAGGCATTGAGCTTGAGTGAGTGGCTTAATTATTTTGGATAAGGAATAATATTTGGCAAAATATTAATTGGAATGCACCAAACATAATGCTGCTAATTTTTCTCAGGGTGAAATTAATGCACTATTTGTATATCATGATGTACAGGCAATAGTTGGTTTGACATCTACACATCACTCATAACTATCCAAGTGCTGTCTTATAGAAAGTAAAAGAGCTGTTTAACGATTTGGCTTTGTTTAAGCTTCTCCTGTGCAAAACGTGATAACAAACATTTACAGAATCTTCCACAACAAGAGCTTTACAAGGACATTGTGTTTATGAGGATAGTAATTCATTAACAGAAAAATCAAAACGCACCAGTCAAAGAAATGCAGAACACTTTACCTCTCTTGGCTGTTGCTATTCGTCTGAGTTTGGCTTCATTCCACTTTTACTTGCCTTCCGCATTTTTCAACCTTGGAGGTATCCTGCATTACTGACCCTTCACTATGTCCTCAATGCTGATTGCAAAGCAGTGTTGATGGAAAAGCATTATGGAGAATCATTCATCTGGTAAGGCAATGTTGACTATTCAAAATCAAAATATCAGACTTTTGAAATTGCCATCAATTTACAGTGGCAATTAATGCTACTTAATTTGACCTGGACCTCTACTGCTGATGTCATCCAAGTCAAGCTCCATCTAAAATGTTTCATAATGCATTTGCCAACTAAATAGTGTGACTGTGAAATATGAGCTCTTTCTTTTCCCTATTTTACTTTGAACCTGGCTCATCAAAAGACAGTGGGAAAGAAAAAATTGATTGTCTTAAAATCTTAATGTTAGCATTAAAAATATAACGTCATGTGATCCCAGAACTGCAACATCTACAAATATTTCTTCCAATGTAAAATACATTGAGGCTGAGTTTTATGGGAGATGACTTTGGTTTCTGTGCTACTGTACTTCCAAATGCATTAGCAAGATAGTGAGGCCAAAATGACAAATAGAAACTAATGGTTTCCCTTACAGGGCCATTGCCCTTCCACTTTCAAATGGAAAAAAAAATCACTCCTCCAATGTATGCACATTCCAAAGTGTGAATGTTTCTCACTGTATTCAAGCAGAAAATGGTTAAAATAATGTCCCATAAAAAAGATTATTGGCAACCTTGAGAAACAAAGTTCAAAATTAAATGATTTGAGGAAGAATTTTTGGCAGAAATAAAAGCATATTTCTTGAGAAAGCCTCCAAAATGTAATTTACTTGTCCAATTTTGTTATGTAGGTAAACATAGCAAGCACTTTGCACAAAGCATAATCCCCAAAACAGCAATAGCATGAATAAATAATCAATATGCTTTTGTGACATTGGCTGAAATAGGATCATTGCCCAAGTTATAAAAAGAGCTACTCCTCTTGACAAAGCGCCACAAGGCTTTAAATATCCATACGAACCAACCAAACTGGCAAACAGAACCTTGGATTTGTGTTTCATCCAAAGAGCAGCATCTTGATTTCTACTCACACTCCATCAATAGTGCGGCAGTTTGTCCCAAGCTCAGATTATGTGCTGGAATCCTGATGGAGTGAACTTTCTAGCCCTGAGCATGACCAGCTAGGCCAATCCAAGAATGTAGGCAAAAGAAGCACAAAGCAATTTATATTACAATTCCATTCCCCCGCCCCAGCCTCGCCTCCCCTGCATACCCATCAGCCCCAGTCCCAACATTCACATCTGCTGAGCATCTCACCTATGATGGGAGTTTGCTTAGTTGTAGTCAGGAGAGTATTTTAGCAAATCACAAGGACCATCAAACATCCTAGCTACTAAAGAAGCACCTAATAATCCTTGCAAAATGATATCTACGAGCCTTGTATGGCTTAACTAATAAATAAACATTGTGATTGAAAAAGATTGATTTTCAAAAAAGTACTACTTAAAAATAAACATAACCACAATATTCAACATAAGTACTCTGTTTTATGCAGGGTTCAACAAATCCTTCTGTTTCTTTGTTTTAATGTAGCTCAGCAGCTGTAAACTGTAAGGCATCTTGCATATTTTTAGGGTCCAAAATAAGCACCGCAAAGTTGAATTCAGGAGCATATAGTTTCTTTTCCTGAATTGTGGGCATGCTACTGAGTTTGCCACTGATGCTGATAGATGAGGAGTGAGAATAGCAGCAGCAAGGAAGGCAGCAAAGACACAGGCAGCAAGAGGATAAAGAAGGCACATGAGATAATAACATGTAAGGAACAGAGTGTCATATCTTGACCGTACAGAAAGATAATGCTTAAGCAGCTGCATTTTAACAGCTCGAGGAAGCAGAAGAAGAGCGTGAGCCAGCAAGGACAAAAGGTTGCCAGAGCTAGGTGTCAGAATGTTCCTGAGAAGTGAGTCTCCTGGTGATTTCCTTACTGGTACCCAATCCTAACACTCACCCTATCAATCTTACATCCATGACATGTAGCTAATAAAAATTCTTTATCTGCAGATGTACTATCTTACCTCCATCTGTGATAAGCATCAACTCATCTGAAATATTCAATAACTCAACTGCTTATACAAAACTTGCTTTTAAGAACATATGACCATAAGGTATAGGAGCAGAATTAGGCCATTCGGCCCACTGAGTCTGCTCCGCCATTCTATCATGGTTGATATATTTCTCAAACCCATTCTCATGCCTTCTCCCTGAAATCCTTCATCCCCTTACCAATCAAGAACTACCTCTGTATTAAATATGCTCAGTGACTTGGTCTCCACAGCACTATGTGGCAATGAGCTCCACGGATTCACCACCCTCTGGCTGAAGAAATCCCTCTGTATCCCAGTTCTAAAGGGTTGTCCCTTCACTCTGAGGCTGTACGCTTGGGTCCTAGTCTCTCCCATTAGTGGAAACATCTTCTCCATGTCCACTCTATCCAGACCGTGTAGTATTCTGCAAGTTTCAATCAGATCCCCTTTATCCTTCGAAATGCCATTGAGTACAGACCCAAAGATCACAACCGTTTCATCCCTTGGATCATTCTCATAAACCTCCTGTGGACCTCCTCCAATGCCAGCACTTCCTTCTTTTTATGTGTGAAAGTGTTCTATATTCATAAGCACACTGTGATATATATGAGCAGTTACATTTTGGACATTCTGCCCTCAGACTGCAAACTCTGCAAAATGAATTTTTATTATCTGGACTTTCTGTAATTCAGTATTTGTAATGTAAAACATCATGTTTTAGCCTGGAGGTATTGTACAGTTTTCCTGTCACTAATATCCAGATGCATATTTGAATTGATTAGAAATATAAGTTCCCATGGGCAGGCATGCATCAAAAGAGCCTTTTACCACCTTTCCAATGGTGTACTACAAATCCAAATATCTCAAATAACACACAATTTTTTTTTCTCTTCTGGACACAGCAATGTGTTGGAAATTCAATGATACAATGGAGTGGTACAAAAAGGATATCTCTCACTTTTTCTCCTGTGTACTTTTTACTTCACTCTCTCTTTACGATGACAGATTTTATTGGTTTTTTTCACAAGTATAACTAAGTTGTAATTTTTGCACATTGCTTTTGGGAACCGTAATCACATGTCTGATTACAAGAAATTCTGATGGACATCAATTTTCTAGGGGTTTTATTCTGTGAGGTTGATTTCTTAACTTAAGCAGGGCAAAGTTGGAAAGGCCTCAAACATTAATTCCCTCATAATTGGAATAAAGAAATAAATCAGAATTCTGACTGCAGCTTTCGGCATACTCTTCATGATTAGGCTGCTGAACCACTTACTTATACATTTGATGGCACAGAACAAGGTGTTCAACGTTTGTAAATGATCATAATTGTGATTTCTTCTCACAAAATCTCGGAGTGAATGTTCTTTACTGTGGCAATTTTTTTGGAATGAAGCAGGAGGTTTCAGACTACTTTACAGGCTTAACTGGAAGCAGTAGTGCAGTTATGAGTAAGTGGCACTGACAGCAAAACATGAGCGATCAGCCTAAACCAAGGCTATTTGGGGGAATTGCTTCACCCGCTGTTTTGGGTGATGAAGTTGAAAATTTTATTTGCAACGATCCTGACTGCGCACCAGATGTATTAGTTCAACTCAAATCAGGATTTTATTAATGAGTTGGAGCTCATTTAGTTCATCAGATAGGCGCTCAAATTAAAGACTATGAAACAAGTTGCAGAACTTGTTGAGTTTCATTTGAAACCTGTTTCAAATTATCCTGAAGAATAACATTTGTTGGAGAGTAACCTGAGATGGGGATAGAGCCCAGCAGTTGATTTCAGTACAGCTGTTGTGTGTTGCACTAAGTAAAACTAACACATGCTAAGCTGCAGGCCGCCATTTTTAAACTAACTTTATTTACAATTTCCCAACAGAGACAACAGCAGTGAGGCAGCTGTAATTTACTTCACTCCCTCACCACTTAAAAAAAAACTTTTATATTACATACAAGATGATACATACACTTAAGTTCCAAGAATAAAATATGATTACATCAACGTCAACAAATCCCAACTGTTTAACAGGGTTCATTGCATATTTGTTTTTATCTTAATCAAAACCGCTACATTTGTGACTAATACCGCCCGAGCAATTCTTATAAAATATACTTTTCCTTAATCTCACCATATGTTTAACAAAAGCATCATTATTTGACAAGATAATCAAATGACCAAACATTTTTTTTCTTTTTTTCCCTTGCTACATAGTTTCAATTAATCTAAATGGTTCATTTCCCTTGATGTCTGAGTATCTTTTTTCCTGCCCACTCAATATCACTGGCAGAGATAAATCTGAACACTGACTTTGATAGCCAACTCCACTTGATGGTTGAGATCACAGCATTAATAGGTTTGCCTCAGTCAAAGACTCTGCCCCATTTTGCTCTGCAAGTGGGTTCTATAATACTAACAATTTGCACTTTCTTTCTTATTTTCATTTTAAGCTGTAAGTAGAGTTTGGACTACAGGAGATTGAACATTCTCCCCCTTTGTTAAATTTCCTCAATCAAGGAAATGACCCAAATGACACTGATAAAGATACTCTTCAAATGTCACTAAATATATCACTTATCCATGACACTTTGGAACATTGTGGGAGCAGTTGACACCCCAAATGATAATCTTTCAGAATGGTACAACCGTTTGTGTATATGAAAAGTAAGCAGTTCTTTGCACTTGTCAGTAAATTCTAAGTGCAAACATTCATCTGACAAATCCACCTTACTCTTTTCATGGCAAATTAGAAAACAAACATTTTTCAAAAGGACACAAAACTTTTTGATGCTGTGTCTATTTTTAGCAATGTTTATATTCTGTACCACCAAATAACTAAATTAGAAAATGGGTCTTCAGTAATAGGCAGTGGGCAGTTTGCTTATAATCTCCTTATATCCAATTATGCTTTTAGAACAACCACAATGAAT
>JAHRHZ010000222.1:39995962-40166799 GCA_024137785.1 Ginglymostoma cirratum | reverse complement strand
AGTTCAGTTTTACTGTGGCAAAGGTCAGCATTTGTTACCCATTCCTGACTACCCTTGCAATGTATGGCTTTTAGACCACCTTAGAGGGGAGGTAAGAGTCATAGACCAGACAAGGTAAAGACAGCATTCTTCCTTCCCTTACAACATCAACGAACTGGATGGGTTCTTACAGCAATTAGTTAAAATTTCATGGTTGCCTTCATTGGAACAAGTTTTTAGTTGAATTTAAATCCCATTCGCTGTTATGGTGGGTGTTATGGACCAGACTAAATCTTGTAAAATTATATTCAGAAGATAGCCTAGACCCTAACTTTTTATTATTTTAAAGGTAAGTACAAGGTGTTCCATTCCAGATGTAATTCTATTGGTCAACAACTTGGCTTTAAGCACAACACACTTTGTATTGACACTACAGTTAAAATACTGACCAAATAAAAACAATTGGCTTAACTATAACTCTATTGAAATGCTTAACAAAATTATATGTCCAAACTACAACTAATTAAATGTTCCAATATAGTAACATCCCATAAACATACCCTTGGCAAAGGCAAATTCAGTAAAATGGATTACCTCACATGCAATTCTAGCAGCAAGAAGAGAACCCCAGCTTTTAGCTGTAACAGAGAGAGGAATAAGAACTGCCACATTCAGCTTGAAGACCCCAGCAACTACAGAAAGCTAAAACTAAAAATCCTGGGTTTTTTTTTCGGGGAGCTTTACTCCACCCATTCAGGCTGCTTCTCATGTTCCAACTTAAAAAAAAAACTCCAAGGCCTCACAAGCTGTTTACTTTATTGGCTTTGAGCATACTGCTACTTACCTGTGGCTCAACCTTTCTTCATAAAAAAAGACAAGATGTACCTCTTAAAGCCATAGTATTGCTACAGTTGGATTTGAACCCATGCCACAAGAGCATTAGCCTGAGCATCTTGGTTACTAGTCCAGTTACATTCCTACAATGCCCACAATTCTTAATCTTGACTCTTCTGCTCACTGGAATGAACTTCATTGTCCACATCCATCACATGCACAGATGAAGATTTCCAACCTCCTGAACTATCTTTCGATTAACCTCAAAATGGTGCATGGCTGAAACCTGAAGCTTTACCATGATATAGAACATTACCTTTTCCACCGCTCCTGCATGTTTTCTTGATAGAGCAGAACCTGTGGAAAAATCCATACTCCTTAGATTGTTAAAATTGCATCGCGGTCCCTTTGATACCATAGGACCCTAATTTTAATATATTCCTGAGTCCCCCACTGAAGTCAGGCAGTTGCCTCAATAAATCAGAAAAAAAAAAACACCTGAACTAAAATAGATGCAGGTCGAAAAAGATCAATAAATCCACTGCTCAGATTTTAACTCCTCTCCAATATGATTACCACAGGGGACTGAGCTAGAATTTCTCCTCCTATATCAACGATTGAAAACAGTATTGATTCCAGTATTCCGTGGAACTGCAATTTTACTGTTTCTTATGAGATTTTGACTTTTTTCTGTTTTTATATTTCTCATATTTTCTTTACTGTGTAAAATATCAAGGCAATCAGGCAATGAAAATTGTATATCTTTAGTGCCAACCTGGATATGAAGTTGGTTGAGTAACAGGAATCAAAAAGTCGCGGTGAACAACTGTTTTTCCGACTGGAAAAAGGTATGTAATTGGGTGCGGCATAGATTAGTACGAGGGCCACTGTTTCTCTTGATAGATCACACAAGTCTTGGAATAATTGTGAGCCATGAAAGCAGTGAGTGATAGACTTCAAGAAGCCACGGAGAAGCTAATGGAATTGGCAGAGAGGTAGCAAATAAAATTTCATGCAGAGAAGCGTGATATGTTTCATTTTGGTAGGAAGAGTGAAGGGAGGAAACGTCATATAAAGGATACAATTCTAAAGGGGGTGCCGGAACTGAGCAATCTGTGAGTATAATATATATATTATAATGTATGTATGTATACTCACAGATTGCTCAGTTCCCGCACCCCCTTGAGAATCGTATCCTTTATGTATATAAAACATTGAAGGTAGTGGAGCATCGCTGAGAAAGTGATTAAAAAGATACACAGATTCCTGTGCTTTATATATTGACATAAAGTACAAAAGACAAATAATTATGATGAACTTTTATTAATAATAAGAGTATTGTGTACACTTCTGGCCAACAAGAGCCACAAGATGTCTTGAAAACTTCAGATTTCCCAGCATGTAAGGTCGAGCAGTTCATTGCAGTACAGTACAGAACGAGAGTGTGACTTACTGAGGTTGTGGATATGCTGTTCAAGCCGGAGTGTTTGATTGCAAACGTTTCATCACCCTGCTTGGGAACATCATCAGTGTACCTCCGGTGAAGTGTTGGTGTTCTGTCCCGCTTGTTATTTATATGCCTCAGTTTGTTGGGTGTTTGGTACCACTTTCGCTTCTATTTTTCATTGAATTATACCCTGTATACAAACTAATGTGTTTGTTGCTGGAATTCTGGTTAGAATACCAGGCCTCCAGGAATTCCCTGGCATGTCTCTGTTTGGCTTGTGCGATTATGGATGTGTTGTCCCAGTCAAATTCATGTACCCTGTTGTCCGTATGTATTGAGACAAGTGAGAATTGGTCGTGTCTCTTGGTGGCAAGTTGGTGTTTGTGTATCCGTATTGTCAGTTTTCTTCCGGTTTGGCCTATGTAGCATTTCTCACAGTCCCTGCATGGTATTTTGTATACTTCACTGGTTTTGCTGGTTTTGGGAATGGGATCCTTTATGTTCATCAGTAGCTGTCGTGGGGTGGTTATCAGTTTGTGGGCAGCTCTGATACCTAGGGGTCTGAGTCTTGTGGTCATCTCTGAAATGTCCTTGATGTACAATAGGGTGATTAGTGAGCCTGGCTGTGTTGTGTCTTCCTGTTGTGGTCTGTCTCGGAGGTAACAGCGGATTGTATTTTTTGGGTATCCATTCCTTCTGAAGACTCCATGTAAGTGCTCCTGTTCCATTTTGTGTAGTTCCAGGTTGCTGCAATGTGTTGTGGCTCATCTAAATCGTGTCCTGATGCAGCTCCGTTCGTGGGCGATGGGATGGTTGCTAGCATAATTGAGTATCTGGTCCGTATGTGTGGTCTTTCTATATACACTAGTCTGAAGCTCCCTGTTGTTTTTGCATTCTACCATTATGTCCAGGAAGGGTAGTCAGTTGTTAATATCATCTTCTTTTGTGAATTTTATCCTGGTGAGGATGATGTTTATGTGTTTGTGGGTTCCTTCTAGCTTTGTGCGTTTGATAATCACGAAGGTGTCATCTACATATTTGACACAAAGTTTGGGTTGTATAGTGGGGAGCACTGTCCATCCTAACCTATGCATTACTGCTTCTGCAATCAGTCCTGATACTGGGGATCCCATCGGTGTTCCATTGATTTGTTTGTATCTGTTGTTGTTGAAGGTGAAGTGGGTTGTGAGGCACAGGTCTAGTAGTTTCATGGTGGTGTCGTTCTAGGGTTGTCTACCTACTTGATGCATCCAGCAGTGTGGCAATTGTTTCTTTGTCTGGGTCGATGTTTATGGATGTAAGTAGTGCGGTTACATCAAAGGATATCATCATCTCATCCTCTTCTATCCTGGTGTCCTTGATGATGTTGACGAATTATTGGGAGAAGTGGATGGAATGGGTTCTGTTGTTGACTAAGTATTTCAATTTCTGTTGTAGTTCTTTGGCAAGTCTATATGTTGATGTGCCCGGTAGTGAGACAAGGGGTTTGAGGGGAGCCCCCACCACCCCCACCATAACCCCAGTTTGTGTACCTTGGGGAGTCCATAGAAGCAGGGTGTGTTGGATCCCTCTGGCTTCATTTTTTGGTAGTTTGTCTTGCTGATGTCACCTGATTTGTATAATTTCTTCAGGGTCATTGTAATCCAGTTCTCTAACCGTGGTGATGGGTTTATTTCTATTTGTTGATAGGTGTCGGTATGTGCTAGTAGTGCATTAGCTTTCTTGATGTATTAGGCTCTGTTGAGGATTACTGTCATGTGTCCTTTGCCCACTGATAAGATTACAGTGTTCCTGTCTTTATTGAGTCTTTCCAGGGCTTTCCTCTCTTCTGTGTTGAATGCGTTCCTTTTGCTATTTTTGCTTGGTGTTGGGGCTATCGTTTGTCTGACAGTCTGTTATATTTCTTCAGTTGCTGTTAGTGTTGATTCCAGCAAAGGCAGGAAGTCAGTCTTTTTGGCATCTCTGTAGTTATAATTCAGTCTGCGTACTAGGACGGTCTTCTCAGTGTCTGTAAGTGGTCAGTCTGAGATGCTTTTAATCCACGAATTTGTGTTGGCCATGTCATTGTTGTAGGTGATTTTGGACAGTTTTTTCTTGTAGGGCTATTCTTTTCTGTGATCTGGTCTTTTGTTGTTGTATGCTGATGGCTTGTTCCAGTGTGGTTGTCCATTCTTGGTCAGTTGCGTTGGAGTACAGAGTTCTTTGGCGCGCAATTTCCTTCACAAGTGGCGCAAGAAAATAACAACAACCGACTACCCTTCCCGGACATAATGGTAGCATGCAAAAACAACAGGGAGCTCCAGACTAGCGTATATAGAAAGACCACACATACAGTCCAAATACTCAATTACGCTAGCAACCACCCCTTCGCCCACAAATGGAGCTGCATCAGGACATTATTTAAATGAGCCACAACACATTGCAGCAACCTGGAACTACACAAAGCAGAACAGGAGCACCTATATGGAGTCTTCAAAAGGAATGGATACCCGAAAAACACAATCCACCATTACCTCCAAGCCAGACCACAACAGAAAGACACAACACAACCAGACTCACTAATTACCCTACTGTACATCAAGGACATTTCAGAGATGACCACAAGACTCAGACCCCTAGGTATCAGGGTAGGCCACAAACCAACAGCTGCCCTACAACAGCTACTGACAAATGTAGAGGATCTCATATCCAAAACCAGTGAAGTATACAAAATACCATGCAGGGACCGTGAGAAACACTACATCGGTCAAACCAGAAGAAAATTGAAAACATGGATGCACAAACATCAACTAGCAGCTAAGAAACACAAACAATTTTCACTTGTCTCACAGACAACAGGGGACATAAATTTGGCTGGGACAACACATTCATAAGCCAAACAGAGACACTCCACGGAATTCCTGGAGTCCTGGTATTCTAACCAGAACTCCATCAACAAACACATTGAATTAGACCCAGCGTACAAATCACTGAAAAACAGAAGCAGAAGTGGCACAAAACACCCCAACAAACGGAGGCATATAAAGAATAAGTGGGATAGAACACTGATGCTTCACTGGAGGCGCACTGACAATACTACCTAGCAGGGTGATGAAACGTCTGCAACCAACCTCACGGCTTCGGCGAGCATGTCTACAACCTCACCAACAACCTGAGCTGCAAATCTTTTCGAAAATTTTAAGTGTTACTTACTTTTAGCTGGCTTTGCTCCAGACTATTCAGCAAGGGTATTTATTAAGCGGTACGTGTCAGTCGGAAAGCACTTTGAGTCCGGTGACCATAACTCTCTTAGTTTTAAAATAGTTATGGAGAAAAATAAGACAGGTCCATAGTTTGAGGTGCTAAACTGGACCAGGCCCAATTTTGGGGCCATTAGACAGGATCTCACAGCGGTCGATTGGGTGAGTCTATTTGAAGGAAAAGGAACGACTGGCAAATGGGAGGCTTTTAAAAGTGTGAAGAGATACGGAGAAAGTGGCACAGAGATGTATAGAGGGAAATAGAGCGACAGATTGGACAGTGAGAAACAAAAACAAAGGTATTATTAGAGAGAAAGAAGAGTGCTGCTTTTGATAGAGCACGTTTTCCGTCTTTAGCATGAAATCATTACCGCCGGTGCTGTTAGGTTGGCAAATGCAGAAACTAATGTGGCACTGAAGATTATCATAAATACCATTAAGATAAAATGCTAGTTGGTCAGGTTTGGTGGTGTTGCTTAACCCATAAATATTGATCAACACTGCAGCTAATGAGGGGTCAGTTAGCTCAGTTGGCTGGCCAGCACAATTGCAATGCAGAATAATGCCAACCATATGTGTTCAATTCCTCCATCGCCTGAGTTAACCATGTGAATTCTCCTGCTTAACCTCTCAGCTCACCTGAGACAATGATGACATTCAGGTTAAAACACTACCAGTTATGTGTCTCTAATGAGAAACCTCCCCTATGGTGACATTACTTTTTATAGAGGTATTTTATATATTTGATTCTTCAATAGAAGCAAGGGTGACAACAAGAATAACTCACAAAGACTGCAACATGTTTAGGTTAATTATCACCAAAAATAATCTTGTTGTGGAATGAGAGCCCCCCAACACAACATGCTAACAAAGAATAATTATAAAATAATTTCGCTTCAACACAATTGGGTATGCTGAACCCACAAATTAAGAGGAGAGCCCCAGACAGAGTCAAAAAGAGTTTAAAGCTGTAGTTAGAGGGAGGAAATCTACAGAGATTTCCAGAGAATGGAAGCAAGGTTGTTGAAGACTGTTTTAGAAATTTATAATTGTAGTTTGTTGAACATTAGTAAAGGTATGAAAGAAAATAAATGTTATTTATTCAAGCCAAAGAATATACCGATGTGACAGTTTGTAAATTTAGTGTGAATGAGCCCTTCGTCGAGTCTTTTTAATAACTCCTTAATTCTGAATCAACTGTTTTCTAGATTTTCAAACACATGAGAATAATATGTGATACATCAGGCAAAGAAAAATTTCATTGTTGTCATAGATTGTGATTGTAAACAAAACCTCGCATAATATGTCATGTTTGACATGATGGGATTACTAAAAATGATCTGCAAAGACCGCAGTGATAATTTGTATAAATAAGTACAGAAAGCTCATGGATTGGTGGAAGATGCACAAGAGATAAAGTAGTCACTTTATTTGCACTCTTGTTTTTCCTGTTGCGGTAATATGCTTCACGGGTCTAATCAGATGATCATTGAAACAAGTCACTTTGATTTGAAAGTACTTCCCAACAGACGTTAGACCTTTGCCCTCACTAGGAAAAAGTTTCCTATTTTAGTCAAACCAATGGATGGTTAGCAACATACTTTAAAGCGTTTGTTATAATAACTGAAACTACATCTAGATCTGAGGCAACATCAGACACTCTATAAAATGACTGCAGTGAAAACTATCCATAATGACCACCTTTGGGATTGACTTCAGGCGATCCTTTAGACAGGTTAGGCCTTAATACATATTCAACACTCAGTCATGAATCTTTTGATGGAACTGGCATTAGATAGATGCCATGTACAGGTTTGGTGCGATTGTACTCACAACAGGGAAACACAAGGAAATCTTCTTTCTTATTTGCTTTTGTCAGATGTACTTTAGAATGAATTGTTGCTGTACATTTTTTTTATAAAGTAAGCTCAGTAACAAGTCACATCCTCTTATAATGAATTAATATTTCCCTAACCATTGCAAATGCAACAGTCAGGTTGTAGCACAGGAATGGTAAAACCATTCACACAAAGAAACATTTACTTGAATTTTTTAATGTTTTCATTGCTTTTCCTCACTAAATAATTCATGATACAGTATTCACCACTGTGCATCATTACAAACAGCTGTGGTCTCTACACATGTCTGCTTCACAATGATCAAAACAGCATGCTCAAAAAACCACTGTTTTCAAATTGAGAATTAGTTCTATACTCGTAAGTACAAATCTATTGAGGAATCAATTAATGTATAAATGATGCTCAAAGAATACGCGTAATAAATCAGCATGGTCAACACACCAGGAATATTGCACATTTTATACTACTGATCAGTAGCAGATTCTGCTTTTATCTAAAACTCAGCACCTTAAACCATTCTGTACTGGGACTTTACCATTGTCTATCTTCCTGACCTCAATGAATGAGATTGCTCAACATGCTATATCTTTTGGGAGATTTTGTTTTTGGTTAGAGATGGATTGATGTCAACTACAAGCTGGATTAGTAATTCCCAAGCTTATTTCACCTCTCAGCTGTCAGACAGGAGTCTTTCATTCTCTCTGGTAGAGATATTTTTGAACTCTGGCCCAGAGGTGCAACAATATTTTAACCTACTGCATTACCCCTTCCTTAATCAAAGCGTATCCTTAGAAACTGAAGATGAGATTGCTGTATGAAAGTATCACATCAAAACATTGTCTTCTTTGCTGTATTGTTACCCCTGTTGCAGTACTGGTTATGACCTTTTTTTGCTAAAAGACTAACTCCAAAGATAACCTGTGTGTATGGTATGTCTTTCACATACAAAGAAAATGATATAAAGAAAATCTATTGCTCTAGCTTTAGCTGCAACAAAATCCAAAGATTAATGTGCTTGCATTTTGCTGTATTTCTAAGTTATAGAAATGTTATTGACTTGTTGCAACTTCTTCAGTTTTAGAAATACTCTTAACAGTTATCTTCAGGCAATTCCAACCTTTGATATTTGATCAATGAAAAAAAGAAAATACATTGAAACACAATTTCATTTGTCATATAGTCTATTACCACACCTAATATTTAGGAGGATATGTTGAAATTTCCTCAGCAGAATGAACGGCTCATACCTGAGACAATTAGAAGGAAAGTTTGCTTGTAAAGTCTTGCATGTGCTTACCAAGGGTGTGCCTGTACTTTAACAGGACACAGTATCATGTAATGAAATGGACTCTACTGCTTTTCAATATCATTTTGTAATCCCTCAGTAAATAAATGAATCCATACTTTTGCAAGTATGATTGATAAAAATGCTTTCTCTGAACACTTGCTTATTTTACTTTCACTAAGTGGTGGTGATGTATGTTTTCATACACTGTGAATTCATGTGACCTTTCACTGTTTGAAACTACACAGAATTATTTTATAGCAGCAGCTGCCCACACGACTTTATGACAAACAGGCAATTAATATAGCTGAAATTTTGGACTGGAGCTCTCATTTTCATAAATAAGGCACAAGTGCCCAGTGATACCCACTGAAAATAACAGAAGTGTATCTGTATATTGGAAGACATTCTTATCAGAGTCAAGTGTATTCACTGTGCACTTTCATACTCTCACTCGTTTGTTAATGGGAGTTTATATAGTGATGTAACTATATTGCTGCCCACAGCTTACCTTCTCTTGGCCTTGTTTGTTTTCAAATGGTTTTCTGCTCTTGCTATTTTCATCCTGAGCAAAGAACTCAGCAGTAATTAATCTCTCTCCAAGTTCTGAGCTGCAAGTCTTCACAAGCAGGGCAATCACTTTATGTGGTCTCAAGCTTGTTTACTTTGTTTATTTGCCTTTTTTAAACTCTGAAAATAATCACACAAAAGACCCGACTGCCTTTCTTCGTGCCTGTCTCTTTCCTTATCCCTTGCCACCCATTCCAAATGTGTCCAACACCAAGCATTTTATCTAATCAAAAAATGTGCAAACATTGATCGATGTCCTCCTCAGGCCACAACAAAAGCTTTCCTCAATCTGGCCATGTTTGGAACAGGGCTGTGCTATTCACTGGCAAGGCAACCACAATGCATTGGCTTGTGGCGCACAGAGAGACGCATTCTGTAGAATTGCTTTGAAATATTGAACCTGGTGAAAATAACAAAGTTGGGAGTTGCACTACTTCCACAACAGCAAAAAATGATGCCGAGGTTGACACCACTGAACTAGTTGACGTTTACACTGGATGCTGCCGCAACCAGCAATAATAGGACACAACCATAAAATACATTAAAAGAAATGTTAAAATTAATCAAATTATCAAACATTAATTGTAAAATTGTGTTCCATTTCATGCAATTAAATTGATTGAAACATTTGTTTAAATTGCACTCATGCATTTCCACTCCACCCTTGTTAGCCACTGCATGATTTCAATGAAGTATTGACAAATGCATCTCTCAAATGTGTGAGTCAAAGCATTTATACATTACATTTTCATTCAGTAGAAACGTATGCATTGTTTACTTTGTATTTTTAAATGTTTGATTTTCATCTGTGCATATTGTTTTTGTATTAAATCATGACGCTGACTGAGGCACATTTAGATCTATATGGTTACAAATCAAAGAAAATGCATTGGGAGTTGGTTTGCAATGTCTTTGGCAGCTAATTAACTAATTCATCTCACAAGCAAATTAACAACAACTCAACTAAACTTTCTCCATTGGAATACTGTCATTACAAAGGTCTTTTAAATTGAATATCCATTGTAAAGAGTATACTAAATGTTCTAGGCACTGTGGAATGTTTTTAATGTCAGCCCGACGTCAAAAACACACAGTAAGCAAATAGTTGCCATGGATGGCAGGGTACATATTATGGGGCAGTGACAGCTAACTTTGGTTCATTTCCACAATTTGTCTGATCAGATTAATTACACTGGGATTGTGTTGTTGGGACCTACCTACTCCTATACCAAAAATTTGGCCTATGTTTGGTTCCACTTGTTCTGTATGTGTTACATCCCTGATGCCAGGAGTATCAATGCACACAACAACAAAAACAGTAACTCTTACCACCAATTCTGTCTGTAATAGTCACTGGTATTTCACTAATCAGCTAGTGTAGAAGAACAAATGAACTTGTCTTTCATCCTGCATTTGTAGATTAATTTCAAATATCCTGTTATTGCAATATCTGAGCATGTCCATTTAATTTTCATGAATCTATTGCTGGCAATTAGAATGAAGAACAATAATCTGTAATTTTGTGTCAGATTGCTATTAAACCCTTCATTAAAATGTTTGGATTCATACCAGCCATATTCTGTATTATGGTCCATGTATCAAACATTGAGATTCTGGCCAGTATGTGTTTGGTTTTGAATTGGAGTTCATTGTAAATGCTGTGAGAGGTCTGATTTTGATCAGCTACTGCAGATCTAATAACAAACTGTATACCTAATCTCACAGCCCTAGGGAGGAGCTTAGTACCAAAGGCTAGATTTCATTTGCAGCTATAAACTTGTCAGGTGGTCAGTCTTTCCATTGCACATCTCAGGGAACAACTTGACACATTTAAACCATTTCTGGGGAGGGGAAAGCTGACTGAAGTAAGTGAAGGAAACAAGTCGAACAGAATATCTTATATACTGTTAGGCAAAGGCAGTTACATCAAACATCAACTACTGGTACCAAGATTCCTTTGTCCATCTAGAACCAACAACTAACAAATTATCATAAACCATTAGATGATAGATGAGCAGAAAGGACAACAAAATCAGAAGTCCGTAAGACCATAAGACATAGGAGCAGAAATCAGGAAAAATCCTATGAATGTATACAATTAATGTATATAATAGCATAACAAAATATTTCTTTCTTTACAAAGAGGATGTATAATGATTAGTAGTCTCCAAAACAAATATATATACAATAATACATAATTCCATTGCCTTGAAATGGTAAAGTGACAATTTATGTTTTCTCTTAGTTACCTCTGCTGTCTTCATAATGATGATTTCTCTCTCTCCTGCTTCAGATTTTCTCTTTCTTTCCATCTTTCTTCTTCAGCTTGGTGTTCAGGTAGGAAGTATAGGGTAGAGTAGCATAGTGCAGGGGGAAAATGAGCTGTGAAGACCTGCAAAATTACATTTCTCCTGGACACTGTGGAAGTGTGTAGTTTGCAACAATCAGCAACTTCCCCACCATTTGCACTTAACAAAGGCAACACTAATTTAATGGTGTTTCTAATTTAGAAAATGTCTCAAATAACATTACAGATACATAGGGGTAACTTTTAATGTGCAGGAGTGCATGACTTTGGGAGCAAGTCAGAGTTTAAAACCTAGTAAAACCAAGAGTGCATGAGGAAACCAGCTCTAACCCACTGACTTCATCAATTAAATGCAACACACTGCTGTGAGATCATGCTAAGATTGTACAGAGAGGCTGGTTTTTTCCTCATACTAGTGAACAAGAAACTTCATTAACTATTTACACGACATACGTAAGCATGTAGGAGAAAACATTCGTCTAACCTTGTAGATTTGGTCCTATTTCCAATTGTTTCACATCAGCAGGCATCAATTGATGACATACACCATACATTAACACAAAGGGAATTAATCATTATCCTGCACCTCCCTCAACTCTTTTGTTCTATCTTGCTAAATCATTACCATTTAACCACCTATATATCTGTTAATTTTTAGCCATTAATGTCTTCCTCATACAAATTCTCACCACAAGGTCTCTTTACAATACTGTTCTCAGGCCATGATGAGGAAGGATGAGATGTTGGTGCTTCACTTTTCTACGCATGGGGAGGCCAAACACACAAAAGTCTCAGACCCGAAACGTCAGCTTTCCTGTTCCTCTGATGCTGCCTGGCCTGCTGTGTTCCTCCAGCTCCACACCTTGTTATCTCAGACTCCAGTATCGGCAGTTCCTACTACCTCTGAAAAGTTTCGCTGTTGGTTTGATTAATCTTCCGAACTACACACAGAGTTTCATTGCAGGTTACAGAGGACCGGTAAATGTCGAACTGCAGCTCTCAGAATTTACAGCCCTTGTCTCAGTCATACTTAGCGGAGTTAACACAGCATCCTCCCGGGAATGTGAGTTTGGAAACCTACAGTTTGTCCTCTAATAAATGCTTGTCCTTTTACGTGCTTGCAGGAGGCAGATCTGAGACTAAGTGTGCTTCTAATAGCATGCAGTAATACAGAGCACATTTATTTAATCTATAAGTAGTTACCGTGATGCAGTAAATCCCTTATTGGTAACACAGAATTCTTCCAATTAGGTCAGAAATGTGGCTATCCTCATCCATGCTATACTGTTTCAGGCTTAACGGAACAAACACACACAACACGGTGAGTTGAAATGTAGTGAGCAGCAGTGTGCTGGAAATGGTAGGGCCCTACCACAACCAGTGAGAAGCCGTGAATTATTGCTAAATGATTCCATGCAGGTAAAGTCAGACATCAGGTCTTCAAGGAATGAAAACAGGGATAAAACATATTTGTCACCTACAATACTTTAGCTCAAACATGATGTGGAGGTGCCGGTGTTGGACTGGGGTGGACAAGGTCAGAAATTACATCACACAAAGTTATAGTCGAACAGGTTTATTTGAAGACACAAGCTTTTGGAATCTCGCTCCTGAAGCCTGATACCCGAAGGAGGAGCGAGACTCTGAAAGCTTGTGTCTTCAAATAAACCTGTTGGACTATAACCTGGTGGCATGTGATTTTTGACCTCGACACAAACAGGTACTGCATATTGCTGATAACAGAGAACCCCATAAATTTTGTGGTAACTTTCAACACAGAAGAACACCAGAGAACAGTACAGAACACATTTCATAGAATATGCAGAAGATGAAACAGAAAGAAACTTGAAGCTCAAAGACAGATGTACAGGCTATATCATGAGACAGTGGTCTGTGGGAGCAGTGCTCAGTCTGAGTTGAGCTGGTTGAGCTGACTAAACGTCGGGGACTGCATCAGTCAAAGCCAAGAAACCTCTGGTACAAAAGGGGAAACCTCAAACAATGCGGTAATTGAAGCTGGAAGTGAAGTAATTCCAAGGAGGCATAATTTCCATACAACAAAGATGCCATGAGGAAGGGCCAGAGAAATGAAACTATGAGGGCAATGAGTGAAAACTCATATATTGCAGGAGCAGACAGCCACTTAACAGAGTCAATTAAAGCAGATAAGCATTGAGCAATTTAAAGATGACGAGGGAAGCAGAGGTCCAGAAACCATACAAACCAATTCTAAGAGGAAATGATAAATCATACACAGGAGATCAATGGAATCTTTTAATTTCTTAAGGTACAAAATGACAAAAGACATACCTGGTAAACCAATGTTACAGGTAGGACAGACACCAGCCACTAAAAGTCCTTGTTACTGCCGTGGGGCAAAGAAACCTCACAGACACAAACCATGCCCAGCTTTAAAAACTGAATGCTTTTATTCTAAGCAACTAGATCACTTTCAGTAAATTTGCCAATGCAGGATGCAGCCACAGTAAAGCAAAAGCAAACTACCCAAATAAAGATATAAATGAGGTAGAACAGTCTCCAGTTTGGGCCAATGGGTTTATCATTATTCCTGCTAGCTGAACAAGATGGCTGAAGACTTTGGTCATTTCCTTGGAGAAATTGCACTTTTCGTTAAGCGTCAAAGCAGCACTTTATAACTTACTCAATACAGTCAGTTCCACCATAACGCGCGTTTCTTCAATGCATACTAGCTTTAACACAATTGCCGAATTTAGACCGCTATTTGTATAACACAAACTTTCCTTACCTGTGTTGGCTACAATGTGATTCTGTCCCCATTATTTTAAACGGTGGGGCTATTGTGCACTTTTCTTATAACACGAGATTGCACAAGAACGGAACTATCACAGTATATCAGAACCGACTGTCCTCTCTGTAATGTATCATCACATTGAGCCTTAGGGGACCCATGGATGAGAATGTCATCCATGTCACAAACATGGCTTTCCATGCTTTCTAATATGGTGTACATTGACTGTTGAAAAATGTGATGCCAAAGGGCACGGAGTTGAAGTTTAAATTCTGGTCTGGAGGAATTTGCCAGAAACTGCTACTTGAATTTAACTTAATGAAAACTATGCTGTTTGTGAGCTTAGCAAGACTTTCGTCCGTAGATGCTGCTGGATATATCTCACTGCTTAGTTGAAATGTGTTAATTTGACAGAGGTCCAAATGGAGCTATTTGGTTTGGGAGCAGGCACAAGTGCTGAGCATCATATAATCAGCTGCGTAAGTTTAAAATAATGTCCTTTCTAAGCTTTATTCTAACATTCACTATTACCTTGTTTCTAAATGGATGTGGAACAGTTGTGGAACTTTGCCATGTGTGAAAAACCAGATGGGTTTGGCATTGATTTGATGATGGTGCGATATTCAGTGTTGAGCATACCTAGGCCTGTAAAGTGTCAGAGGAACTGTGGCCTAAGCTCACTTCCAGCTGAGGTTGAGAGCTGTCCTAGTTCTCTGCTGAATAGCAATTATTCTCTGGTCATTGAGAACAGAAAGGATTTCCTCAATTTGCCCATCTTTGTGTTAGAACATTGACTGAAGCTGGCCTTTCACTGGTTCAATCCTCCTGGATGAATAGTTGGACAGGTGAAGTTTGGAGGTTAACCACTCTTTGCCATATAAGACTATCTGACAAAAGAGTAACTGTCATCTCTGTGTCTACCTTAAAGTGTGTATGGTGATCGTTGACAATAATTTCTATGCTTGATTGTTGATTATTCTGGTTTATGACTTCTCCAAGAGCCAGATTTTGTTCCAAATGTATGCCTTTCAAAACTGTGTCTTGTTTGTTCCTAATACAAGCATGGCTTCTACTGACTACCGTTGTATAAATGCTCACACTAATGCCATTCCCGTTGCTTTGAGAAAAGGCCTCTTCAGTTTTCCTACTGCTGCCATTTTGTGAGATCATACTGAGGACATAGAGAGAGAGTCTGTCCTCATTCTGGTGAACAACAATGATTATTAATTATTTGCACAAGTGGGTCGAGAAAGCATTCATAGACCCTGCAAGGTTCGCCTGAGTTTCAAGTGTATCTCATGTCAGCAGTTAGCTCAGTTGAATGGATGGTGGGCTAGTGATGCCAACTGCAAGGGTTCAATTCCCAAACTGGCTGAGGTTAGCACGGAGGACTCTCCTTCTCAAGTTCTTCCCCTTCCCTGAGGTACAGTAACCCTCAGATAAAACCACCACTGTCTAATAAGAAGGCAGGACTTTACCTTTTAAGCACATTAGAGCTCTGAGCTACCACATCAGCGAGGGTGTTGTTTATGTACTGATACTTTGGAAGTCAAAATGACCAGCAGGGGAATACAAGCAACACAAGGAACAGGACGCACAGGAGCAGGAACAGATTGCCACTCAAAGGCCTGCAGCTTCACTGGGGAGAGGACATCATAAGAGAGGTGACTCTCTCAGAAAACCATACCAGGCACAAAGAGTCTACTGCCAAAGGAAAAGCTTTCACAACAATCAGAATATCAATGTTTCAGCAGGGTCAGGGTTTTATGTCAGGTAGGGGCAGACATTTGCAGCCTTCTGGAAAGATATCTGCTGTCAAAGTGGACCTGGGGACCACGTTTCACTCATCTTCTTAGCCTCTGGATCCTTCGAAGTGCTATGATCCCAGCTGATGGTGCCTCTAGTTCAAACAGATTCCAGAATGAAACTAGCTTGATATATCTTTCTTTTAGTTAGTTAACATGATGGTCAGTCACTGAAATTTATTCATACCGAGCTGTTTTCTCTAACAGATCAAAGGTTTATTATGCAAAAGATGAAATACATAAAAAAGTTCTCTAAACAAAGAAGACAGTTAGCAAGACCTTAAACACAGGGCAAAGCTAAGTTTCAATCTACTTCCTGACATTATCCATAACAGGGACTCAAGTCTAGAAAAATTATAACCCTATCCCAACTCTCTAGCTTTGTATTTAATTGACACTTTCCAAGTTCTTTTTTTCCTGGGGTGTGGAGATACCTCAAAAAGTCCTTTTCCTAATGTGCCGACATAAACATTTTTTGTCACAAATCTGAAAGGCCAAAACATTCTCGGTTCTAATAATCAGCAGATTTCCAACCAAACTCTCCTGGTTTGGAAATCTCAGAAACTAAACCCTCTTGCCAAAGTGACTTATTCTCTAACCTGCTCTAAATCTTTAAAGAAGAGAAACTAAAATTGCTTTTAAATCATCACAGGTATTTTCCAAGCTGAACTCAAAACAAAGCTAATGTCTTCAAATGTTTACTCTACCTGTCATAAATGCAACAAATGTAAACAACCTTCCATTAATACGACTGCAGTCACCTCCTCTCTAACAAAATGTTGGATTTCACCCACTGTTCCAAGGGAACTTTCTGCCCTTTTATTTTGAAAAAAAGAAAATCTTTCAAAGAAGTAGCCTAGACTCACTTTCTTGCTTTTAAAATCCAGATTGTAAATATGGTATGAAAATTTAAAAATCAGACATGTTTTATCACACAAGCTCTATTGGAATCAATCGAAGGATCTCAAAGTGCCTATTCCAATAATGCATCAGTGAGGTAACTGATGCCATGGTTGCCAGGAAATGCAATTATGTCAGTTTGACCTGTGAGGACACTAGTCACAATGTCTGGAATTCAGGACTGCTGGCTCTTATTGGTTTCAGGACACAATTAACTCCATAAGGCTCCCCAAGATCTTGCAGGATTTTTATCAATAGCAAAAGCTTCCATCTATGAGTTTCTGGTGCATAAGCACTTAAATATTGTTATGCAGATGCACACACAATTACTGAAAAATTTCCATGATCTTTCTGCCTCATTATAAGCCACTATCTCTGAACTCTTCACACCTCAGAGCTGATGACACCCATGAGGAAGTCAACCAATAAGGCTTAGGAATGATGCAATGAAAGCAAATAACCAAGCAAATGTGTTATATCTGATGGTGCATGCTAGTTGCCCGGACAGACCTTTAGTATTTTAGGCAGGATCTCCAAAATTGGGGTGATGTACTATCTCTCTACAACATTGCTCAAAGCCAAAGTTCAGACCTACAGAAGGAACAAAGTATAAGTTTCTCCAGACAAATTCTAAGGAGTGAAGAAAGAGAATGTGAAAGCAGAATGCGATGTGGACAAGGCACCAATAGCAATGCACAATGGTGCCTGTGATACTCTCATTATTGTGAAGTTCAGTAAGACACTAGACCAAAAGACCATAAGAAATAGAAGCAGAATTCAATCATTCAGATCATTGAGTCTGCTTCGCCGTTTGATCATGGCTGATATGTTTCTCTACCCCATTCTCCTGCTTTCTCCCTGTAGCCCCTGATTCCCTTACTAATCAAGAACCCACCTATCTCTGTCTTAAGTACACTCAATGACTTAGCCTTGATAGCCTTCTGTGGCAATGAGTTCCACAGCTTCACCATCCTCTGACTGAAGAATTTCCCCCTCACCTTAGGTCTAAATGGCCATCACTTCACTCTGAGTCTGTGCCCTTGGGTCCTAGTCTCTCCTACCAGTGAAAACATCTTGAACACACCGACTGTATCCAGCCTCAGTATTCTGCAAGTTTCAACAAAATTCCCCCTTTGTCCTGCTTAACTCCACCAAGTACAGACACAGAGTCCTCAACTGCTCCTCATATGACAAGTCCTTCATCTCTAGGATTATTCTGATAAACCTTTTCTGGGGCTCCACCATCTTTCCTTAGATACAGGGACCAAAACTGCTCACAATATTTCAAATGCAATCTGACCGGAGATATGTACCTCAACAGTACATCTCTATTGTTGTATTCTCAACCTGTCAAAATGAATGCTAACATTGCATTCGCTTTCATAACTGCCAACTGAACACCAGCATGCTAAGCTTAATAGAATCCTGAAGTAGGAGTCCCAAGTCCTTTTCTGCTTCAGATTTCCAAAGCGCTTCCACATTTACAAAATAGTCTACATTTCTATTATAAAATGCATAATCTTACACTTTTCCACATTGTATTCCATCTGACACTTCTTTGCCCACTCTCCTAGCCTGTCCTAGTCCTTCTGCAGCCTCCTCACTTCCTCAACACTACCTGTCCCTCCACCTATCTTCGTATCATCTGCAAAATTAACAACAATACCCTCAGTTCCTTCATCCAGATTGTTAATGTAAAACATGAACAGTTGTGGCCCACAATGGATGGGTTCCTCTAGTGCCCGAAGCTAACAACTACATCAGTAAATCACATCCCCACATCTCCACACTCCTCGAAAAGAAGGCAGCCCTTCATTGCTCAGCATCAATTCACATTTTTCTGTTAATCTGTCCATGAAAAGACCTGTTGCCAACCCAGCAACCAAAAACAGACACGACGGGCAAGTGGTGAACAGAAATTATACTTATGTGGCTCAAAAATTAAATAGAAACCATCTGTTTAACACTGTGTAACACACCCATGTGTACGCTTGTGCAGCTTTAAATTGTTATTCTTCCTTGCACTTCTGCTTGGCACCATTCCTGTGACTTCAGCAGAGAGACTCAATCTGTTCAGATCCCTGCATTGACTGATGGGATGCTCTTTGTTGATGTCTTTTTCACTGAACAGAGCTCAAAGCATCTTGTACCTTCCAATAAAGACTTGCCACTGCTGATCCTGCCTCCACCATCTACTCTTGCTCACTTGTGACCTGTAAGTCATAATGTGAAAACCCAATTATTTTCCTTCAACTTCACTGAAGTATGACTATCTGAAATAGTGCGGGGTCTGCTTTTGTGATGGTGCATTCTCACAGTAAGTGCTTTTGTCAAAGAAATGAGCTTTATTTTTCTGGACTGCCTCATGCAGGATGCTTGACAGCCCAGTAGGAGATTATTAATATGAATTAGGACTGTTGCGTTAGAGTATTTTAAATGATAATTATGCACTCAAACATATTTCACTCAATATGTGTGACTGTGTGGCGCACTGAAATTTAATTCTGACTCCAAATAGCTGAGTGACCAATGTCACTGCATCTCCAACAGTCAGGCACCACCAAGACATGACTTTCAGCTCTGTGTCCTCTGCGACTGAGAGAGGTTTTGGAGATTTCCATCCTAATTTCTGCCTCTGCTTATCGCTGTATCCTCGCTTTACTGAAAGGAGAAGAAGGGACATGTGATGAAGAATAATGGAATGTGATGAATAAATGGATGGACGGTGTACGTTTCTCAAAAATGACAATGAAAGAGAGAAATGACTTTGCACGAAGATGAAGGTGATAGCCAGTTGTGGATGTGAGGAACTGCACAAACAGAGAATGGTGGATGTATGGCAAGGCAAGGTTAGTCAAGAGTGATATACTGGTGTTTACTTGAGAAGACAAAATGAGAGGGTTAGAGTAATTTTCATGTGAGAATGCAGATGATTACAGAACTGTGCTGACCTTCTCTGTCCTGCTTATTCAGGTCATTGACCTGCTTCCAGCATTGCATCCACAAGGATGGCATCAGCCATACCTTCTTGCTTTCGCCTGCAGGCTTCTTTATGCTGTCTACAGGAAACTATATCTTCCTGTAAATCCAAACCTCCTAAATTCACATCCATTGTGATATCACTCAAAGGAGACACACCATGACTTAAGGGCCAGTCCCTGCCCCTGCATGTATTTTTCTCACATTCAGATGACCTGTCAGTGAGTGGGATGACTGCGAGTGAGACTGACAAAAGGAACAAAGAACAGGCCCAAGAAAGACTGCAGAATGTGAAGAATAGATCTGAAAGTGAGAGAATGGTGAGAGCAGGAGTGACCCATCGCATCCTGGTAATGTGCTCCTACAACCTCTTCCGTCAGGCGGAAGATACAGAAGCCTGAACACGCGCACAAGCAGGTTCAGGAACAGTTTCTTTCTGGTTGTTATCAGACTGTTGAATGGACTCTAGCCTCAAATAATGCAACCTGCAATGTAACCTGTGTGCCTCTAAGTCTTTTTGGTCTGTACATCCTTTGCTTGCTGTTATCTGCCTGTACTGCTCATAAACAAAGCTTTTCACTGTATTTCAGTGCACATAACAATAAATCAATCAATCAATCAAATCAGCTCATGACCCCATTGGAAAAAGGCCACAGAATATTCGGGAAGGTCTGGGGTGAGGGGGATAAGAATGCATAACTGGAAGATGCATTATCAGTGAAGACTCACAGAAAGACTCATGGCAAAAGACCATGCAGCAACCTAAGAAGATCCAGGAGAAGATCTGCCCTAATCTGTGAGATCCACCTTCATGGAAGAGAGCCAACCATACACCAGAGAGGAAGGAGCTTCCAACGCCCAGCTGAAACACATAGTTCATTGCAGGTAATGTCCTTTCTCAGACAGATACAGTTAGATATAGAATAAATATTGTGCGACTTTGGGAAATGCTCACACGGTATTTTTAAGAAGGAATATTTTATTAATAAAATCGAGTTGAACTGCAAACCAAATTTTGTGTCTCTTTGCCTCAACAACAAGAACATTCAGGTAAAGTGTTTTTAATACATAAACTGGTCAAAGGGTCCAGCACAGGCAACATTGCAAAAGCAGCACTCCAGAAGGAAGTCTTTCATTTCAGAGATGGTAAAAGGTGCAGAAAAATTTGTGTGGACTCAGAAGAGAGTAAAACCTGGTGACACTGGGTCTTTACAGAATTGCTAGAGAAGAAGGATCTGTGGGAGCAATTCAGAGCTCCGTGGATCAAGTTAAATATCCTGCTGAGCATGGAGGAATGATTTTGAAATAATGGCACAATAGACCAGGTTTAAAAAGGAATACTGACCCATCAAAACAAGCATGGCTCCCATTGCAAGTAGGCTCTACAAAGCATGGCTAAATTAAACAAAGCAAGAGAACAATGGAATCATAGAGCCAGAACATTAAATTATATCAAGGCTACAGTACTGGAAAAAGTCACAGTGTATATTTCAGATAACTAAGGACGGGGCAATTTAAAAGCTATTGAAGCCAACATCTAATGGAACAAGATAGTCAGAATGTTTTTAACTCCATGACATTTATAATTCAAGCCATGATTTCAGCAGGAAGATTTATTAAGGCTGCAGCAATGTGCAACAGGCACGTTTTAGATAGGAGTGGTGGAAAACATCCATTTCGCCCATGAAGTACTATGAGCACATCTAGGCACCAGACCTTAGGAAGGATATATTGACCAAGGAAGAAGAACAACTTAGGTTTACAAGAATGAAACTGGATATCAGGGGTTAAGTTGTGAGGACAGATTACACAAATTATGCCTGTTTTCTCTAGAATTTAGACGATTAAGTGTTGATTTGATTGAGGGCTTCAAGATAGTCACAAGAAAGGTAGATAAAGATAAATTATTTCACTGGTTGGGAATTCTGGAACTCGGGGCATAGCCTGAGAATTAGGGCCAAACCACTCAAGGGAGATGTTAAGAAGCATTTCTGCAAAGGGTGGTAGATATTTGGAACTCCCTTCCAAAAATTGCAGTGGACACAGGATCAGTTGTTAATTCTAAATCTGAGATGTATCTATTTTTGCTCAGCAAAGGTATTAAGGGATTTGGGCAAAAGTAAGCATATGGGTCAGCCATGGACTCAAGGAATGGTGGAACAGGCTCTGGGCGTAAATGGCCTACTCCTGTTCCTACGTACCTATGAAATAATGGGAAGCCTCCATCTTGGCTACAGAAAGCAAGCAAAACTGCAGAAGGAAAGTAACAATAATTTTGATTGGAAAAACAGCAAAAAATCCCCGGTGAGCAAGGTAAAAATACAGTATTTTTTTTTAAGTTTGAAACTTATTAAAAGTAAAACAGCAGTTTGCCATAATGAACAATTTAAAGCTTTAATAGAGCATTGTATGACAACATTGCCAAAATAGAGTTTGAAGCTTGCAGACAAATGAAAATTGCAACATTGCTCAAATTTAACATTTGAAGAGACTTTAAAGTTGAGAGAATTAAAACAGCATTGAATGCAAGTTTACAAGCTTTAACACTTTCAGTATTTAATGATTGCAGAATCATAAAAAATGTTTCAGGTAAGTAAAATAAATAACATTAAGATCCCACAGATTTAAAACAGAATTTGTGGAACAAGAATAAAAAGATATTGGAATAAATGGCAGGAGAAATAATATTACCACCAAGATTGAATGTCAGAGATGATCCCATCAGAAAATAGGATTGGACAACTTGGAGAAAACATTTTTTTTGAGGTACAGATTTTTTTTTCAAAATTAAATACTAAATCTCAGGCTGTATAAATAAATATACTATTGTTTTCATTAGATCCTAGTGTCGATGACATTATTTATCATCAAGATACAAAAGAAGTACAAATACTTAATGTAGTAATTGTGACAAGTTCAGCCAGATAGATATCATAGAATATGAGTTCCCTGATTGAGGCTGTTAATCTGGTCCAATCAGGGAGCCCTGGCTGACAGATAAGAACAGGAGTGTCAGTCATCCTGTTCATTCTGAGACCTGGCTCTGAGGGAGCTGGATCAGTGCCAAGGACAGTCCACATGTAAATAAGGGGTGATGCAATACTGGACTGTATGGAGCTATTTCAGTGGCGACAAGAGTGGGATGTGAACTTGCAATCTTCTGACTCAGAAACAAGGGTACTGATGATGAGCCACGCCTGGCACTTATGTTAAGTACTAAATTGTAATTCTTATAGTTTATGTAATATTTAAATTTTTACTGAAACACTTGCATTTTTCACCTCCCTTTTTTAAATTCGTGAACTTCCATCTCCTAAACAACAAAGTCACTGCTGGCTTTGACCTTTTGAATTCTATCTGTTTGACCCTGCACATTTTTGGCGCCTGCTAAAGCATATGGTGAGTAGCGGCCAATGATTTTGAGATCAGATAGTATTGGATAGATCTGTCTTGGGCAGCTAAGATTGAGCATAGGGTGGTCTAATATATCAAAAAAAATCATACATAACCTGGCCTGCATCCTGGAACCCTTGCATCAACTCTTAGCCTTGGAAATGTTCGCGTAGCCAAGTCATAGCTTTCAGAGAAATGAAGAAACAGTTCTCATCCCCTAAGGTGTTGGCACACTATGATCCCAAGCAAGATCTGATATTGACATGCGATGATTCCCCATACTGCATCAGGGTAGCTTATAGTTAGCTTATAGTTCGCCCAATGGTAGGAACACCCAATAGCACATGCATTCAGGACTTTGGCTAATGCAGAGTGTAAATACGCACAGATAGACACCGAAGTTTCGGTGGTTATATTTTGAGTCAGGATGTTCCACTAATACCTTTACAGGCATAAATTTGTAATAATAACACCACAACCCCCTGCTAGGTCTACTGAAAGAGGACAAGGCAGCGCCGGCAATAGCTTCAGGCCAAATTCAGTGAAGGGCTATAATACTAAGTGCATATAATTACAAGTTGGAGCGTCATCTGAGAGGCCAAGTAGCAAATGTGGATACATTGAGCTGCCTCCTGCTGGCAGATACACTACTGGTGGTACCACCACTGGAAGAGTCTATGATGGTTTTAAATTTTTTAGACAGACTTCCAGTCACAGCTGACAATATCAAACTTTGGACACAGAAAGATCCAGTCCTGGAAAAACTGAAACAGCTGGTGATAATGGGGTAAGCCAAAGCGTGGTGACAACCAGAATTGAAACATTTTTGGACCTGGAGAGACAAGATCACCATAGAGAATTGCATTTTATTATGGGGAGTAAGAGTGATTACCCTGAGCAAAAAGTCACTAGCTGAACTCCACCAAGGTCATCCAAGAGTTTCCAGAATGAAGATGTTGGCAAGAAGTTATGTCTGGTGGCCAGGATTGGATGCAGACATAGCCGCAATGGTAGGGCAGTGTCCATAGTGCCAACAATAATAAAAATACCACCAGCAGCTCGCCCACAATCATGGAATTGGCTATGTAAACCCTGGACTTGGTTACACCTTGACTATGTAGGTCCTTTCATGGGCTCAATGTTCTTAGTCATTGTGGATGTTCATTCAAAGCGGCTGGATTGCATGAAGTTCATTCGTGAAATATGGGGACGACGGTACAAAAACTGAGTGCATTTTTTTTGCAATACACGGACTCCCGGAAGTATCGGTCATAGATACCAGACTTCTTTTACCGGCAGGGAATTTGAATACTTCCAGAAGTTGAATGACATTCGACACATAAGAACAGCTCCATATCATCCATCATTCAAGGTATGGCAGAAAGAGCAAACCAAACTTTGAAGGTGGACTTAAAGAAACAGCCTACACCTTCACTGGATACCAATCTGTCCCAGTTCCTATTTGATGACAGGACCACCCCTCATGCAAATACAGGGAAAGCTCCAGCAGAGTTGCTAATGGGGAGAATACTCCACACCAGGTTAAATCTGATCTTCTCAGATTTGGGGGTAAGGGTGAAATGGCATCAGGAACATGACTAAGTGAGAGAGACAGTTTACTTCAGGGGATGAAGTTTGGTGTAGGAACCACGGGAATGGCCCTGCATGGGTAAGAGACATGGTCAACGCAAGGTCAAATCCAATGACATATATAGTTCGGGTAGGTGTGACTGTCCTGAACCTGGAGCATATGAAAGCTGCAAATGGTGCGGGACCTAAACACACTCACTGACTCTTTAACAGCTTTTCCAGCTGGAGCATCCGGAACCTATGGGTTCTCCCTCTCCATTAAGCATTGAAGGTACCTTGGAATCTGAGATGGACCCAATGGGTGTCACTGCCTCGATGCCTTTGCCAACTGAAGAGGAGAATGAATTTCTTCTGAGATGCTCTGGGAGCAAGAGGCAAGCTGCTGTGCATTACATACCACTCATATCTGAGGCAGCATTGGAGGACCTTGACCAAATGGAAAAACACCGCAGGAGGAGCTAAAAAAAGAACCAGCCTATCTCCACGGACTCAGAGCGGGGGGGATGTAGTGATTGTGACAAGGTCAGCCAGGTGGACCTCATAGAATATGAGTTCTCTGCTTGCAGTTGTTAATCTGGTTTAATCAGGAAGCCCTGACTGACAGGTAAGAACAGGAGTGTCAGATATTCTGTTCACTGTGAGAGCTGGCTCTGATGGAGCTGGATCACTGTCGAGGACTCTCCAAATGTAAATAAAGGGTGACAGGATACCAGCCTCAGTGGAGTTATTTCACTTTCAAAGAATTTCAAACAATGTTTGGAACTGCTTTAATCTGACAACAAACAGAATCTTCGAAAGAGCAAGATTTAACAGACGAGAACAACATCCAGGGGAATTTGTAGATAATTTTATTAATGATTTTCACAGATTTGTGGAAAACTCTGATGGGGAGCCTTTGAAATCAGAATTCATTAGAGACAGAATTTTTGTTGCAATCATTGATGAGTCTTTATAGAATTTATTACAAGAAGTTTTGAGTTTGGAGAAAATTGTTCAAATTGTGCTAGACACAGAAACCAGGAAACTCACAGATAAATCCTTAAGAGGGGAATAACAACTTTATCATAGGAGACCTATCGCACTAATCCAGTTTATAAGGTATAAATACTCTATACACACATGATAAGCCAAAACAAAAAGTAGATCAAACAGTAGATATTGAGAGTCAGTGACAATGCTCTGGAACAACAAAGTCTCCCAATCACAAACAGTACCAAAGTACAATGAAAGAATGTTATATCTAAGGTCACTTCCAAAAATATGTGCTGGAACATACAATACACAGGAAGGTTTGAGGTGTGTGCAACTCTCAAACTGGTATTCATCATCAGGGACAACCAGAGAAATAATACTTTGATGAAGTACAACAAGCGTTGCGAATAGACAAGTGATTATACAGGAAAGAACATCCAGTACGGAAAACGCAATCATAATAAGGGATACAGCTTAAGGTGAAATGAATACCAAATTTGTAATAAATTGTAATAGCTTGAGAAAGGGGGTAGAATCATTGGAAGGAGTATCCAGTTTATGGCAGGGCCCAAACATGATGGTTTATTTCTTCTCAGTGTCAAGTGGATGTATGTATGAATGAGGGTGTATGATTTTATTTAGGAGTAAACTTGTGCTTTTGAAAGAAAATTCTGAATTAATATTGCAGTAATATACTGTGCCTCATGTTTACCTGGTTTTATTATTATAGTATTGGTCTAGTTTAGTGTTATAGCATGGAATGTTCCCTGGCTGGGAATAAGGGGGCGCTGTTTGTGGTAGAAGATTCCAGGACAAAGGAAAATTCACCGGGAACAGAATCTCAACACATTTCATGTCTTTCCATCGTCCCAGGATCGTGCTGTTACTGAAATCAGAAACCCCCACTGCTGAGGCCAGAAGCCAAATGAAGTATTTCAGAAGGTAATTAAGAACATTCTTGTGTGTCCTACCTGCAGCTTGGATAAGGCAAGTGCATAACAAGAAGAATTTTCTCTGTGAAACTGACAAGCTGTGAAAACTTTGATCATTTACACTGAAGAACTCCAGCTATGTCCATGTGAGAGACTGCTGTTCAAGATATCCCTTCTTCCAGGGAGTGCTATTGCTGCTTGACAGATGATTGCTCAGAAGGTACTTCAGCCATCTAAAACTTTAGCTACCTCAGCTACTTTGCTGCTGCCAGTCTTCACAGAAGCACAGGAGTAGTGGATACAGCCTCACCTTTCCCCTCGACTGAGGGTCAAGTCAGACGGCTTTCCACTGCCAAACGCTCTGTCTCTGTTACTTTCTCCTCAGCTGAATGCCCCTCCTGAGGACAAATGGGGTAGACACCAAGATCCAGCTGCAAGAAGTCAAAAACCACCAACATAGGCTCAACATGGTGAGGATCAGTTCTCTCAACATGTCTGAGGACCAGTGCATTGGGGATCCTAGGCTATCATTATAGGTTGGTGTATCCTGCAGGACATGAACTTCATTCCCAATGGAGCAGATGGAAATGGATCTTCAGTGATCATCACTGTGACATTCCTGTCACTGGAGGATCACCACTTGCTACCCCTTCACCCCTATTTGCATCTTCACCTATCACCTATCACCAAGGTGTTCTTCCCACTGCAAGGAGAGACAGCAGCAAAATACGAGTGCTCATTTTAGGTTAGGTGTGAGGGAGGGAAGAATACCATTTGTGCATTCTGAAAGGAAAGCATGGATGTGCAATAGGCATATTGCGAGTCTGAGTGTTGGCTACTCCAGTGAAGATGAGAGACAATCACTGGCAGAGCGGAATGTGAAGCTGAAGGAGAATGCCAGGCATGACAGAGTATGCAATTGGCATTTGACACCATTACAGCTTTCATCTGACCTCCCGGTGTGATGGATTCTTCACTTCCTTGCCCATTTCCAGCAATGCCCAATTCTTAGTCATCCATGAAATTGCTGGCTGAGCCAGTACTTATTGTCCATCCCTAAGTGCCCTTGAGAAGGTAGTGCTGAGCTGCCTTCTTGAACCACGACAGTCCACGTAATGTAGGCACTCCCACACTGCTGTTAGGAAGGGTGTTCAAAGACTTTGACAATGAAGGAGCAGCAATATTGTTCCAAGTGAGGATGGTGTGTGACATGGAGGGGTGGTATTGTTCACATTAATCCACTGTCCTTCTCCTTCTTGGTGGTCGAGATCACGGCTTAGGAATGGAACTGTTGCTAAAGTGTGTCTTGTAGATGGTACACCATTGCTGTTTGCCAGTCGCGGAGGAAGAAATGTTGGAAGTTTTGGATGGGATACCAATCAAGCATTGTTTTGTCCTGGGTGGCATTTAGCTTCTTTAGTGTAGGGGGAGTTCAGTCTGTCCAAAGGTGTGGAGAGTATTCCATTAAACTCCTGACAAGGGTCAGCTTGTAAGGTGGTGGAAAAGCATTAGAAAGTCAGGAGGTGAGTTACTCACTGAAGAATATCTAACTTCTGACCTACTCTAGCAGCCATAGTATGTTACTGTCCGGTCCAGATTGGTTTCTGGTAATTAGTAAGCTCCTGTAAGTCGATGTTGGGAGGTTCATCAATAGTATTGCCAGTGATTGTCAAGGACAATAGTTCAATTGTCTCTTGTTGGAGATGATTATTGCCTGGCACTAATAGCAGAAATATTACTTGCCACTTGTCAGGCCAACCTCAATGTTTTTCATGTCTTGCTGCATATAGACCAGGACTGCTTCAGTGTCTGAGTTGTAAATGTACTTAATAGTGAGTGAACATCAATGAACAGCTTTATCTCTGAGCATATGATGGAAGGAAAGTCATTGATGACGCAGCTAAAGATGTTGAGCCTGAAATACTACCCTGACAAACTTCTGTAATGATGTCTAGGGACTAAGCCTTTTGACCTCCAACAATCACAACTGTCCTCCTTTGTGCTAGGTATGACTCCAAACAGCAGAGAGATTTCCCCGTGATTCCCATTGATACCAGTTTTGCTTGGGGTCCTTGATACCAACCCTCCCTCAAGTGCTCCCTTGCTATCAGATGCAGTCACTCTCCCCTCACCTCTGAGTTTGGCCCTCTTTGTCTGTCCTTAGACTAATTCTGGAATGTGGCCAGGAACTGAGTGACCCTGGCAGAACCCAAGCTGAACATCAATGGGCAGAATATCACTGAGCGACTGCTGTTTGATAGCACTGTTAGTGATCCCTTCCATCACTTTACTCATGATTGAGAGGAGGAATATGGGTTGTAACTGACTTAAATTTGTCCTGCTTTTAATTTGTACAACATTGCCAGGTCCATCCCATTGTTGTAGCTGCACTGGAACAGTTTGGCTAGATTATAGAATACAAGTCTTCACTACTATTGCCAGAATGTTGCCAGGCTCAGAACTTTTGTATTATACAGTGCTTTCAGTATTCCTTGATATCACTTGGAATAGATATTTTTAACCTACCTGTTCAGACATGTAATGACACACTTCTAGAGCAGGTGGGACTTGAACCTATGCCTCCTGGCTCAAAGATAGTGACACAATGACTGTGCTACGACAGCCCTCAATCACTTGGTATAAATATTCTCTCAAATATCTTTCCAAAGATGTCATTTTTATATTTTCTAATCAACCTGATCAGGGACATTATTACTCACCTCTGAAACCAGATCTCCTGGCTCAAAGGTACAGACACTGCCACTGCACCACAAGAGCCCCATCACATGGTATAAACCAAATTGGTTGAAGACTGACATCTGTGATGCTAGGGACCAAAATGGATTGTCTATTTGTTACTTGGCTAAAAACAGCTGCAAGTGCTTGAGCCGTAGTGTCAGAGAGCATCCTGGTCTTTTACACTGACTTGCTGGACATTTCCATCAGTGAAGATGGGGATATTTGGGGAGTCTTCTGTTGTATATGTGTAGAACCAGCCATTTCCAGTAAATTGGTTGGGTCAAGTGTTTAAGAGCCATGTCGTTAACAGTGGTACAGGGTGAATGATATTGAGTCTTAGTTAGAAGAGGCAATTGTCTTAAAAAGACAAAGTTTATTATTGATAACAATAAATGCAGGTTATATTGCCTAATTAGACATAATGACTATTACAACAGGGAATGGCCAAACACCTCTGGTAATTAAACTAAAACAAACTCCAATCTGTTTATGACAGAAGTAAGGGTTTCCCCTCTAACAATTGCCAACTAAACACCCAGAGAAGCTCACCTTCCCCCTAGTAATCTATTAAAATGGTAATTAAAAGAAAGAAAATCTCTGATCTCCACTTTACAAGTAACAAGAAACAGTTTATTTGTTAGCCCAACAATGAACAAGTTAACAAAATTACTAACAAGCTGACAACTCCCCCATAAACAACTAACTACTCCTTAACTGGTCCAAATTCTACTGGAATGCTGTTTAAATAAAGACAAGTCCCACTAATATAAACCCAATTAATGAGAAGCAATAAATTATAACTTAGTTCCTCCAAGTTCACAGACCATCTTCTGGAATATTCTGTCATCTCCAGTTTCTTCAAAAACAACCTTTCTTTCATTAATTCTGCTGTCAGGAATGTTTTGTCTCTAATTTCTTCAATGAGGATTTTGAGCTAAAATACCATGGTACCTTTGATTAATTAGATAGTCTTTCCTCTACAAGCTGCCTGGCACTAACTCTGACATATGGCAGTTGTCTCTGTCTGATTTTTCAAATGCCCTCATCTTATATACTGGTAATGACACAAACAAATTCTTGGTTTCAGGTTGTCAACACCACCAGATGTAAATTCAATTGGCTATCTGTTTCCAGGTGCTTTGTTTAAATTAATTGGCTGAATTCAAACTTGTTGTCACAACATCAAATCAAGACAGCTGTTTTGCCTGCCATCTGTAAGGCTTTTTTGATACATTTGTTTCACTTTTTGAGGCTGTCTCTACTGGTAACTTCAGCTGCTGCTCACAGGTGTACATTTTTTTTAATTCTAAGTACAGACAAAGCACAAATCTGTTAAAAGAACCACACGTTTTAGCTTCCTGCCTTCCACCTCACAATTACTCTGCCAAACTTCGTAACAATGAATAAGACAATCAGGAGGCAATGAGGCCCATGTATGTCCATTGGGATCTCAAGCCATGTTTTTTTCCGTTTGAGACTCTACGACAATCTCCTTTCTGAATCATTGCCACATAGAACATTATCTACTACCACCAACTCTTAGCTTTGTCTCCTTATTGTTAAAATATGTTTTCGTTTACCATTACATCATCTCCAGTCAGGGGTTTCACAACTTTTCTAGAACCCATTCTCTTCAGGACTAGAAGACTAATAGACTTTCCTTTGAGGACTGTTCTCCTTTGTTTTGATTTTGACCTTGATTGATCTAGGAATAATTTGTCTGTTGGAAGATCTTTTATCTATTGCATATTCTTTGTGGAAGATGTTGTTCTGTCTAAAGTTGGTAGTTAGTCCACTCTCTTACCAGGACTGTTAATTTCCTGAATTTCCTTCACAGAATAACTTTTTAAAGGGGGACACCTTTAATGTTATGAAAGTCCATCATAAAAGACAGAAACAAAAACTTTATCTTTGATGGTATCAAGGATTTTTGAACCAGATTTTTTTTATCACTTGTGTCCTGAATCTATGGACATCGATCTGGCTTCCATTGAGACATATGCGACTCATCTGCAGCATGTGCAAGTGAACCTTCATTTTCAGTCTGCTGAAACTCCTCATGGTAAACTAGACATTTTCATATCCTCGGAATGTTACTGGAGGATTGCTGTTTACTTGGTATCATCTCTGTCACTGATACTGATTTTTTTTTGGAAGACAAAGGATAGAAATGTTATTCTTGAACTTGCGACATCTCATCAATGTATCATTATGTTCACCATATTGCTTTGCTGGATGAACAATTTTAGTTATAGATTCCTCAATCACTTTAAGTGGTTTGTCCTGACCATTCTGTTGTTCACTAGTTGCATATTCACATAAACTTTGCTGGTTTCTGACATATAAATTTTCTTCAGTGACAATGAGTCTTGCCTAGATAAGACAAACACTTACAGATTTCACAAAGAGGCATGAGATCATCAAATTCTCTTGAGGTCTTTTGCCACCACACCATTGACTAAACCTTGGCTGTACACCTGCTGATGTGTAAGCATGTATCATGTGTATCTTTTCCGAGACATCTTCCTGAAGAGAAACTGCAAAAACTAGACGTCAGTCTATACAACTAAATCAAAAATCATTTTAAATTTTTTCACTGCTCAAAGTTGCTGGTCTTGGCCAACTCACTGGACCTTTGATCTGGCGATTCCTCAATAGCAATGAATGATAACACATTCTTGGACAACTTTCGGTTCTTGTTGAATGTGATTGAACTTCTTTTGGCCTGTTGGGGGTCATTCGGTTTTTGTTTGGTAGTGTGAACATCTCTTTTATGTCGGGAATCTCAAGAGATTCTTAATCTTTTTGGGGTCCACCAATTTTCTAGGAAGCCTGCTGAAGTCTTTTACTGACTGCCTCTTGACTAGTTGGTCAGCAATAGTTTGTTCGTGGATCAAGTGTTTCAGTGGAACTAGTTAAACCACAGGATCTTGACCCAATATCATTGAAGGAATGGTGATATATTTCCAAGTCAGAATGGTGAGTGGATTTGGGGTATCTTGCAGATGGTGGTGTTTCCATATATTTGCTGCCCCTATCCTGCTTGATAGCAATGGTCATAGGTTTGGAAAGTGCTATCTAAGAAATATTCATGAATGACCAATAAGTTTAAAAATATGGTATTGTTTTATCATGGCTGAGTCATTATTGTAACTTTGAAGCTTTTTTTTGTTCCATGATGCTGACACTGACACTTAGTGTTTGCTGTTTACCTGTGCTGTGTTGGTTTGTCATGTGCCTTTAGAGAATTATGGCCTTGTAAAATGGAAGGATTAGCTTGACTAGTTTCTCCAAAGTCAAATCGTATTTAGACTGTAGTGGATCTTGACAAAGACTCATCAATAATTTCAACAACAATTTTTTCTACATTTGTTCCCTAGTAGTTTTTAAGAACAATGCCCTTGACTGATCACTATGTTGAACTTGCAGCAGAAGTAAGTACTATCAGAATCTTAATGAGTAGAGGCACTTTGTTTAACAAGATATACTTATTGCTATAAACTACAAGCTATATAATATTAGCTATGGCTAACTAGCTAATCAGGAAACAGTGATGATATCTCTGTCTCCAGCGGAACCTCAAACTAGACTCCTCTTTTCCCCAGCCAAGATTGTTTGAGATCATCAGATTGTGTGGAGCTTATTGTAGTCTCCAACATTAACACTTTTAGAAACATTACTACATTTATCATCTCCTCCTCCTGCGTGGATGGGTAGCATATTTTCCTCCTCCAGTCCTTCAGGTAAGTCAGCTCACTGCAGCCCGTCACTTCAGGGTCTATACAGAAGACTGGGAGACCCCAAGTCAACCCATTCCATTCATGTGAGAGCTATAGTCTGAAGAATTGAAGTGTAAGTGTGCTTCTTTGAAACCTGCCATGATCCCTTTAATTAGAAATTCACAATCTCCAAAAAAATGGCTGCATCATTTTCCCTGACTGTCATCTCTTCCCAGCCTCAACAACAAATCAACCCTAATTGATTTGGAACCTGGTGTTTATCTAATAAACATCCATTTATCAAAGGAAAAGGTAGGATCTGATTTGGCTTACACATAGGTTTATTCAGAATACCCAGCACAGCGCAAGTGAGGAGTGTCTTTCCCTTGACTAGTCACCCCAGGTCAAACTGTTATCATATAGATCTTTTCAATCAACTTGCTCAGAACACACCTCTGGAGCAGGTGAGACTTACAAGCCAGCCTTTGAACTCTTCTGAGTACCAAAGGAAAAAGATAACATAATTATCCCATGGACCACCTTCTAAAGGGGCAATATAATGAAAATCAGAACTTTAAAGGAACATTAAATAATGACACTAAAATGTCATTATGAAAGTTGCCCTGGAGCAGTCTCTGGAGAGCCCACCTGTCATGGAAAATCTCAAATGTAATTATGGACACCATGTGCTCCCTCTTCAGTGACATCAGGCATGAACATAACCAATGAAAGACAGCCGGGTGAGCATCCACCCACTCCCTGCATATCCCATGGCTAATCCACCTAGCCTATACATCCCTGGACACTATGGGCAGTTTAAGCATGTCCAATCCACCTAACCAACACATCTTTGGAATGTGGGAGAGAGAATGTACACACTCCACTCAGAGCGTTACCAAAGGGTGGAACTGAAGCCAGGTCACAAAGGCTGTGAGGTAGCAATGCTAACCATTGAGCCATCACGTCACTCAAATCCAGAGATTGTGTTTAGGAACCAAAATGGTTCTGCTATTTCACCAGCCACTAAGGCCATTCCACCTTTATTGCATGAAATACAATATTTCCCAGTTTAGAAAGATAGCATTTGCTAGTAATCTAAGGGTTAATTTGAGCATATAAGTGACTGATTTAGTAAAATCAAATGCATTTAATTGCAAAATGCTGGTTCTTATTTGTCATATGACAGCTTAGGATTACTTAGAAAACATAAGGGTTTGACAATTATATGTCTAGACTCTAACAGGTAGTTGAACTCTTAGCATTTAAAGAAGGGGTCCAGGATGCAACACCATGCTTTTGGAAGAAAATTTCTATAAATATATAGTTCACAAATAAGGCTACATGTTAATGAATGCTTTAGCCTTAAGTGTACAACTGCCAAAGGTATTTAAGTGGAGAAGACTACCATCAAATATCTTCAGGATATATTTAGCAAATTGTATATCCATTGTAGTGTAATTTTTAAAAGGCAAAAACATAATCTATGCATTATAAAATATCTGATCCAGCTCACATAGAAATGGTTATTTTTCCATTGTTACTGAGTGCTCTAACTAGCACCATTTTCACCTCAATCACTAAACTACAGCAGAAATGTTCAAGACTCACCTCCTGTCCCAAATTGTCAATGTGAGCTCATTTACTTAAACAAGCCCTTTAACTACAGCCCTAATTTATGGTGCACAGAAGAATTTTTTCTGTACATATCACTGCTGTCCATTATTGGCCCAGACTTCCAGCCACCTCATATCATTACTCTCCCCAGTGCATTGTTATTGATCACTGCCTTAGTGCTACCTTTGTTGAGCAACAATACTTCGCAATCGTAAAACAATTTCCAAAATTAGTGCACAGAATATATTCTCAAGAAATACAAATCATGTGTACTTTAAAAACCCTGATGCTATCAAACACAACACTGAAGTCATTATCAAAAATTCTAAAAACTGTCTTAGTTAACAATGCTAAGTTAAAATACATACTTTCATGATCAACTTTCTTAAATAAACTTCTCAATTCTTGGTGTCTTCAGGCCTGGTGGTCCTCATCCGCACTTGGTCCTAAATGGCAAGTGCTGGTGTCTATCTATTTCAGAATAGAAATGCTCATGTAATGTTCCATATTTCACTTTCTCAGTATCGGCATACCTTCCTCTTACGCTTCTGTTTTCTATCCACTGCTTGCTGGTCTTTCATTTTTTGTTGTCCTTTTTGAGTTAATGTTACAATTCAGTGGGAGTATGCATGGCCATATTCTTATTGTATAATTTGTCCTCTACCACTGGTTGAAAAAATCAAATTTGTTTAATTTAATCAGCTGACTATTAACAATATAAACAGAATATAAGAGATTTTTGCTTGTAACATGTCAATCATGCCTCAGTTATGAAAATCAAGTTACTCTGTGCATTCAGGGCACCTCCTGAGTATAATTCAAGGTGATATAGTTGTGTTAAAAATAGAATGCATCGTTGGTGAACATTAGGCCAGAACATAAAGTACATTGGCATCATGTGACCTTGTCCTTTACATGTAATTGGCTTTGGTATATTAAAAGAAAGCATTAAGGGACAATAGAATGAGCTGCATTGTTATGGGTCTGCAATAAATTGATTTGCCATTTCTAAATGAAACACTGTTCACAGATTTTATCAGACCCCTGTCAAGACCTGTAGATTTCCATTTCATTGGATTTAACGACTGTTGGAGGAGGTGTGCATTACAGCAAGATACTATCACATTTGTCAGCATGATCCTTTTATGTGTAATTCAATTAAAGTGTTATTCTCTAATTTCATTACAAACTAAGCTGAGTGCTAATGCAAGTGACTACTTCTGCTACAGGTAGATAATGGTGCACAATTTGATTTACCCAATTAGAGTTTAGTGGTCTAACATGCTTTTCATATTGTAATTCCCTGAATATTCTTTAACTTTGCAGCTGGAATAATTCTTTTAATGGAAAATGTCAAGATAGTACAAGTGTTGCTTCTTAGGAACCAATGTTATCCTATTAGAATATGCATCCAATAGTATTGAAAGGATTCCATTAAATGCTGAGTATAATTTATTGTCCCCTACATTTTTCAATATCTGCCTTTTGTGGCCATTGTATGCTTAATACCAGGGACCATTGTTCTGCATTTTAGAATATCTGAGGTTAACATATTTTGGGAGTATTTCTTTCTTCACTTTCAAGAACAATGCAATTCAAGGCTAAAACAAATTTCAGTGAAATGTCTAGCGCAAGTTGCTACGACTGTCCAATATTAGTCCCTTTTTGTTCACTCAATTAGAAAATCATTTTAAATTTCCATTTTCACAGGGCAGCTTCAAATGAGCTGTATTCAAATGAAGTCCTTTTTAAAGTCTCTTATTGAAAGCTCATATGTATGTAGATAAATTGAAAAAAAATCATGTAAAGGGCATAGTTTAAAAATTTTCAAAAATGAAAATAAAATAAATTGTATCAGGTGGAAATTCTGTCAGTAGCATCAAATTGGTTAAATATGTTTCTTCTGAGAGTAAATGCTTGTACTTTCTATCTCCTGAAATAGTGAAATAGAAATATAATATTGAAATCTGTTCTTAGTCTCTGACCTTTACTGAGAAGAGACACAGACACATGCCTAGCATTTACACCCTTAGTCCCCAGTCCTTACCATTGTGCTATTATCTGGAATGTGTGATTATTACTGCTCTTTCCACAGGAAAATATGCCTTGATTTCCATCGACCCGACTTAAATCAATGCTTTTAAAAATCTTGGAACCTTTTACTTAAGAGCAAAAGCATGCATTTTATGTTTTGACATGGTTTTATTGATTGGGACCAGTATGAGAGAGCAGTGCTCTATTCCTTACTGTCTACTGCACTTCCAAGCTACCAGTGTCTGATAGCACACTATTCATAATGGTTTCATTTCTTTTTCTCCCTTTTCCTCTCTCTCTCTCTCACTTGCCCTATCTCTCTCACTCGGTCACTATATCCTCCCAGCCGACAGCATGATGCTTTTCTCGGTTTTTTAGAGTAATCAATACCACACTGAAGCCGCCTGCTGTGCCCCTGTCACTCATATTTGTTCCAGCCATAAATTATATATGGGCTGACCTCATCTGATATAAAATTTCTATTGCAGTTGTCAATTGTTGATCAATAGTTTTAAATTTTCATCCTCAAAGGGTCATCAGTTCTGAACATCTGATGTAAATATTTCCTTGAACTTAAGATAAAAGAATGCCTTATTGCAAAAGAAGAAAGGTGTAAGCTTTCGGCACTGGTCACTCCATCAAATTTCTATATGTCATTGACATGGATACACCAGCCAAAGACATGGTACAAAGCTTTAATCTTTGCATTTGGCCATTTATATCACTCATGGTTATGTATTCAGCCAATGGCCTTTTCAAAGATTTAGCACACCTTTTTCAACCTGAGCCACACAAGCTGCTTTATGCCTGAGGTCATGTTTGAACTTCCTTTCTCAGCTAAGAGTGGCTGGCAAAAAAAAAGTAGCTGGCATTTTCCTCAATTCAGCTGAAAGATTCAAACTGTTCATTTGTGTATGTGTGAAACTTGTGAAATTATCCTTTTTAATTAAAGGCACTTAGTCCTTTAATGGATATTTAGTGTTTTGGTGTTCTATGTATTTCACCTGTTTTCTTTGCTAAATTGTTTTCACCTTGATCATAATACTTTCAGTGGGAAGATCAATTCGATAGTATCTAGTAAGAGTAGGTGGATTGGGATGGCCAATTCAGCTGCACTTCTTAATGGTAGTGCAGGCAAAGTGCTGCTGGTCATGTGGGAAATGACCTTGATCTAGGAAACATTGAAGAATGATACAACATGGGAGAGAGTGCACTTCATGGTTTCTAGATGCTGCACTGCAGGTATTGATGAAAAGGAGGGGAGATGGTCTGTAACTGCGAAAGACTAAGTACTCCCGATATTCATATTCAGAAAGCCTAGGAAATTAACTACGCTTGGTGTCCTGGGTGTCCAATAATCTGCCTGCCCTTTGTTAGTTTCCAGGGGTTGCTCATGTGCCACTCTGGGGAGTTGTAGTGATTCCATGAAGCATGTCTGCTGTCCCATCTCAGGCAGTCAGCTTTCATGCTCCTACCCAACCTACTCCAGCAGTGCCACTGCTGTTGCTTTGTTAGCCAGTCTGCCAGCCTGAATACTGCCTCCCATCTCAAGACTGTGTAATCTCAAACTGGATCTTACAAACATAAAAGTCCAAAATCACCTAAAAGATAAGGGTAAAATCGACATAGTCTTACCAGATCATAGGACTGCTCTCTCATTAGAGTGAGATAAGTGGTGGTGGTTTAACTTGTGGGTCACCACACCTCAGGTGGGTGGAAAGGTTGAGAAGGAAAGTCCTTCATGGTAACCTCAGCTGGGAAACCACCTATAGTCCTGCAAAATAGAATGTCTCAGTGATCTCTCTAATGCAACAATGAATTGCAAACTGTGGGATGTGGCAAATATAATAATCATGGACAAATCCATTAAGTCAATTTTCCAATTTCTATGAAGAAAACACATGGGTGGAACAAGGAGAGGACTATATTGCATAAAGGAGGATGCTCTGTTCATTCTTTACAGATTTTCATTCAGGTGAAATCACTGAGAAGTCTTCTGAAGAATCTTACCAAACAAGGTTGCAACACTTTCCAGCTTAAATCTCTTCAAAGTTAGGTTAGACAAGCACCTTGAGGGTAAACATGTAATTAATTAGAGGTGCTGGAAATACCAAGAAAGCAGACAAGGTAGATCTATTTTGTTTTTCCAAATGGGATTTTCTGTATTGTATGATTCTTGGATACCATAGGTTAAGCTGTTTTCTATGAGATAATCTAATTTTTAACCCTGGATGCATGATTGCAGAAAGAAAGAAGCTAATAACATGATACAGTATTTTGTTCAATGATGCATTTTAGTCACATCCCTCTCTGTCCCTTCCCTTCACATTCAGCACCCATAAATGCAGCAGAAAAAGTGCTTGTAAAGTTCAAGGCTGCATTAAACTCTGACCTGATAGCACCTCAGCATTTCTATTTAATGAACCATGACAATGTTGGTGACCTCACAGAACAACACTCTTTTGCAACAGACAGACAATATTATCATGAGTCATATGTCTCTTCCTTGCCCAGATTGCTAAGTATGCCATCTTCTCCTAGACTTGGGTCTTGAGCCTGGTCACTGCCTCCTAACAGACAATGAACTAGCATCAAATTGGTAAGGTGACCAGAAATGCTAGTCATAGGAAATACTCAAACTATCATTTCAGGCTGCAGCTTCACCAGTTGCTGGCAAGGGATAAAGTATTGCATCACTCAGTCACTTGCTCAATTACTATAATTTTAACCTTAAGAAAGGTTTTGGTTGAGGGAGTTTGTTAAAATTTCTGGAATCCCACAATATCAAAAAACTTTCAAACAAGCCCACGTCTGAGTTTCATGGAGGAGGGAAGCAAGATGTTACAGATGAGCCAGAGGCCTCATACCTGCTTCATTGATGCCAACCTGGATCTAATGCAGGAGGCAGTTAGGGAGACTAGGGAGGCAAGAGGAGGCCATGCCGTCATGCAGCAAAGGTATCTCTGTTCAGTATCAGCTCCCTCCGTCTAATCGACCTTCTCCTCTCTTATCTCCTCCTCCTTCTCGACTGAAAAACTATCTGCTTTTGGGGCATAACTGTCCTCAAAGTCCTCACATCTCTGGAGGGCTACGTAATGGAGGGCACAACAGTGCACTACAATGGGCAAGATCCTTGCAGGAGTACTCTGCAGGATGCCATCCAGGGACTGGGATCTCAAACTTCAGACACTCAATTGCCTGCTCAATTATTGTCCTACAGAGTTGGTGGCACTGTTTATAACCCCGCTATGCCTCAGCCTTCAAGGAAAGTCAGCCCCTTATTTCTGATTTAGAATTGAAGCAGTAAGAGTGAAATATATAAATGACCAATAAAGAAATCCAGGTTTTAAAGAACATATATTCATTGTAAAAATTAGTGAAACAATGCTATCAATTGATTAAAATACTAAATTTATTTTAATCCATTAGCAATCTTCCGAGCAGTTCCTTTTAAATGTTCAGTTTGCATGTATTATTAATACTGCCTTGATAGAGCTTATTATAGATTATTTTGAGAATTGCCACATGCTGAGCAATGCCTGAGAGAATAGGGTGTTATTAAACTTTTCATTCCTGACCAATATAAGAATGTTGTAGCTAGTCTCTGGTTAAGATATAATTCAGGAGCTCATGCTAATTTTAAACTAAGTTTTGGAAATTCTGCAACTCTGTAATAATCTTTCAATATCTGCAGGATATGAAATCAAAAATGGCTAGCACATAAATAGACAATTATTTTCATTCTTTGGATTTGTTTCAAAGCTATCAGTGACAAGATTCTGGCAGTATTTCAATTAAACTCATGTTACTCTTGTGTGATAGTACATGCAGAACATAATTTGAAATTCTGATAATTTTTTTTAATGGACACAAACAAGCTGTTAAAAAGGCTGCCACAAATTATGTGACTTTTGGCAATTGGACTATACATAGTATCAAGTCTCCAGCAAATATCAATTAAATATGGACATGAGTGAGCGTATTTCACACATTGGTGGAACTCCCACATCTCGAGAGGGGAAAGATTTCAAAGGGACTTGAGGAGCAACTTTTTCACGCAGAGGGTCATCTGTGTGTGGAATGAGCTGCCAGAGGAAATGGTGGAGGCTGTGACAATTAAAACATTTAAAAGGCATCCAGATGGGTATATGAATAGGAAGGGTTTAGAGGGTTATGGGCCAAATGCTGGCAAATGGGACTAGATTAATTAAGGATATCTGGTAGGCATGGGCGAGTTGGACCAAAGGGGCTGTTTCCATGCTGTACAGCTGTATACTTCTATCAGTCTGTCTCATTGTTTAGCGAGGGTCCAAATGCTACAGATGGAAACCACAGAGTTGCCAAAAAGCCTATCTCCATGCTTCTTATTGTGATGAAAAGGAAGATCAAGACTCAATGGTCACTGAATCACCATGGCCTTCCCATTTAAACTGGGCTATTAACCCAGCAGTCATTTGACTGAAACTGGGCTCGGGAACTTTATCTTTATTACTCCAGGACCCAACAGATTCTTCAGAAACATCAGTCATCAGCCAGTTTGAGAACCAAACTTCAATGTCAACTGCAATTCATCAAGCCAAAATATTTAACTTGTTCTGGTTTTGGGTCTGAGAACCAATTCCTAGATATTCAGCTACAAGAAATATCCTCATCTGTTGTGAACTCTTTGCTTTACATGTCCCCACTTCAACTTTAAATCACAGAAGAAACCACAAGCCTGCCACACCAGAAATCAGAAACTGAAGTAATTGTAACCTTTAAAAACTAATCTTTATCTGTATACAATCTGTTTGTGTATCTGAGTCTGCAAGCAAGAGACAGAGCATGTGACATTTGTGAGAATGAATAACTTTTATGCTGTTCTGAGGAAGGTTCACTGGACCCGAAACATTAACTTTGATTTTTCTTCACTGATGCTGCCAGACCTGTTGAGCTTTTCCACCAAATTCTGTTTTTGAACCTTTATTTTAAACTCATCAAACCTTACAGCTGAATGATATTGTTGGAATACATATTCCAATTATCTCCCTACATCTCAAGCACAGCAGCAGTTCGAGAAGACAGCACACCACCACCTTGTCTAAGGCAATTAGGGATGGAAAATAAATGTTGTCCCAGTCAGTGATGCCTGTATCCCATGATTGAATTTTAAAACACACAAATTTTCAATCAAATACGTACTGATAATGGGCATTAACAGAATACATAATGTCCAAGACACTAATATTATTTGTGATGATTTACATTTAGTATGCTTAACAAAGAAAATTTGCGTGGCATCAAGGAGCACACGAGAAATTGAGGTCAATGAAACTCACGGGAAAACTGTCCACTGATTGGAGATGTAAACGTAAAGAAGAAGAATGATTGCGGTCTCTTCAACAGAATTTCACAAGACGCTTCAGTTCTATAATTAAACTATTAGTTGTTGAACATTAAATATTTAATGAGTTTCCAAGTCATCTGTTCACTTTGTGTTATATCTATTTTCTCTGTTAACAACAGTCTTGAAGCCATACTATGCTAACACACCTGTTTCCCCCAAATACTATTGCTCAGCCTTTTTCTTGAATCCCTACAGTGTGGAAACAGGTCCTTCGGCCCAACAAGTCCACAGTGACTCTCAGAGCATCACCCAGGCCCATCCCCTTAATCTACAAATCCCTGAATACCATGGGCAATTTTGTATGGTTAATCCACCTAGCCTGCACATCTTTTGGACTGTGGGAGGAAACCAGAGCACCCGAAGGAAACCCACGCAGACATGGGGAGAATGTGCAAACTCCACACAGACAGTCACCCAAGGGTGGAATTGAACCTGGGTCCCTGGCGCTGTGAGCCTTGTTTGTATATTTTACTGTACTCACAGTCCTTTTTTGGAAAAACGTCCTCCTTGTAGCTAATGATACTACATGAGAGAATTTTGCATGATTTATTACTCATACTATAATACCACAATTAAGGCGACCAGTGTGGATTTATCTCATATTTTGAGAGTCATGAAGGCGAAGTTTTGTATTACAACACCTGTAGAGACAACATGAAAGCAAGGAATCCTCACAAACCTAACGAAAAGAAAACAGATAGCCAAGAATTCACTTCTTAAAACCTTTACTATAGCCTATCAACTTAAATCAGCATAACTCAAACAGTAATTTACTGGCAAAGGATATTTCAAACAACTAGGAGAATTTAAATTTTTATCATCAATCTAAGAAAGATACATCCACATTGTCAGAAGTGCTTGCATTAGTTCCCACATAAATGTGTGACCATGTGCCATTTCAAAATATTTTTTAACTTGACCTCCATTATATATGGTCTTTCACTTCCCACTCCATAATTTCAGCTCTTGCAGCAGTCAGTGTCTATGTGAGGGACCAGAGAGGGTTACCAATGGTGAAGCACATGTCGATAAACATTCTCTCACTTGAGTCGTGTCAACCCTGATGGCACAGAATCCTGGGGGACTCCCTTCTTTGACCACTTCAAATGGTCTATTCCTACACTGGTTACATCACTGAAATGTGTCTAGTGCAATCAACAACACGTTGCTTCCAGTCTTCAACTCTCTACCCTTTCCAATTGTATAACGGAAACAGTTCCTGCTCTTTCAGAATACTCCCCAGCCCACTATGGCCTTAAAGAAACATCATTCAAAAAGAAACTACAGGCTTCAAAAACACATTGATCACCGTATATGTGAAATAATTTTTTTGTAAGAGAATAAGATTCACAATGCATATCAGATTACAAGGATAAAATGATTCATTATATTCAGAAAGTCAGCAAGTTTTTGAATCTGTAATTAACTATGGAAATATTCTGTACCCTGCAAGATCAGGTCAATCCTGGAGAGTCTTGATTACAAACACGAGGAAGTTACTGCCTTAAGGTAAAAAGGTGTTCTCTGTTCCCTTCTGAAGATTCAAGATTAAACTTAACATTTTTCACTGTCTAAACATTGTTGTGCACCAAATACAATCTGTGTTATCTGGACTCTTTTAACTGAAATAGTTTTCTTTTTCATTAGAAGTCAAAGTTAAAAATGATCTACAGTAACGTATTGATAAAACATTAATATTATGATATTTCATCTTTAACATTAACCATATCAAATTTTGTACCAATGTGAAATTGATGTGAAAGAGTTTTAAACTTGAATTATATTGTCCAAATGTTTGGTGTTAGTTTTGGATAGTGATACATTATAACTTCAAATGTTCAGCATTGAAAATTAGAATGCCTCTGGGAACAGGTTATGTCAGAAATGGAGATGTTGTCCCTGATGTGAGAGTGACTGCTACTGGGAAGTACATAAATAATGGTAATGTGAATTTATTGGCAGAGCCTAATTAGAATTTTATTTACTCCATTTCAAGCCCAGAAGTAAGCTAAATTGAGAAATCAGAGAATATTAGGTGCCGCTGCTGGGTCTCACAGTATGCCAAAGAGGATTTAAGAAGAGAAGAAACTATCACAAGTGGTGAGTTATCGGAGAAATTGAAAACATCATCAGAGGCATGAAGACTATGTTGGGGAAAGTTGGTCAGCTAGTCGTTGGAACAGAAAGGTGGCAGAGATTTTGCTGTAGGTGTAGCAAGAAAGCATTGCTTCTCCTCTGGACCCATAGTCAGTGCTGAAAAAGCACTTATGATGACTCTGTCAACTCTCATATCTTCTCAGCAGTGAGGTTTCCTCAAGCCCTGGGAATGTCGTTTACTAATGTAAAAAAAAAGAAAATACCTTTGAAATCTGAGGAATGGAGCCTTGTTTAAAAGGTACGGTTATTTACCCAAGAGCCATACACGCATTCATATATATAATTGCTTAATAGTATATAACATAACTATTGTTAAAAAGCAATATGAATTTGAAGCTTTTTAGTTTGGACATAGAGCACTAATTTATACAGTATGTGTTGACAAGAGGATGCTGAGGCTATACGTCAGCGCCCTCTTCTCTTGCTGCCAATCAGCACCCGCTTCCCATACTGTATAAATTGGTGATAACAAGGTGTAGAGCTGGGTGAACACAGCAGGCCAAGCAGCATCATAGGAGCAGGATGATGATGCTGCTTGGCCTGCTGTGTTCATCCAGCTCTACATCTTGTTATCTCAGAGTCTCCAGGATCTGCAGTGCCTACTATCTCTGTATAAATTGGTGTTCCCTTTCCAAGTTTGATTTCTTTCATGTCACTCCACTGAATGCAAGATGAAAAGCTCCAAATTCATATCTCTTTTTAGCAATATTTACAAAATCACCTCCTCAACACTCTACCCATTGTAAAAGGGTAACAATTACCCCCATTATCTCTCCCCTGTGCCTCTTCTGTTTGGCTATTTTTCCACGGTTTTCATTTCCATAAAAAATGTTTTTAAAAAAGTTACACTTTTTATCAGAATTAGATCGTTTAGATCGTTTAGAATTAGATTAGATCAGAATTAATGTTTCGGGTCCGGTGACCCTTCTTCAGAACAGACCATTCTGAGGAAGGGTCACCGGACCCGAAACATTAACTCTGATTTCTCTTCACAGATACTGCCAGACCTGCTGAGCTTTTCCAGCAATTTCTGTTTTTGTTTCTGATTTACAGCATCCGCAGTTCTTTCAGTTTCTGTTCCGCGATCTTTTGGTTCGGCTGCAGACTTTTATTATTTATATGTCCATTTCTTTTTTACAATATAAGAAGAAACATACTATAAAAATATGGCCCAGTGGGATTGATTCCAGAGCTGGAGTGGAATGGGTGGTCAAATTGGTCAGAACATGAAAGAATATACCAAAAGGCACGGTGAAATACACTAAACTCTTACAGGGCTCGACAGGGCTGATAAAGGAAGAATATCTCTCCTTGCTCAGGAGTCTGAAATCAGGGGACACAGTCACAAACTAAGAGGTAAGCCATTTAGGACTGAGATTAGAAGGAATCTATTCACTCCAGAGAGCTGTGGAGGCTCAGTCATTGACAGAAATTGGTAGATTTCTAGATATTAAAGATACCAAGAGATACCGGATAGTGCAGAAAAATGGCATCAGGTAGAAAACCAAACATGATCTAGTCGAATTGCAGAATAGGCTTGATGGGCCAGATGGCCTTATCCTGTTGTTATTTCCTATTACATAGAACACAGCAGTGAAAAGTGGGCATTAATTTGATTAGAGCTGTGCTGGTTATGCATTCAAACTAAGGGAAGAATTGCTTCATGAAGCAAGATTATAAATCCACTTGAGAAGAATACATTCACATTGTAACTTGACCAATTCTTCCCATTTAGAGTTAATAGAATAGTACAAACTCCCATGTGTGTTCAATTCATTGCCAGAATGTGTATTGACATATGATTTCTTCTTCGCTTGTCAGGTAATTGTTAAGCAAAAATTGATGCAAATTTACTCAGGATTCACTGGATTTGCATATTACATTAACTTTGCACAGGAGGTTTACCAACATGTGAGGGGGACCTTCAGTAATCAAAGCTATCCAATGCTCTGCAATTGCTATCAAACTGCCCTTCACTTGGACCTCAGTACGGAGCAGTGCTTAAGAAGCCGGGTCTTTATCAGGGACACAATCTCTGATTTGTGCACTGCTCCTGAAGGAGGCTGTATAGTTCAAGTGCATCATCCAGCTATCACTCTCAGTAGAACTGAAAGTCATCATTGTACTAAAGTTCTGCACTATGAGATCTTTCAAAACACCAGCAGGGGACATCAGTCACATCAGCCAGTGCGTGATTTACAGCTGCATCACAAAGGTAACAAATGCTTTCTCTCACCCCATGCCTCCATCCATCACGTTCAATGTCAGCACATAGCACTAGTTGGAAAGACAGGCTCAGCAGCAACCCGGCCAAGGTACACTCCACAATACTGTCCTAAGGTCTATGAATGGGGACTTCAACAAGCCAACTTGTATTTCAGAGACACGAACGCTCCTAGCTGATCCAAAGTTGACACATCCTGTATTTAGAGCAAAGAACACTTATTTCACAACATTGCTTGGCTGAGTTGCAATATCCAAGACTCTATTCATACCAGCTATCAGCAGTTCGGGTAATGAAGCAAGTGACTTGCTAAGCTGTGCATCCAAGAAATATCTTCCATTTTGCTGAAACCCCCATGAGGCTGGAATCACACTGTGACACTGCAGGGCCCATTGAATGGGGACCACTGCACAACAACAACCAGCCTTTTTTAAACACCATTTGTTTTGGTTTTTCACCTTTTAGCTTGCCATGAATTTATACCTCAACCTCACAGACATTGTCTGAAATCACAAACTTACAGCACAGAAGGCGTCCATCCAGTTCAGTGTGCCTGTGCCTGTTCTTTGAAAGAGCTGTCTAATTAGTCCTACTCCCCAGTTCTTTCCCCATTGCTCTGCAAATCTTTATTTTCCACATGTATTCAATTCCCTTTGAAAGTTACGATTGAATCCTGTTATTACCACCTTTACAGGCAGTGCATGTGAACTATGGCTGATTGCCTATTAACTATGCCAGACTATAACATATAAAAAAACGCGCTTCCCTCCTCTCCTGTCTCAATCTTTTTTCTTAAGATCTGTGTCCTCTGGTTATGGATCCTCATTATATTGGAAATGGTTTCTTTTTTTTTAAGTTTTCTGGCTCTTCTGCAGCTCAATGAAAGCAGTCTTACTTCAGAGTCTCACTCCAAGACTCGAGCACAAAAATCAAGGCTGATACTCCAATGCAGTTCTGAGGGATGCTGCATTGTATTAGGTGCTGCCTTTTGGATGAGACGTAAACTGAAGTCCTGCCTCTCTCCCTATGATGTGTGAAGATCCAATGGAGAAATATTATACAGCCTACAAGTGCAGAAAGTGTAGTGTTTGGGTTAGTTTACTTAGGCAGGATGCAAGATTTTGACTTCCCAATAGTGGTTTGAAATTTAGAGATAAAATCAGCAGTGTGTTTGCTGCCTGTCAACCTTTATGGTAGTCTGCAGAAGGTTCATATTTCTAATACACTTACATGCCATGAATATTCTTTACTATGAAACAGGTCTTTAAAACGTACAGCTTCAAAAATAAAGTCAGTATCACCAAGGATCCTGTGGCACCCACTATATGATTATATAGCCATAGAGATGTACAGCATGGAAATAGACCCTTCAGTCCAACTCATCCGTGCTGACCAGATACCCTCAATTAATCTAGTCCCGTTTGCCTGCATTTGGCCCATATCCCTCTAAACACTTCCTATTCATGTACCCATCCAGATGGCTTTTAAATGTTGCAATTGTACCAGCCTCCACCACTTCCTCTGGTAGCCCATTCCATACACACGTTACCCTCTGCATGAAAAAGTTGCCCCTTAAATCCCTTTGAAATCTTTCTCCTCTCACCTTAAACCTATGCCCTCTAGTTTCACCCTGGGGAAAAGACTTTGACTATGATTATATAAACTTCTACAAGGTCACCCCTCAACCTACGATGCTCCAGGGAAAATAGCCCCAGCCTATTCAGCCTCTCCCTATAGCTCGCTATAGATTGTTTCAAGATGGGATCCATCCTATCGTCTTCATGCAGTTGTGGACATAATCAGTGGTATTCCTCATTTAATTTTACAAGACAAGGGAGAGAAAAAGGAGAGTGGACTCTTGCACAGGGGCTCGGGACTGAAAACAATGAGTCGGTTGTGATGTGACGTTGGAGATATGGGGGAGTGGAAGAATAATTCAAGACAGCAGAGAAGGTGGGGTCAGGGCCATGGAATAGTGAATTTGGAAGGGCCTGGTATTCCAATTGTGTTGAAAAATCAGTTAAGGTAAAAAAATTAGGGGCCTAAAGAGCTGTGTCAGTACTGTCCAAATGTGTGGTCAGTTCAGAAACAAAAACAGAAATTGATGCAGAAATCCAGTGAGTCTGGCAGCATCTGTGGAGTGGAAACAGAGTATGTTTTGGGTCCAGAGACCCTTCCTCAGAACTGATTGTAGCTAGGAAAAGGTTGACATATATGCTAAAGGTGGAAGGAGTGGGGAGGAGTAAAAGATAGGTGGAGATGGAGCTCAGAGAGCGAGAGAATGACAATTGGGCAGACAAAGGAATGGATGAAGGTCAGTCTGGGAGAATGAATGGCTGATAATGGGGACCACTCGTAGCCAACAATGAGTTGTTTGTGGTAGCAGCCAATGTGATGACAGGGCCTGGTATAGGGGTTGGAGTAAGGATGGGGACAAGGTGCTCAGGCCCTAAAATTATCAAACTGATATTGAGCCCTGGTGGCTGAAGGGTCCTCAAGCAGAAAATGAGATGTGGTTCTTCCAACATGCACTGGAGCACTGGAGCAAGCCTGAGACAGAGATGTTGGCCAGGAACACGGTGGTGTGTTGAAGAGGCAGGCAACAGGAAGTTCAGGGTCATTTTTTGCAGAGAAGAATGTAAGTGTTCTGCAGGACCATCACCCAGGCTCATCTCCCCATTGTACAGGATCACCACATTGTGAGCAGCAGATGCGGTAGACTAGATTGAGTGAAGTGCAAATAAAGCGCTGCTTCACTTGGAAATGAGTTTGGGGCCTTGGTTAGTGAGGAGGGAGGATTTAAATGGGCAGTTTTTACACCTTCTGCAATTGCATGGGAGGTGCCATGGGGCTGTTGGGTATATTCCACAAAGAGTCAGGAATAACTGGGGATAATGTGGGTACCCTATGGCCACCCCTTTGACTGAAAGAAAGTGAGAGGAGTTAAAAGAGAAGTTGTTCAGGGTGAGGACCAGCTCAGCCAGACAGAGGAGGGTAGTGGTGGGTAGGGATAGTTCAGGCCTTTTTTACAGGAAGAAGTGGGAAGCCCCAAGACCAGCCTGATGGGGGATGGACATTTAAAGGGATTGCATATCCATGGTAAAGAGAAGGTAGTTGGACGCTACAAACTGGAAATTCTGAAACTGACATAATGCATCAGATGAATCGTGGATGTAAGTGGGAAGGGAATGTACAAGGGGGAAAGAAATGGAGTTGAGATAGGAAGAAATGAGTTCTGTGGGGCAGGAGCAGGAAGAAACAACAAGTCATAGAATCATAGAATGCCTACAGTGTGGAAGCAGGCCATTCAGCCCCTTGAGTCTACACTGACTCTCTGAAGAGCATCCCATCCAGACCCAATCCCACCTGTGACCCTGCATTTTCCAGTTCTAATCCACCTAGCCTGCACATCCCTGGACACTATGGACAATTTAGTCAATCCACCAAACTTGCGCACCTTTAGACTGTGGGAGGAAACCGGAGGAAATGCATGCAGACATGGGGAGAATATGAAAACTCCACACAGACAGTCACTCAGGGGTGAAATCAAACCCAGATCCCTGGCATTGCGAGGCAGCTGTGATAACCACTGATCCACCGTGCCACCCTGGTCTGCCCAGGCAGTCCTGTTTGTAGATTTTGGGAAGGAGGTAGAAGCAAGCTGTGTAAAATTCGGGAACTTTTAGCTTGGAAGCAGTGACAGGGGGAGATCACTAGACAAAACGAGATTAGTGACCCCTGTGGACATAATAGCCTGATGTTCAATTGTGAGATCATTGTCCAAGCGGAGATAGGTGGAGGTAGCTGAGGGGTAGAGTTCAGCCTCTGCAATGTACAGACCAGTACATCAGACAACAACAGCACCAGCCTTCTCAGCCGGCTTGATTCAAAAGTCAAGGCTGGATCTGAGAGCATGGAGTGCAGTGAATTCAGAGAGAGATACAATTCAAATGGATAAGGGGGTGCAGAGAAATTGAGGCGATCAATGTCATGTTTCTTGGAGTCCAATTCGGGCTTTTTGGATGGCAGAGTCTTTACAAAGTTTTGAGTGCACCTACAATATTTCCATGATCCCTGCTCAGATTTGTCTTTAACAATAGCCACTACAATGCCCAGAAGAGAGGGCCAGCTGAGGCTGCAGCATAGAATCATTAGCAAACAATTGGTTGCTAATATGAATATGGTAATGCTGCTGAGAAAATATGGTCAATCAAATTTCACCTTCCAAGATCTGATCATCTGAGACCTTTCTTGAACTGAAACGATTTTAATAAAGAAAAAAACATAGATATAAAATAGCTGTAGTCATCATCTGACATCAGATTGGAGCAAACTTTGGAGACCCAAGTAGAAATAAACAAAGCCATTTGCACTGAAATTGCTGTTGCTTTTAATCTAAAAAACGTTTTATTTAAAATGTGATAGCTGCATTCCAAAAACAAATTTAAAAGATCTGTTACGACTGAACCAGAGAGGACTAAAAAGAGGGAAGCTAATACCCCATCCTCACCTGGTCATAACAATACTCAATAAAGAGTGAATGCAAAATGACACCAATACATTCTTTTCCCCAAGAAAGAAAATGACTCTCACACCCTGGTAATCATCAAGTGTGGAATCTAGGAGGTGTGTCTGAACACTTAGCTCTTTGCTGAAATGAATCGCTACAAATAATAATGAATAAAGTGACTTTTAAAACTTTACAAGTGAAATTCAACTGTATGTCACATTTACTTTTTCAAGTTTTACATTAATGGCAATGGAGTTGAGCAGGGAAGTTGTGGCCAAGATAGAGATTGTCCTACTTTGACAAAGAGACCACTGGTAGCTGTAGCATTGTCAGGTAATACCAGGTTTCATTGATAATGTTTTCCCATCCAATAAATCAAACCTGTCTTGCACCTACGCTGCTGTCACATAGAATTTTAATTTTACTCACGTGGGAAAAGGCAATAAGCTGTAATAGACAGTCGTGGTTATTATTTTGGGAATTGCATACCATTGGTAAAGTCCAGTCTCACGCTACAATTTCCAAGAAGCAAGGGAAATATACTTGGTGGCCTTCAATCTACATCAAAGAAAATGGATTATCAAGGTATCACATTGCTGTTTGTGGAATATTGCTGTAAAATTCCTGCATTAGGGATGACATCAGAAATATTTCATTGACTATAAGTCTTCAGGATATAGATATATATTTCTATAGGTGCTATATATATTGACATATTTCTTCCTTTCCATTGAAATGTTGGTAACAATGTTGGGGCTCTACCGCAGGCCTCCCAACAGTGAGCATGAGATAGAGGCACAAATATGTAGACAGATTATGGAAAGATGTAGGAGCAACAGGGTGGTGGTGATGGGAGATTTTAATTTTCCCAACATTGACTGGGATTCACTTAGTGATCAGGGTTTAGATGGAGCAGAATTTGTCAGGAGCATCCAGGAGGGTTTTCTAGAGCAGTATGTAAATAGTCCAACTCGGGAAGGGGCCATACTGGACCTGGTGTTGGGGAATGAGCCCGGCCAGGTGGTTGAAGTTTCAGTAGGGGATTATTTTGGGAATAGTGATCACAATTCCGTAGGTTTTAGAATACTGATGGACAAAGACGAGAGTAGTTCTAAAGGAAGAGTGCTGAATTGGGGGAAGGCCAACTGTAGAAAAATCTGACAGGAGCTGGGGAATGTGGATTGGGAGCAGCTGTTTGAGGGTAAATCCACATTTGATATGTGGGAGGCTTTTAAAGAGAGGTTGATTAGAGCACAGGACAGACTTGTCCCTGTGAAAATGAGGGATAGAAAGGGCAAGATTAGGGAACCATGGATGACAGGTGAAATTGTGAGACTAGCAAAGAGGAAAAAGGAAGCATACATAAGGTCTAGGCGACTGAAAACAGACGAAACTTTAGAAGAATATCGGGAAAGTAGGACCAATCTGAAATGAGGAATTAAGAGGGCTAAAAGGGGTCATGAAATATCTTTAGCAAACAGGGTTAGGGAAAATCCCAAAGCCTTTTATTCATACATAAGGAGCAAGAGGGTAACAAGAGAAAGGGTTGGCCCACTCAAGGACAATGGAGGGAAGTTAAGCGAGGAGTCAGAGAAAATGAGTGAGATTCTTATTGAGTACTTTGCGTCGGTATTCACTGAGGAGAGGGACATGATGGATGTTGAGGTTAGGGATAAATTTTCATTACTCTAGGTCAAGTCAGCATAAGGAGGGGGGTATTCTAAAAGGCATTAGGCTGGACAAGTCTCCAGGTCCGGATGGCATCTATTCCAGGTAACTGAGGGAAGCAAGAGAAGAAATAGCTGGGGCCTTAACAGATATCTTTGCAGCATCCTTGAGCACGAGTGATGTCCCGGAGGACTGGAGAATTGTTAATGTTGTCCCCTTGTTTAAGAAGGGTGGCAAGGATAATCCAGGAAATTATAGACCGGTGAGCCTGACGTCAATGGTGGGGAAGCTGCTGGTGAAGATACTGAGGGATAGGATCTATTTACATTTGGAAGAAAATGGGCTTATTAGTGATAGGCAGCATGGTTTTGTGCAGGGAAGGTCATATCTTACCAAATTGATAGAATTCTTTGAGGAAGTGACAAAGTTGATAGATGAGGAAAAGGCTGTAGATGTCATATACATGGACTTCAGTAAGGCATTTGATAAGGCTCCCCACGGTAGGCTGATGGAGAAAGTGAAGTCACATGGGGTCCAGGGTGTACTAGCTAGATGGATAGAGAACTGGCTGGGCAACAGGAGACAGAGAGTTATAGCGGAAGGGCGTTTCTCAAAATGGAGAACTGTGACCAGTGGTGTTCCACAGGGATCCGTGTTGGGACCACTGTTGTTTGTGATATACATAAATGATCTGGAGGAAGGTATAGATGGTCTGATTAGCAAGTTTGCACATGACACGAAGATTGGTGGAGTAGCAGATAGTGAAGGGGACTGTTGGAGAATGCAGCAGAATATAGATAGATTGGAGAGTTGGGCAGAGAAATGGCAGATGGAGTTCAATCCAGGCAAATGCAAGGTGATGCATTTTGGAAGATCCAATTCAAGACCGAACTATATGATAAATGGAAAAACCCTGGGGAAAATTGATGCACAGAGAGATCTGGGTGTTCAGGTCCATTGTACCCTGAAGGTGGCAATGCAGGTTGATAGAGTGGTCAAGAAGGCATACGGCATGCTTTCATTCATCGGGCAGGGCATTGAGTACAAGAGTTAGCAGGTCACCTTACAATTGTAGAGGACTTTGGTTCAACCACATTTGGAATACTGCGTACAGTTCTGGTCACCACATTACCAAAAGGATGTGGATGCTTTGGAGACGGTACAGAGGAGGTTCACCAGGATGTTGCCTGGTATGGAAGGTGCTAGCTATGAAGAGAGGTTGAGTAGATTGGGATTATTTACATTAGAAATTGGAGGTTCGGGGGGACCTGATTGAGGTCTACAAAATCATGAGAGGTATAGACAGGGTGGATAGCAAGAAGCTTTTTCCCAGAGTGGGGGACTCAATTACTAGGGGTCATGATTCCAAGGTGAGAGGGGAGAAGTTTAAGGGAGATATGCATGGAAAGTTCTTTACACAGAGGGTGGTGGGTGCCTGGAACACGTTGCCAGCGGAGGTGGTACAGGTGGGCACGATAGCATCACTTAAGATGTATCTGGACAGATACATGAATGGGCAGGGAGCAGAGGGCTCCAGATCCTTGGAAAGTAGGCAACAGGTTTAGATAGACGATCTGGATCGGCACAGGCTTGGAGGGCCGAAGGGCTTGTTCCTGTGCTGTAATTTTCTTTGTTCTTTGTTGTTCTTAGAAAATGCCGAAATGCTTCTATCAAATCTCCCCTCAATCTTTTCTGCTCTAAGAAGACCATGATGTGGAGGTGCTGGTGAGGGACTGGAGTGGATAAGGTCAAAAATCACATGACATCGGGTTATAGTCCAACAGGTGTATTGGAAGACACAAGCTTTTAGGGTTTTGCCCCTTCGTCTGGTAATGACAGGGTACTGCTTCGAAAGCCTGTGATTTCAAATAAACCTATAGGACTATAACCTGGTGCCATGTGACTTCTGACCTAAGAAAACCAATCCCAGGTTCTTGAGTGCCTTGATGTAGCCAAAGTTCATTCTGTCTGATATAATGCTGGTCAATTTCTTCTGCTCCTCTCCAAGGGCATTCTTCCAAAAACACTCCGACTGAAACGCAACTAAAAGTTGAGCATATCTCCCATGTTGTAGTACCCTGATGAATGCTCCTGGATGTTGTGTTCTTCAACTAAGGTAGGTGCAAGTAACAGTCCCAAAGATCCATCTTCCTTTGCTGTGACTTTCTGCAGAAAAAGGCAGGTACAGAATGAACACATGGAAACTGTTATGCACAGTCATCTTTCAATGACACTGTATGCTCTGTTTCATGCCAGAACACAAATCATCTTTGAACTTGATCTCTTCACATGCCACTGAACCCTCTGCTTAATGATAGGTTTGCCTTTATAACTCACAGAAAACAATTTTGCCATCTCCTTGCACCTTCGCAATGATCTACAGGGCTTCTCCAATAATGGCTTTCTGCATCCCTGTGCACATTTTCACACACCAAAGTTGGGTCAAAATACTGATCACTATTTGTTGTATTTGCATGTAAAGTATTGTGGTTTCCAGGTCATTCAGTTACATTATTCGAGGCAGAGAAAAAAAGCCCTGAATAACTTGGGTGCTCCTGACAGTGCAGTTAAAAGAGGGCAAAATTAACTCATACAATGTATAAACAGGGTCAATCACACAAATAGGTGACACTTCCAGTAAAAACAATTTTAGGAACAAAGTTTTAGATTAAACAACATACAGAAAAGGAACATGTGGGAGAAATGATAGATAAATCTTATAGCCAGGTATTTGCCCTTGTTCTGACGCAAATTGATTTTTATCCTCTAGTTTGAAGAATAACTTGTTGATACATTACTAATTGAAAACATAGTAAACATTATTGAAAGCTGACATTTAGACAATGCATTCTGAAAATCCTGCAGCAATTATACTGGGTTGTACTACTGACGTAAATTGGCAAATCCTCTCGTAATGAACCAAGAAACTTTTTAAAATATCGACAAAGATTGTTAATTATTTTCAGTGAAGTTTTCTGTAAATCACTGAATAAAAAGTCAACTCACAACACTTAAACTCAGAATAATGGATTGACCATTTAGGACTGAAACGAATAAAAATTTGTTCACTCAATGCTTTGTGAATTGTTCAAATTCTCTACCCCAAAGATCACAGATACCCAGTCATTGAATATTTCAAGATAGATTTTTCAATTTTTGGATCTCAAATGAATCAGGGTGTATTGTGGAAATGCAGGATATGGAGTTGCAGGAGAAGATCAGACCTGACTATGCTAAATGGTGGGGCAGGCTGAAAGGGCCAAATGGCCTATTCCTGATTCTTTTTCTTATGTTCTTACTGAATCAGTGTTCTAACAAGATTTCACTGTCATAGAATTCAATGAGAAAATATCTTTTGTTTTTAATTCTTTCACAGGATGTGGTTGGCACTGGCAAGACTAGCATTTACTGCTCATCCCTAATTGCCCTTGAAATGAGTAATGTACTTGGCCATTTTAGAAGGCAATTAATATCTAACCATGTTGCTGAGGGCCTGCAGTCACATATATGACAGATCGGGTAAGAATGGCAGATTTCCTTCCCTAAAGCACATGAGTGAAACGTGTTTTTATACGAAAATAGTTGTTTCATGATATTATTACAGAGATCCTTCAATTTCATTATCTGAATTGAAATTTCATCAACTGCTATGGGATTTGAATCCACACCCCTTGACCATTAATCTGTGCCTCTGTATTACTCACTCAGTAACATCACCACTGTATCACTATCTCCCTTTCTGGATACATCACCAATAAAAGTGTGATAAAAAATATTACAATGCCTCACTCACAAACTTAAGAACAAAAGTTTAATCTTCCTTTCGTCAAAATCTCAGTACATATTTGCTTCCCCTGTAAACTGCACCTCTCCCCACCACAACCACAATGCTTATTAGATCTTTAGCCTCTACACTGGAATATCTGAAAAGTGAATTTTGACACTGAGCATTGTTGCCACTCGTAAAGGTTTTTTCTGACCCAACAATGCTGTCCACTTCTCCCAGAATGGTAGAGTCGAGGTAAATGGAACGCATATCCCTTTTGTACAGCAGCAGCTGCTGTATTCAGGTACCCTTTTAAAGGGGTCAAATCTTTGAAAGAATGAGTATAAGTTAATTAATGGGTGAGTGAGTAGGTGAATGTGGATTGTTGTGGGAGGTTGTCGAAGTGGGCAGGTGGGCTGGCGTAGTCGGGTCTGATGGGGGTGGCGGTATAATTGGATCCATGCGGTAGCGAAGTTGTTGGCACCATTGGTTGTTCTCGTCAAGAGAGAATCAATCTGTCGGCATGTGGAAATTAGTCAATTAGAGTCAGGAATGTAGTCAGAGTAGACAGGGGAGTCATTGGGTGATTGGGAATAGATTGTGGGGGATCCATTGTGGTGCTGATTTGAATTATCTCGTTATTAGAACAGGTATTAATCTCTCCAACAGTTCCTGGTTAAGTATCTAAATCAGTTCTATTTTGCAGAAAAGTCCTAAATTCAAATCAAAATCTGTCGTAAATTAACTAATCTCAGCCTCCAGAAGGTTGCTCAAATTAGCCTCTGTAATTTGAAGTGGGAAGTGGGGTTTGGATGAGTGGTGGGTGAATTTCAGCCATTTACTCGACTCCAGGTGATGTTCGTTGGCTGGTGCTTTAATATTGAGTAGAAGCGTAGATTGGTCTTAGACTGAATGTCCTTCAATGAAATAAACCACCTGCATTCACTGGAATGCTAATCACTTGGACAAGGTGTAAACCATAGTCTGTGGATGTATCAGTACACCAGCTCTGCAAGGACAGCAGTCGAGAAAATTGTAAATAAGAACCTGTAAAATTCTTATTCTATAGCGCACTCACATGATACCTAATATCCTACGGCCAACATGTGTTTTGGTTTTTTTTGTTGAAATCCAGACAATCTGTGTGCGTCACATGAAGATTTTTAAACATAAATGATAACAATTATCAAAATAACCATCCAGACAACAGTTTTTTAAAACCATCTCATCAGTACAAAAATAAATAAATCCAACAGTATAAATTTAATTAAGTCCTGTCGTTTTCGTATATGCCAACTCTACGGACATTGAGGACTACTGATTACAATTCCCAGAATTCACTGCACCACTTTGCTCATGCAATCTTGTCGCAGTAAATGGAAAGTAGGGTGTTTGTTAAATTTTATTCCCATTGCACACATGCTTTTTCTTGAAAATGTAATCACTAATCAGTTCCAGTTGAATGTGAAACTATTTTTTTTCTCTGCAGCCAAAATTTCAACCGAGAAGCGGATAAGTTAAAATGTATAAAGTGACAGACAACAGCATCTCGGCCGGTGACAGCAACCTCCTGTGGAAAGTTAACCGAAAGATCAGAGCAAGCAGTTGCCACCTAATCAAAGGGTCTTTGGGGAAGATTGTATCAAATTCTAACAAAAGCGCAGATAAGGTGGAAATACCCTTGAGCTACCTTCAGCGTTCCAGATGTTGAACAAGAGGAAAAGAGTATGTAAAACTGATTCAGTTTAAAGGATCCTGGCAGACAGATTAGGGTTCAAATTTCTTTACATTTTTCAAAATTAACAGTAATGGGGAATGCCAATCTGATTACACAAATCTTCATTATTTCATTTATGGTGACCAATATGTAAGGATTCATTTGTCCTACAATAACGCCAAGCTGCTATATTTATGTTATCAAACTATATGTGATACACATAGATAACTTCTATTGCTGCAGAAAATGAACAGGTTATGTCAGAAAAGTTTACATTTGTAAAAGTTTAGAAGTACAACTGCTGGACAGCAAGAAGGCAAGTTTCTATCTCCTTTACAAAATAACATTGCCCTGAGCCATCCTTTCTGGGCCAGCAAATACAACCATTGCCAAATTAACAGTAATTACAGTTTGTATCTGGTTCCATAAAATTATAGTTCTTCTTTGTTTAAAAGGAAGTAAGGCAAAGTAACTGGAAGAGTACACTGTTGATCAAGACTATTCTTTTTCTACACGAGGCTATATTCAGTGGATCATAAACTTTAAAAAAACATGAAGAATGTACCACACCAGCATTGTTTGTCAGCAATTTGAGACACTGAATAGGGTGCATTTTTGTCTTCACTGTTGATTTAGTCATCTGGCAGAAATCAATGGAATGAAGATTGGGTGGGTTCTAATAGCAGTGGGTGATCCATTTGAGCAGAATAAGAACCAAGCAGTGCTGGGAAAGATACACTCCAATGAGTTTGAAAGTAACAGAAAAGATCCTAGATATAATCACAAAATAATCAAAATCAAGTGACAAGTAAGCACTGAAAATATTGAGCATTCACTTGCGTGCAGCTGTAAGAAATTCCAGAGCTTGATCAGGCCCCTCCTGTCAAACTGATTGGTCACTCTTCCTCAATTAGTGTGATGTGGCTGCAATATATGTCTATAGGATTCACTTCAGCAATTCACGGTTTAGCAAAAAACAAACACTAACACCACAATTATGGCAAAGTGTTTAAATTCAGCACCATCACCACAAGACTGAGCCTTTTCAAGACGAAGGCCTAAACTCGAATTTCTAAAAATTTCTAAAAATCCTGTATTTCTAAAAATTCAGTCGCAGGATGTGAACATCCATGGTAATGCTGACATTTTGCTGCCCACGTCTAACAGTCCTTGAGAAGGTAGTGCTGAGCTGCTGTCTTGAACTGAGACAGGTCATGTAGTGAAGATACTCTCACAGCACTGTTAGGGTTGCACTTCCGAGATTTTGACCCTCTGGTGATTCATGAAAGGCGCTGTGTTTTCAAGTCATGACTTTAGGAACAGCTTGCAGGTGGTACTCCCTTGTATCTGTTGCCTTTGCAATTCAGTTGGCAGAAGCTGTACGACTGGCGCTGTCTCTCTTCAGTTTCTCAGCAATTTGGGATGGGCAATAAAAATTTGGCCTAGTCAGAGTCACCCAGACCACAAGAACAACTTTGTTTCAACTTATACGAGTACAATTGCTTATTGCATATTTAGTGCCAGGGTGAACCTCACTACTTACTTCATAAACATGTTGCTGCAGCATCTTTTTCTATCTAGCTCATTAACTATCTTTCAGTCTGCATTGAATGCTGTTTTTCCAATGAAGACACAATGAAAAATCTCAGAAATATGAGTTTTGTGTGATATGCCAGGCTTTTTAAATTAAATTGAAGAGCACTGGTGGCAATTTACAGATAATTATCCCTTCCAGCTGTATGTATTAATCTTCTTGGTATTTGCTACTGATCACTGTAACAGCTAATCTCCTTATACTTAAGGTGTCAGGTTTTCTTTTGATGTTGTGAGACACGTTGATTCTTGTTTTTGGTTGGACCCACATTCAAGGTAACACAATTACACTGCTACATTTTTGAAAACTCCTTTCCCACAATGTATCATTTTTATATGTGCTGTATTCATTAATTAGGCTGAATTTTCCAAACCCCTGAATGATGCGGGCAATGATAAGTCAGTTGGGAAAATATGGTAAGATTGGAAAAATGAGATCTCTAACAGTGAGAAAATAACACTTGATTTTTTTATATAACATTTGAATGGTGAGATGAGAATCTCACTGCTGAGCAGTGAGAGGCCTATTTGCATGCATTTAAATCCTATTAGTACCTAAACTCACCTCAATTATATGCAATTTCCTATTCTTCCATGTAACAGATAGAAGTTAGACTACAACACTTCCTGATATGAAAAGCAGAGCAAATAACTTGTGCCTCCTGCTCACTTCATGCTTCTCCGGGACTCCAGTTTGGATAGCAGTCCCCAAATCTCAGAGTACCGTCCATGAATAGTGATCACTTGGAATTCCCATCCACAAAGGTTGGCATCAGACATGTACCAAGTCATCATGGCACACCCCCTCTGACCTATTTACAATACAATTCTGCAGTATAAAATTGGACTTTGGAGTAATGCTGCCACCAGGGTCACTTTGCATGCAGGGACAGGCAACCACTTTATGGATCAGAGCAGTGTGTAGCTCAGGGCTTCTCACTAGCTCTCTTAGCGCTTACTCACTTCGTTACCTACTTGGGCACTCACAGCATCTCTGTATTGATTTGTTTTGCCTTTTTGCACTTTGCTGTACCATTCACGGAATATCACCTGCAAATTGTCCCAAAGTTGTGGCTTGAAAATAAAGTGCCTTTCCTTCATCACCACACAGTCAAAATCCTGAGCTTCCCTTCCTAACAGTGCTGTGAGTGTACCTTCACTACATGAGCCGCAGCATGACTAACTCACCGTACTTCTGCCTTGCCTTGCCTCTTAGTGCAGGTACAAAGGCAGGCAGCTTGTCATGTTGCTGGCAGGGATCAGTCAAGAGACCAGACATGGAGCTGAAAGGTACTATGATGCATCAATGACATACCTGGAGCATATGCCAGCAGCTTACAAGGCAAACACACTGAATGTGCTACAAACAATGGTCATGTCTCTACATCACTCAAGACTCCACTCACACATATGTCTGAGCAATAGCATTTTGACAGCATTCTTACAGCTTTAAGAACAGATCCTGAACCTGAGTCTAAACTGCAGATAATGCAGAAAAGTAAAGAATGTTTTTCAAGAAATAAATGAGAATGTGTTAGTTGTTTAGTTAATCTTCCCATACTCTGAATTAATTAAGATGCAGGGCTATGCTGGAGACAACATGCAAGTGTTAGTTGTGACCTCCCCAATCTGTGAAGACATGTCTATTGTGATGGCATTTTGTATAAAGAAGCTATTTGTTGTATTTTTTTTAAAATCTTTTGTTTCTAACTTACGCCTGTTGTCTTGTGCCAGTTTAAATACGGTGGTGTCTAGGAAATTAATGCTTTGTTTGTTTCTGTTGTGGCTTTAAGTTAAATGTAGTGTTGATGATTATTGAGGATATTGTTGAATTATTCTAATTCTGCTGCTGTGAGAGTTCAAATACGCGACACATCAACACAACTTCAGAAGGTAACATTAGGACTACATCACCTGATAAAGGAGGTATTTGAGAATGGAAAAGATGCCACTGAAAACCAAAATGTTGCCCCCAAGATCAAGAAATAGAACTTTAAAAATCTCAAGAGGAGTCCTCCCAAATGACTTCTGCTTCAGCATAGTTGTACAAATGATATAACATCTTTGCTCCATTTCTATTATTTCCATTTTTGCATGGGAAAAATAGGACAACTCAAACAAGTATAATATAGTTTCCTGCAAAGGGTCTTAGACCAATAATCTTCTGTGAGGTCTTAATATTCAGATGAGAGTTATACCATCATTACCTGAGTGCTGTTTACATTGACGTAAGAGATAACATAGCTTGCCCTAATGATCCAGATTGATTTTGGTTGAGAGATTTGTCCATTTGTCTAGCTCATACTAGTTTATGACAAATTCAGTTTTCTTTCATTTATGTTCGAAAGTAAAGCACCAAACCTTTACTGTTTCTATAAATCAATAACCTGACCCATTGAATTCCTTTAATTCCTCTTGATCTCCTGGTCCTTGCACAAATGTTGAACTTTTCATGCTGAGATCCAGAACCCAAACCCAACATGGAACAGTGCAGAGTGGTGGCAGCGTATTTCAGACTAATAAAAAAGTTGTGAATGTATGTGGAGATATGCTTTATAACAAAGCAACACTGCAAGTACTGAGCAAGCTTCTAATTCAACAAACCATTCTAGTAACTTGTCACAACTGCACAAGCCTGTCATTAAACATTCTATAGCCATAAGGAATTTGTGCTATGTTGAGAACCACTAGGTTAATCAAAGTTGTCACTAGTTATCTATTTTAATATCCACTGTAACTAGAGTATAAAACATCTACTGCTTTAAAAAAAGTTTGCATAATTATTCTTAATTTAATTCCAATTCTATTTTTGATTTTTCAAAGTTTTCATGCAGACTATTCCAGCTATCTCACACGACATGGAATGAACACCACACCTTGAGACAGGAAAGTCATTCTGAGGTTTTAAGCATCCTCACATGTAGGTTATGGTGCATTTTATAGCTGCTAGTTTCTCTTTGGCATTCTCCTAAATATTTATTAGCCACTTTCAATCTTGTTGGCCAAAGGGATTTGGCAAAGTTCATTTGCAATTATTTCCTAGGGAGAAAGACAAATATCAAAAACAGATAGTGTTTCTAAAGGTCGTTAATTGATTTTGGGCATTTAGGAAAAAGACTGTTATGTTCATTGTTCAGATACTGTTTTCTTCCAGTCATAGGGATCTTCACAAAATCAACTGTACTACTTAGCCCTAACACAAGTCTCAAGACTTGAACATCATTTAATGTTTTACAAGGGATTTCTAGGCATCTGTGCTTTAGGAAATGCACTACATCATGACAGATAGCATGTCAATAAATAAAATTATATTTTTAGATGAATAAAACTTCCAAGATTGGTATTAATGCTCGGAAAATGAACTATTTGAAGCTTGCATCTCTGTAAGTCAAGATATCTCTACATCCCTGAATACATTCTAATACTTCCACAGTGAAGGTTATATTTCTAATGGTTAGTTTAGGAGTAATACTTGTTGAGTCAAGTAGTTTACAATAATGATTTGAAAATATGACTGATTTGAGAAGAGGTTTCCAAGACAAGCAACAGCAATAAGGGTGGATAGGTAGCTAACTGTAAGTTATCTAGTGAGGTTGTTTAATAACTATCACCTTTAGTGCTGTAGCACTAACGCACTTTGAGAGATTATGGATAGAAATGCACAGGCTGCTTGAATGGTTGTCAACCATGTCCTGGTAAAGGTAGAGTTATCAAGTCATAGAATGGTTTCAACACAAAAGGTGACCATTTGGCCTCTGATGTCCATACTGTCTTCCTGTAAAAATAATTTAACTAATCCTATTCCCCTGTCCTTTGTCCATAATAACACAAATCTTTCCCCTTCGTGTATATATTCAACGGGGACAAATGCAAAATATTTTAAAATGCATTTGGTGTGTGTGCGTGTAAATGCATGGTATTTGAATGATGAGTTGCAAACACTTTGCCACATGAAGATGTAAAGAGGCTATAACAGAGACCTTACTCAAAGCAGGAGGAAATGGTGAAAAAAAAAACACAGAGAATACTGGAGAAATTTAGCAAGTCCGGCCACATTTGTGGAGAGAAAAACAGAGTTAACATTTCAAGTCTGGTATGATAATTCACCAGAACTGGAAAGAAGTATCAAAAAGTACCAACATACTTTTTTAAATGCAAATGATATTTGGCTAACTTGAATGAAATTTAGCATGCAGTAACAGATAGGGCTAATCAGGGTATTGTAATTGATGTGTACATGGACATTCAAAAGGTGTTTGACTGAGTACCATATATTAGACCTCTCAGTAAAACTAAAACCTGTAAAATGAAAGAAACAGTGGCAGCATGGATACAAGATTGCTTAAAGGACAGAAAGCAAAGAGTAGTGATTCGCAATGGTTCTTTGCACTGGAAGGAACTGTACAATGGTTTTTGTTTCTGATTTCTAGCATCTGCAGTTCTTTCGCTTTTTTTTGTTTTGTACAATGATGTTCCCTTGGGCTCCAAATTAGGACAATTGCTTTTATCGATGTGTATTAATGACCTGGACTTGTATGTGCAGGGCGTAATTGGAAAATTTACAGATGATACAAAGCTCAGAACAATAAGGGAGATAGTAACATAAGCTTATGAAATGGGCAGACACAGGGTAGAAGAAATTTAATACTGACAAGCATGCAGTATTTCATTTTGATAGGAAGAATGGGGGTAGGTAATGCGAAACTCATAGAACAATTTTAAAGGCAGTCCAGAAACTTCCTTCAGATGAATCTACACAAATCTTTAAATACGGCAAGACAATTTGATCAAGCTGTTAAAAAAGCAACAGGGATCCTTGACTTCATGAACAGCAGTGCAGAGTTCAAATGGAAGGAAGATACGACAAATCATTATAAAACTATAGTTAGGCTGCAACTAAGAAATTAGGTTCAGTTCGAGGCACCACAATTCAGGAAGGATTTCAAAGCCTTAGGGAGGGTGAAGAAGACATTTACTGGATAGTGACCGGGATTAAAGGCTTCCATGCTATGATAACACTGAAGAAGTTGGAATTGTCCTCCTTAGAATAGAAAAGGTCCAAAAGAGATTTGCTAAACATGATCAAAACTATGATAGAATAAATAAAGAGTAATGCCAGGGACAAAGATTTGTATCTGGATGACATGGGTTTAAACCAACTGGCAAAAGAACCAGAGGAAATATGAGGAAATATTTTTATACAATGAGTTATAATGCCCTGGAATATTGATGGGGTGGTTGAAACAGATTCAATAACAACATTTGGAGGAGCACTAAATAAACACTTGAAGGGAAAGAAATTATTGAACTATGAGGCAAGTTCAGAGTAATGTAATTCGTTGGACAGCTCTGCTAAGAAGTCAGTACTGATACAGTGGGCCAAATAGTCTATTTTTGTCTTGTAAGAGATATGATTCTGTAATTCTAGGACAATGACAATACACAGAAAAAAAACCTTAATTTGTTTATATAAATTTTTAGTACCTGTTCCATCCTATTTGCAGGCACAAGATTTCCATTTATGTTTAAAGTCATACCATTTTGCTTGTTTGAAAGAAAGTAAGTGGTGTTCTCTCAAGATCAGGCCTTAGGTGCCAAGATAAATTATTGGTGCTATTTGATCTTAACAATCCTTCCTCTGTTTTAACTGTAATAATTAAAATATAAAAGAAAACCCCTTGAAGCAAGTTTCCCACTTAGGGAGTCTAAATCTTTTTTTTCCATAATTTCGGCAAAAACAATTAATGCTACAAATTGGGAAATTTGATTTGGTGTTAAAATTATCAAAGAAGGCTCTTTTTACCCTTTGGGTGTCATTTGTTCATTTAGTTAAAATTATATTCCAGAGACATCTAGTGGCATATTTTGGGCACTGCATCAATTACAGCCTGTTACAGGTGCAGGTGGATTTTTCATTACAATTGCCGTTGCCAGTCAAATGCTTACATCTTTATTAAGAAATTGTTATTCATGTTATTCACTGTATACCTTAGCAGTCCAAAAACTGCTGAATAAAAGTTTTGTTATATGGATTATATATGTGCATATAAGATTAGAAAGGTATAGATCACGCTTAGTTTTTTTTTCCTGAACATCTTTGCTGTTTAGAAATCTTAGGGATTTATTTGAAGAACTTATACATGCAGCTCTCTTCATGGAATCATTGAATTGGCGCATCATTATGATGCAGAAAGCAGAGAAAAGAACTGAGTTTCAAATGTGTCAAAAAATGCTGTTGTCTATTGAATACGCAAGATTAAATATGAGGAACTTTTTTTTATTTACAAGTAACACATAAATAAAATTCAGTAAACATGCAAAGTTTACATACAGTATTTCACTTGTATACTATCTGTACTTTTTGTTTTCTAACTCACAACAATATTGTACGGTATTTCACTTCATTTTGAAGCTGCAGCTGATCTTAAGATAGTCACCTTACATAAAAATATGTTGTCATATTGAAATGTTTTGGAGCAGCCAGAATCCTGCAATTATTTTCCAGCAGGCACTGCTGTATTATTTCACAATATTTTTGGCAGATTATTTTCATTGTCCAAACTGTTCTTTGTAAGAATTTGATATTTAACTAGCATCCAAGTACTTGTAGTAAATGGTCCCTTCAAACAAATATACATTTTATTTTAGCTTCACTGAAATCTTAAATCTTATTCTTCTGTTCAGAACACCCTGTACTCATGTAATTAGGGTGTGTAGGTTGCCACTGACATCTATTCTTCCTGCAACGGGAAAACAATGTCACCTTGGACATACAGTTCTCATGTAAAGTCAGCCCCTATTACGTCATTCTTGTTTAAATAATGAAACTGTTAAGTAGACTTCACACACAACTGTCACATTATGATTATTCTCATGACCTCCAGTCCTCCTATTTTCAAGAGCTTGACTCTATTTAAAAGGGCAAGCAGCATAAGATTAATACTCCGGAGCTAAGCAGCACTCATTCAGTCATCATATTTTATCACCTGATATATTGCAGATGCAGTTATCCCAACTATTGGCTCTAAACTGCCATAATTGTATGATCTATCCAAGGTAACAGTCACAATATTGCCGATTTGCAATATTCCCAAATTAGGTAAAATGTAGATACATATCTGTCTTTAAGTGTATGTGTAGATCTCTGTTCACTGGTTGGTAGAATTCAAGTCAGTGAATAGCTAACATTCCTGTCAACTTTGCTTTAAAAATTAGAAACATACTCTATATTTTCCTCTTCACTGTGTTTAACAGAAAAACTGGCAAGTGAAAGATAGTTCCTCTACTTTATACGGTCCTAGCTTTGTTTTCGTTACTGAACAGATTAAAATAAACCCTTTAAAAACTATTTTTAAAGTATACTACGTTCACTTTCATGACAGTCAAAGCTGAATACATGATACTACTTGACCATTAAAGTTTTAATAATCAACCTTAATGATCTCTATGAAAGTTCTGGATGTTAGAGGTTAGCAGATGAGAAGGAAATTTGTGTTGGTGTTAGGGACCTTAAATACAACTTTTCATCAACTCAAGTCCTCCCAGTGTCTTAGAACAAATTAAGTACTTTTGAAGTGTAATTACTGTTGGAATGTAGAAAAATATCACAATCCAATCCAAGTGTAACGGAAGAAAATGAATCTGCATCTAACATACATCACTTAATATGGATAAATGTTGTATTTACATGCTGTTGATCTAACATAAATGATGTGTGTGCCATGTTTAGTACAGAATTGAAGTCTGTTGATTAAGAAAGGAACCATGGCACATCACTACATGTGTGTCAGGAGGTGGATGAGCAGTGCTACTGCAGAGGTATGCAGAGCACTAGAATGAACTACCTCACAGTGCACTATTTAACAATTTAGTATGAACCTGAAGGAACTATAGTAACATTGTACAAGATATTTATTAGGCCTCATCTGGAATACTTTGTTCTGGCTGGCGCCATCACACAGTTAAGGTTTAAAGGTGAATCACCAGAATGATTCCTAGTTTAAACATCTCTAACTATAGCAATAGTTTTGATAACTGGGTCAATGTAAATTAGGAAAGTGTAACCTTTTGGAATAATTAATTGACTTGTTTAAAACATTAAGTGGCCTAGACTGTGGACTGACAATTGTACAAGATAGTTTAAGGAAAATGAGTGGTCATGTGCACTTTTATAAGAATTAGTTTAGGTTTAATATAAAGAAGTTTTTTACACTTGGGAGAAGTTACTACCTCATATGGCAAGTGTGGATTCAATGGAACAATGCAAAAATAGCTGGACATGTTCATATCTGTGGCTAATAAGACTGCATGTTGAATACATGTTTCATGTTTAATTTGATCCCAAGAATTCCTATGGATTGTCTTCTGGTTGGTGGGTGGTTGAGGGTGGGGACGGTGTTAAACAGGGATTCCCAATGTGTGTTTTTTTTAATTTCTGTATTTGTCACAGTAGTTTGTTAACATGGATTTTTGCCTCTCCCAGGAGATAACAAGACCACAGGTAAGAAGATGCACTTGGAATCACAATGTCCATGAGTCAAATATTTTACATTGCTGCAACACCTAAACTTTGCATAATTATGTGCTAGGTTCAATTGCATAAAACATATCATGTATACTGAAATTGATACTATTGAGTAGCAACATTATCTCCTTCAACGCTGTTCATCTATATGTAAACAAGAAACTACTTGTATTAAACCGATATTATTAAGGTTAAATTCAAGCTTGTTAGTTCTGTCTTTAGATATATTGGTATTCTGTTCCTTCAACAGAGATTTTCTATTAAAAAGGTAAATCAAAATCAATTTATTTTTAATCAATCAAAAGGCCCTCCTACTCTCCTCTCCACTACAGATTAAATCATTCTAAAAACGCAACATCATGTTAATAGTTATATGGAAAAAATGTTTTCTTCTTCAAACATTTCTTCCTATGTATTTTCTAATTTTGTTTCAAATTAGAATCAGTAACTTTTTATTCTTGAAGATGGGGAAGTTCTGTTTTTCATCAAATGAAGCACAATCAGATTTACCTTATTTAGTCCCACGTATAACATATGAAAAAAAATTGTCCAATTCTCTTCCGCATAGAAAAAGGATGCAATTTGAAATAATATTGATTTCAACACACTCAAAGACTAAAAAGTTTTCATTGCTTAAAATAGATTTTCTTAAATTTTTAAATGGTCTTAAAGATATGCTCTAATTTATAGGCACTATGAAATTTTGCAAAGAAAGAAGTAACTTTTATCTATGCATCATTGTATTATTTCAGGCTTACAAACTGAAAAAACTACAATTAGTGGTGTTACAGAGCTATATACTTTACTGAATCATTCTAACGCATTATAATTAACAGTATCATTAAAATCTTTGAGTCATTACAATGTTGCAATTATAACTGCAACTTGTCTAATGTTTTTGTATGTTTCTGAATTCATGGTCATTTTCTACAATTACTTAGGCAAATACAACACTGAATGTAATTTAGATTTTTGAGCTAAGAGCAAAGTTTGTTTGCTTGTGATGAAATAAAATTATTAAAAATAGATAAAATACTGCAATGCATTTTCTTGAATTGACAGGATCGTATTATACTGTTGAATAATTACAATAATTAGGTCAGGATAGAAAATGGTTTCCATAAACGCAATCAAATAGGATTTGCTGCAGAATATACATTTTACCTGAGATTATTGATTTGATTAGATTCTGATTTGGGGTTTATCTTGAAGGAGGTGCTTGAAAAGATGAAGTTGTTTCTCCACAGAGACAATGTGGTAATCTAGATTGTTGGCCATGCCCACACTTTCATATCAGTGAGTAGCTAGTTCTGAGAATCCATTGTACAGTGGGGAAAAAAAAGTTTAACAAATCAGAAATATAGTAAAGAAAACTGCAATTATTAGTGACAAAGTATTTGAAAGAAAATATTCCTTTTTGAGGCTGCGCTGACCCTACAAAGAGCATCCCATCATACCCACCCCACCCCCTTAAACCTACATTCCCTATGGCCAAGCCTGCACATCCCTGGTCACAACGGGACAATTTAGCATGGCCAATCCACCTAACCTGCACAGCTTTGGACTGAGGGAGGAAACCATAGCAACCAGCTGAAACCTACGCAGACACGGGGAGAACGCAGGCACTCCACACAAACAGTCATGCAAGACTAGAATCAAACCTGGGTTCCTGGCGCTGTGAGGCAGCAGTTGTAACCACTGTGCCATTGTGCTGCTCAATTAGATTTAATAATCTAACTGAAATTTGCATTTTTGTAATTATTCACTTGTGGGACGTGGGCATTGCTGGCGAGCATTTATTGCCCATCTCTGGCTGCCCTTGAACTGATGGCTTGCTAGGTCATTTAGGAGGACAGTGAGCATCAATCCATTGCTATGGGTCTGGAGCCACACGTCGACCAGACCAGATGAGGATGACAGATTTCCTTCCCTTGAAGATATTAGTGAGCCAGATGTTTTTTTTTTCCAACAATCGGCAATGGTTTCACAGTCATCAGTAATTTCTTAATTCCAGATATTTTGTCTCATTGAATTCAAATTCCACCAACTGCCATGGCATTATTCAAAGCCAGGTCCCCAGAACATTAGCTGAGTTTCCAGTTTAATATCCTAGCAATAATATCATTTGCCACCAGCTCTCCAATTACATAATGTCCTATAGTATTTTATATTATGGGGGCAATAGCCGAGTCAATGTCCTCTTCTCCAGAATACTAGGTATAAAACAATATATACTCACCTTTTCATTCTGCAGACACCAAGATTGCACAATTTACCTACACTCCAGGGAGTATGTCAAGACCCATCTGCTGGTTTGCCAAGTAAAATTGATTCAACTGTGCCACTAGAGCAACACCGAAGGTGTAATCCTCTGTAACCATATCATCAGGAATAAGATGCTCTAGGTTAGATTAACAAACATATGAAAAATATTCAATGTTACCATGTACCTTCTAATCAAATGGCTAATCATCAAAAATTATATCCCATTCATCGCTCAGTATACAGAAATCTTAAGTTACTCAAACTTGGCAACTTTGGGTCGTGCCAGGTGCAGCTGAAATGGTAAGATTTAAGTCTTATACATTTCTTGCAATAAATATCAGAGAAAATCACAGTTTCCTGCAACTAACCTTATACTGCCCAATGCAATTTAGTGACATTAGAGACCACACCAGTACTTTTTCTGGTTAAAGCTGACTAACAATTGCCCTTAGTTACTGCTTTAGCCAACAACCTGTCAATCTGAAAATATAGATAAGCAATTAATCCATGGCTATGCTGTGGATACGGACATTTGTCTACAATTAGGATTGAGGAGCAGGTAGTGGCCTAGGTTTTGCAAAAGGCGCGATGGCTAAACTGGCAGTTTTACTGACACTACTCCTTTGAAACTGACAGCAACTTGTTAAGACCACATGTGTTCAGGAAATTCCAAAGTCAAAACAGTGATTCAATGTTCTCCATTGGGTGCGATTTTGAAGTCCACCCCCACCCCTCCCCCAAAGGCTGCAATCAATTAGAAATCATCAAACTGACAAAAAAAATCTGTCCTTTCACTGTTCATCTAGCTGTACAAAAAAAGTTTGGAAAAGTTGCACACTCTTGAACGCGATGTAACTGAGATTTTAACAGTGCACTGCGAACGAAAATTTTCCTTTACTAATTTTAGATCTGTGGAATGTCGAAGTTCTCCATTATGTTCAAAACAATTCACATATTAAACTATTTTAAATACTTTTTTAAAATGACATTCCAGGTCCAACCACGTGTATCCCATGATGATCCAATTTATATATCCAAATCATTTATTGCATGCTGGTATACTTTCATTGCAAGTGAGAAACTCACTGCATGTTATAGCCTTGTTTGCCGTCTACCAGAATACTTCCCTTTGATTGGCTGCTTGGCTTGCCCAGTGATATCATTGCTGCTGGGCATTAGAGATGTTCTTCAACTGCGGCAAGACAAAGAACAATATACCTTGGTGATCAGTTTTCTTCGAGGTCAGTGGCAATCACTGTCACTTTCCCACCAATCATAAAATCTGGGCCAATAAATGAACTCTTGATTAGAATAGTTTTAGTATCAAAGATTGATATGTTTATGTCTTGAACGTAAATGTGTTCACATTCAGAGTTTTGACTTTCATTTGGCACATGTATTGTTCCAAATCAAATATTAGGTTCTTATAAATTGATCCCAACGTACATGTAAGAGGTAGAAGCAGGGAAAAACAATGAAATAAAATTTGTTCCTAGAAGACCAACAAAGATCAGATTAAATCAAATGGACTAGGTTTGATTTTTTTAAGAGTTAAATTAAAATTTAAATTGGAAAGGGAAAATGGAAGACCACAAGGATGCCAGACCATTAGGAAAGGAAGATATGTGTGTAGCATGCTTCTAGCGATGTTAGGCACTCCCACTTTAAACCCCCAAGGGCAGGTAGGGCTGCAGACAGCTGCTTGCATGACCTGCACAGCATTCCTCATTGATATTTTTAAGCATGATGCGCAGATAATTACATATGGTGCTCTTTGCCCCAATAAATTGGGGCAAGTCTGCCTTGTGCCTCAAGAAATAGAACCATATGAACAAGTTTCTCCAGTTTAACATTTAAATCAGATTTCTAACAAGTATTTTAAATATATATATTTGCAAGTTGCTATTTATTTCATGGTTATAACTCCTTTGTCACTGGAATATTCAATCTTAGTTGAGTTTCATAAGATGTAAGTTGAGAACTGAGACTAAATTTGATGCAATGGGTAGTCTCATGCTCTTAAAGCAACCATCATTGTAAATATTAAGCACTTCTTAAATGACACTTATGTTATTAAATAAAGACTAAGTATTAGAAAGACCACAATTACACTATGGCTATGCATAATCTATTTCACCATATGTCAGGATAAGTAAAGCAGGGGCACTTTCTAGGGGCCTTGGGCCAAATCCACACTGATCAGTGTTATCAGTTTTATAAAATCGCTTATTTGAACCTTGAAATAGTGGTGAATGGTTGTTTTTCATGTGGATCTGCATATTTGAAAAGCAAATTTGAAGCTGACACACAAAACTTTAAAACGTCATGAACAGTGAAAGGAATTTGCAGTAACGTGACAGATTAAATTTACTGTAATACATTTCAGTAGAAAGAACAATGGAAAGCAATATAAACTAAAGGATACAATTCCAAAAGGAGATAAAGGACAGAGACACCTGAAGGTATGTGTACATACACTGTTGAAAGTGGTAAGGCAGGTTGAGGAAATGGTTTAAAGATGCATAGGGGTTCCTGGAATAAGAGAGTGCAGTCATTCTACAAAACAAAGGCTTGGCCACAACAGGAATATTGTGCATAATTCTGGGAAGCAAACTTTGGAAGGATATCAAGACTTTAGAGAAAAAGGTGCAGAAAAGAATTACTAGAACTTTTAAGAATGAGGCACATTAGTTACATGGTTGTCCTTAGAGCAGAGATGGTTGAGAGGAAATTTGATAAGAGCATTCCAAATCCTGAGGGATCACAAAGTAGGCACTCTTACTTAGTCTTGGGATACAAACATCCCTATCTCTAAATGGCCTTGAGCATGTGGTAACGAGCTACAACAACTGTGCAGCTAGGTAATTTCAGATGGCAGTTAATACTCAACTACATTGATGCGGATCTGAAGTCACGCATAGGCCAGACCAGGTAAGGACGGCAGACTTCTTCCTCTAAAGGACATTAATAAGCCAGATGGCCTTCAACTGAGTACCTAATAGATTCATGGTGACTATCATTTCATCCCAGTTTTTTAAGTTAAAATCTTGAACATAAATTCTATCAGCTGCCATGGTGTTGAGAGCATTAGTCCAGAGCTCTAGGTTGCTAGTCCAGTATCATTACTTCTATGTTATTCTTAGCGAGATACTGTTGGGATGGGCAGGAGGGTTACAGATGCAAGGAGATTGGTAAGAAAAGCTAAAGACGGCATGAAGGAAAATCTTTTTATGCAGTGAGTACTTGTAATTTAGAATGCATTGCCTGAAAGAATGGTGGAAGCAGCAACAATATAGCTTTTAAAATCATAAATGCTTGAAGGAGACAATTTGCAGGATGGCAGGGGACATTTGGGGGATTGAGCTGAGTTGAATTGCTCTTGCAGATAGCTGGCACAGACTCAATGGTGAGAATGGTAGCCTCCTGTGCTGTAACTGTTCTAATATTCTATGATCCTACAAAGAATGCCTTGCTTGGCAAATTTGCTTTTATTGCTGTATGGGAAAATATTTGCTCAACATGAGACATTAGATTTGTGATTTCATTGCTTCACTTAGACACAAAGAAAGTCTTAATCACTGCTAGTAATTTAAGCACATTTAATAATAAATAATGTAGCATTAATAAAATATTTATAAGTAAGTAAATCCCTAACCTAACAGCCTTTTTTTAAAATCTGATAGTTAATGGATCCTCATTAAAATCTAATATTCAAATGTTCCATATCTTGAATCTAAACTATTCCTCTTTTTGTATGAACTGTTCCATTGGTAACTCAAGGGAGATGATTGAGATTCATTGCATTACATTACCAGTAGATTGACTGTACAATGAACATATATTTGACAATAAAATTGAAGGGAAAATGCATGCAGTATTCAGAATTTCAAATATTCTAAGAAAACATTTCAAATGGGGATGCATACTTATCAGAGTGTAAACAAGAAAATGGATAAAGGTGTTGAATAGTGATTATGCTGCACAAATACAGAGGTTCAACTCTGGAATAAAAGACCTTGAGTTAATTTGATACTAATAATTATTTCCTCATCTCCCACCACAGCAGAGAACTTTGTGCTTCTATCTGTAGTGTAGACATAAAAAGGAACATACGTTCACATTGTAACTTTTCCAACCAAAGCACTTTGCAACCAATAAAATCTGGTATTAAAATCTGACAGGCTATGGAGAATAGAAAATATGGTAGCCACTTTGTAACCAGAATGGTTACCGATCAGCAGTGAAATAAATGACTAGATGAGGTGTTGCTTAAGATATGTAGAAACTTCTCATACAGCTAAGAAGGTAAATGTCTTGGTTAGTGCAGTATTGAATCATATATATTACGTATTAAACCTGAGTGGGTCAAAACATTCCCTTCCAGAATACAATGAATAATCAGTTTTGAAATGCAGTCAAATATGCAGTGGTTTAATGAGCAATCCCATTCATATATTTAGGGACTCAGGAAAGGAGTGGGGGAGCACCATAGCCAGGAATACTAGAAACTGGAAAGTGTAGAGATGAGAAGGTCCTGCGGATAATCATTACAATTTTCTTCTTCTGTTTCCTGCCTGTAAACCAGCCAGATTAACAGCGTGGCTGGCTGCCAGCTGGACAAGTGCACAAAAGAAGGGTGCAGTTGGGAGTAAATGCGGGCAGTGCCTGGCAACCAGAGATGGGGGTGGTGGGCAGGGGTATTGGGCTGCAGAAACCCAGCTCAGCAACTAGGAGGGTGGTACTGGGGACTGGTTAGGCAGTGGGGCATTGCTAATCATGACAGCAAGGAGAAGCTAGATTAGGGAAAAGGGAACTTCCAAGGCTTCTTTGATCAGCCAGGGGAGCACTCTCTTACTCCTCCTGGTCCAGCGGCTCTAAGCTGCCCTAACCTGTCGGAGATGGTGGCTATTATTTCTCTGTTAGGTTTCCTGAGCCCTGAGAAATCAGCACGCCAGCAATCACCACAATCTACGTCAGGCTTCAAACTACTGTGAAAGCCTGATTTAAATGTGGTAATAGTGTCTCTCCAAGCAGAGATACATGCGCACTACACAACACACCATTGAAAAACGGCATTTGGCGATGCACTCCCCAATTATTAATATTTAACACCTTTCCAAACTCTCTTGCACTTATTGTGGGAATTTTAATATCAAAGCCATTTTAAACCCATCTGATCTTACCTGTTACAACAGTCATTGGCCATATACAAGGTGTTTTCTTTTAATATTACATGTCACATAATGCTGGCAAGTCAACCATCAGTAGCTTAATTGATAATTAATATCAAAATAACTGATGATGTCTACATGTAATTATAAATTCTGGACACTAAGTGCAGCAACCTAAGTTTGTGTTTGCCAGTGAGCTTGATTAATACAGGCAAGCAAACAAGTTCACAGATAAAATGTAAACTTTTCATAAATTTTTCACTCCTTGATAACATCTCTGGAGTTCCTTAAAGCTCAACCCCACGTTTCCACTATCCACCTTGGAATCATATATTTTTAAAAACCTCTATTGAGAGATGTGGGCATTACTGGGATGACAAGCATTTGTTGCCAATCCCTGATTGCCCATGAACTGAGTGGCTTACTAGGTCATTTCAGAAGCAGCTATGAGTCAACCCCATTACTGTGGATCTGGAATCACATTGAGGCAAGACTAAGTAAGGATGGTTGGTTTCCTTTCCCAGAGAGGATTAGTAAACCAGATTTGTTTTTATGATAATTGCTGATTGTTTCATGGCCACGACAATTGAAATTGGTTTTCAATTCCTGATTTTATGAATTAAATTTAAGTTCCACCAACTAGCATGGTGAAACTTGAAGCTGTGTCCCCAGAGTTGGCTCACTGCAAGAACAACTCACCTAGCTTCAGTTGTCTACCTTTTCCTGTGGGCCTATGAGCTTTTCTTTCTCTTTAGGTAATTTTCCAATTGTCTCCTGAAGGCCTTGATTGAATCTGCCTCCGTCACACTGTCAAGCAGTGAATTTCAGACCTGAACCACTCTCTGCATAAAAAGGTTTTCCTCAGCTCACCGTTACTTCTTTTGCCAACCATTGTATCCAGTGTCTTCTTGTTCTCAATCTTTTCACCAACAGGAACTGCTTTTCCTTCAATACTTCGTCCAGATTCCTTATGATTTTGAATACCTCTCTCGAATTTTTTGTTAATGTTCTCTTCTCCAAGGAGAACAGTGCCAGCTTCTCCAACCTGTCCATGTAACTGAACCTCCTTATCAATAGAACCATTCCCATACATCTTTTCTGCACCCTCTGTAACGTAATCACCTGCAACCAAGGACAAGTCGACCAATGACAAGTCAACCAAGGACAAGTCAACCAAGAGCATTTGCTTGCAGAAGCAACTTCAGAGGCTGCTGCTGCCACCCCTTCATTGTTATAAATTAGATTTTCCTATGAATACTCATGTATTTAAAGCATTGAGTCAGCTGATCATCTTCATTGTGACATGCCCAAATTTGTCCCTCCCTATATTGCCAGTTGCTGCATCTAAACTGCCACAGATTACATTCCTTCATTACATTATCCAAAACAGAACCAAAATTACTGCCTGGGTCAAGCTGAACTAAAATGTAATGAAATGTTAATATTCTAAAAGTGGTGTGTGTGCAGCTAATAGGCTTCCTTTTGCTGTATAACTTACATTGGCTAGTCCTTCTAAATTAAACATAATGATTACAACTGAATATTATTTTAAAAAGCAATTTCTGTGGTAAGATATCATTCATTATAAGTCGTCAGTTTGACAAGGTATGAAACAGACAACCTTTCACACACATAATGGTCAGTAGTTTCCTTTGTGGCAAAAGTGTCAATTCATTTAATGCTTTGCTATCCATGGATTCAAACTCCTGCCCAAAAGATGATACCTGATATTTCACAATTTGAAAGCTTAGACAATAATGTACTCATATTAATACTTTCAAAAAGAACGCAGAAATGTTGTCCTATTTCACTTGATGTTTGGCATGTGAAGCTTACAGTAGCACCAAATAGATGCTCACGCATCAACAGCCTGTTCAACACTCCACATACAGCCTTAGAGACGTATAGCACTGAAACAGACCCTTTGGTCCAACTTGTTCATGCTGACCAGATATGCTAAATAATTCAAGTCTCATTTGCCAGCATTCAGCCCATATCCCTCTAACCCATTCCTATTCATATACCCGTCCATTGCCTTTTAAATGTTGTAATTGTACCAGCCTCCACCACGTCCTCTGACAGCTCATTTCATAGATGCAGCTTGAAGAAGTTTCCCCTTAGGTCCCTTTAATATTTTTCCCCTCTCACCTTAAACCTATGCCCTCTAGTTTTGGACTGCCTTATCTGGGTGAAAAGACCTTGACTATTTACCCTATCCATGCCACTCATGATTTTATAAACTTTAAGGACTATCCTCAGCCTCTGACGCTCCTGAGAAAATAGCCCCAGCCTATTCAGCCTCTCCCTACAGCTCAAACGCTTCAACCCTGGCAACATCCTTGGAAATCTTTTATGAACCCTTTCAAGTTCCACAGCATCTTTCCTATAGCAGGGGCGCCAGAACTGAATGCAGTATTCCAACAGTGGCCTAACTAATGTTGTACAGCTACACGTCATTCCAACTCTTACACTCAATGCACTGACCAATAAAGGCAAGTGTACCAAATGCTTTCTTCACTACCCTGTCTACCTGTGACTCCACCTTCTAGGATCTATGAACCTGTACCCCAAGGTCTCTTTGTTCAGTAACTCTCCCCAGGACCTTACCATTTAAATGTATTAATCCTGCCCTGATTTGCCCTACCAAAATGCAACACTTCACATTTGTTTAAATGAAACTCCATCTGCCACTCTTTGGCCCATTTGCCAATCTGATCAAGGTCCCACTGAACTCTGAGGTAACCTTCTTCACTGCAGCATCAATTTTGGTGTCATCTGCAAACTTACCAATGATACCTCCCGTATTTGCATCAAAATCATTTATATACATTACAAAAAGCAGTGGACCCAGCACTGATCCTTGCAGTACAGCCCTCCACCAGCACCCTCTGTCTCCTACCATCGATCCAATTTTGCATCCAAATGGCTAGCTCTCCATAGATTTCATGTGATCTAAACTTGCTAATCAATCTATCATGCAGAACCTTGTCAAACACCTTCCTGAAGTTCCATGTAGATAACTCCACTGGTCTGCCTTCGTCAATCTTCTTTGTCACTTCTTCAAAAAACTCAAATAAATTAATGAGACATGATCTCCCACGCACAAAGCCATGTTGACTATCCCTGATCAGACCTTGCCTTTACAAATACATGTAAATCCTGTCCTTCAGAATACCCTCCAACAACTTACCCACCACTAATGCAGGCTCACCGGTCTACAGTTCCCTGTCAACATGTGTTAATACTTGCCTGATTCCAGGGTTCTGAAGAAACTTCCATGCCAGGCCCAGACATTTTGTTCACTATTAGAAACCCTATGTCATCCTAATTGGATGGAAAAAATTGACACAATTAAATTAGTTCTTGCCCTGATTTTCCAGGCCAAAAGCCTTATATTTCAAAGCACCGTAGAGAAATTCAGAAATGAGCGCACTGTGTATCAGTGCTGGAGCTAATGAGAGAACAGAATTGTGCCAGGTAAGTGTGGGCATAGCCAGCCAGGAAGATTGTATGGGGAATAGGGTGCCATCAAATGGATGAAGGGTGAGGATGTCAGGTAAGTGGATGGGTACATGGGGTAGGTTAAGGGTACAGGTCAGGGGAGAATGATGTTGGGTTCAGGGTGAGGTTGGGTTGGTGTTGGGGGTCTTGTTAGGTCAGGGGTGTTGGGTCCAAAGGCATTGGTGGGGAGCTAGGGGTTTATCAGGTAGTATTGTAGTGAGATGGATTTTGGATCCAACAAAGTCAGGTCAGTGTCAGATAGAGTCATAGAGTCACAGAGATACACAGCACAGAAACAATCCCTCCAGTCCAACTTGTCCTTGCTAACCAGATATCCTAAATAAACTTAGTCCATTTTCCAGCATTTAGCCCATATCCCTCTAAGCCTTTTGTATTCTTATACACATCCAAATGCCTTTTAAATGTTGTAATTGTACCAGCCTCCACCACTTCCTCTGGCAGTTCATTCCACACATGCACCACCTTCTGCATGAAAAGTTGCCCCTTAGGTCCCTTTTAAATCTTTCCCCTCTCACCTTAAAATTATGCCCTCTAGTTTTGGACTCCCCCATCTCAGGGAAAAGACCTTGTCTATTTACCCTATCAATGCCCCTCATGATCATATAAACCTCTATAAGGTCATCTCTCAGTCTCCGATGCTCCAGGGAAAATAGTCCCAGTCTATAGCTCAAACCCTCCAACCCTGGAAACATCCTTGTAATTCTTTTCTGAACCCTTTCAAGTTTCACAACATCCTTCCTATAGCAGGAGGACCAGAATTGTACGCAGTATTCCAAATGTGGCCCGACTGATGTCTTGTACAGCCACAACATGACCTCCCAAATCCTATCCTCAATACACTGACCAATAAAGGCAAACGTGGCAAACATTTTCTTCACTATCCTACCTACCTGTGACTCCATTTTCAAGGAACTATGAACCCGCACTCCAAGGTCTCTTTGTTCAGCAACGTTCCCCAGGACCTTACCATTAAACATATAAGTCCTGCCCTGATTTGCCCAAAATGCAGCACGTCTCATTTATCTAAACTAAACGCTCTCTGCCACTCCTCAGCCCATTGGCCCACCGGATCAAAATCCTGTTGGACTCTGAGGTAATCTTCTTCACTGTCTGACGGTTTGGTGGGAAATTGGGAATCGTCAGGCCTCACAGGGTCAGTGGGTTGTAATCAGATAGTGTGTCCCTTTAATAGTTACTGACACAGTAGGTTGTAATCCTTTAACATTTCCTAGATAACTACTAAGCTGAAGTGAGGCAGAAGCTTCCAAATTCTCTCACTCTCACTTAGACGTTGGGACATTTTTGGAAGGTTTGAGATGTTGAACAATTGCCCCAGTGGAATTCCCTGTGGAATTCCTGCAGAGGTAAATGAGCCAGAGTTTCCATGTGGTCCCAATAGTAACTCCAGTCCAGACTGCTGTCCAAGACTATCTCTCTATTGGAACTTCTGGGCACTGTCTATCCTCTGACATCAGGATGCCTAAACCGCATAACCTTTAGAGGCAGCCACTGCTGCCTTGAACATGGCTTGAAGCAAAGATAAAATATTTTTATTTATTCCTGGGTCAGGCAAGGTATGTCCTGGCAATTGTAGGATCCACCTTTCAGCAGTGGTTGAAACCCACATACGCAGTCATCATTGTGGGGGATCTTCTGAGAGCAATGCAATGACCATGAAAGAGGATCTGCTCTGGGATCACAAAGGGACACTGGCAGTGTTGACTTAGCAATCTCCGTACACACCAACAGTGTCACCTGACACTAGTACAATGGCAGCACAGACAGGAGCTGGGCTCTACTGCCCACTTTATTGGTGTGATTGGGCACTAGAGCACCGCTCTCATTCCCATCACTGGTAATATCCAGCGGCAGCAGTAAAATATCAGGCTTCCATTCCTTGTTTTCACCAGCCATCCCACTTCCCAGCCTGTCTACATCGGTCGTAAAATTCAACTCTATCTTTGTAAAGCACAGGAAAATTGTTTAAGTGGTTTTTCAGTTTTAATTCCTTTATTGTTGAAGTTCTCTGTTGCATAAAGCGTGGCATTTATCATCTTGGTGCAGTTATGAAGAGGAATAAGGGAGTAGGCATATCTTTATTAATAGAACTCTCTGAATAAACTGAGTATCACAGATATGCTGCTGAAGGCAATATTGCGTTCATTCATTCATATGCAAATGTTACACTTTTCACATTCTTTGCAATAAAGGCACATTCATTTGAAATGCTTGTAGTATTGCTTATCCACTCATGGCTTAATCAACTACATTAGACAACCCCTCTACCATAACTTAAACTCAATTAACGTTTTATACCAGACTGCATCATTCTCATTTGGCCTCTAAAGACTCTTTCATAAAATAAGACTATCCACAAGTGTCTGGTTTAACATGCTAATCTTAGAAAATGCATTCATTTTTCTTTAGAATTCACTTTTCCAACATCTACATATTTTTCTATAGAAACTGGACAAAGCATACGCCACATAGCCAAGAGCTGCTCTACATCTGTGTCAGCTTCACTGATAACAGTAGTCTGCAGAAATGAACATCGTGCAGTTTCTTTTATGGATAGCTGATTCACAGCAGTTTTGGGGCTGGGCAGCAGATTATGATTCTACCTCCAGCACGTCTCTTCGCATAGTGTTGCCTCATTTTTCCGAAAACGCCAAATGAAATCTGAAGCCAACTGACTGCTTCACCTGTGTTTTGCTGACAGTGACAAAATGTCAGTGCTGAAGTCTTACACATGTAAGTCAGAAATTCTAATTTCACACATTTATGACACCGATGGGAGAAAACAGGTAGAGAGACGGAGAGGGAAAGAGAGAGAGAAAGAGAGGCAGACAGTGGTGTGGGGGGACATGACATAGGAAAAGGGTTTGTCAGAGATATGTTTTGCCTGCAATTCTTCAGAAAGTGCAGCCTGCTGTGAATGATGGCTCCATATTCTACCCACCTTACCTCCCAAATTAAAACAAGGGAATAAAAGAGCAGAAAGACAAATAGAAAACTGGAGTTCATCAAAAAAAAGGAATTCTCATCCACGTAGGGTCTTTCACATCGTTGGGATATTGTGAATTACTTTACAGCCAAGTTCTTTTTCTAAGTGTAGTCATTGTAGTAATGCAGAGAAACACAGCTCATAAACAGTAATGAGACAGATGACTGGATCATTTGCATTCAATATGCAAACTGTCATATTTTCCAAAGGTTTGCCACAAATCATTTATTTTATTTGATTATTGCCTATTTCTTAGTTGAAGTTAGATAATGCAAATGATTTCAATAAACAGTTCTAAAACAAAACAATGCAGATGCTGGTAATCTAAAGCAATAACAGAAAATGCTGAAAATACTCAGCAAGCTTCACGGCACTTGTGGAGTGGGAAACAAGAGTCAGGTTGATGGCTTGACAGAAGGTTTATACTTCATATTCAGTATTATTGTGGGATAATACCAGGAGCATCACTTAATGAAGAATGTTAATATTCCTTAATTATGTAACAACTTAATTTGTCTGCTCTCTAACAAAAATAATAAAGCCTTTTTTTGCTTAAATGTACATCTCAATATTGAATTCTCAATTGCTACTTGCTGGTGGGGTTGGAATTATTATTTCAGTTACGGAACATCAGTGTGTTTACTGTTATTCATCTGTACCATAAAAACTCAAAACATTGAGTAATGAATCATAACATATGAGCTGAAAATGATCCAACAAGGATATCCTGTTCATGTCTTGCATTTATACCTTACTTTATAAACCTTCTATCAAGCCATCAACCTGATTTTTGTTTCTCATTCCACAGATGCTGTGTAGCTTGCTGAGTATTTTCAGTATTTTCTGTTTTTACTTTAGATTTTGGTGTGTCTGCACTGTTCTGTTTTAGAACTGATTATTGAAATACTTAATTGCTCATTTGTGTTACCTAATTGTTTTACACCAACCAAAAAATAGGCATTGATCAAATAACAGAATTGATCTGTAGTGAGCCTTTGGAAAGTATCACAGTTTGCATGTTGAATGCAAATGATACAGTATACTTTATACCCACTATACTTTTATAGAGAGCAAATTGTAAATGTTGTCATTGTTGTAATTTGTATCTAGAGCTGACAGTAACTGAATGAACATTATTATATATCTCAGATCAAGGAAATTTGAAGCAAATGTAAGAACCTGTAGCATGAAAGGGACGAGTGAAGTGGCTCAAATAGTAACTAATCAATCAGAAACATAACAATTATAAAAGGGTATCATTTGAGCAAGAGAAATGTGAAGTATAGTTCTAATAGTATCAGTCAGGGAGGAATAGTTTCCACTGGTAACATAAATAATCCAAAAGCGGGAATCCAAAAAACAATTCATAAATTTCCTTGTGAGTTAAAATTGTGTGTGATAACGAAAGTATGTTCCTGTTCAATTGGGCAAATAATTGACAGGGAATAGCTGGCAAATGATTTTAAATCCAAATATATGTAAAATGAAACATATAGATGAGAAAATATTTGTTTTATATTACAAGATGAGGATAGAGAGGCCTTTGCTCATAGTACAGAGGACTATTTGAAAGCAGCAGTGAAATAGAGAGTGTTGACAAGCGTGCCATACAAATATTGGAACATGCTGAGTAAAGTGGAATCTAAAATCAGCAAGAATGGAATAATCTTTCTTTTATTTGAAAGGTGAACTTTTTATACTGCACTTAGTTTCAGCTGAAAACACCTCCAACTGGGCACTGATAAATACAAAATGAAGTAAGAAGCCATAGATTCTTTCAAAGGGAATCTGACTACTTCACAAAGGAGCCAACAGTGAAAGAAACCTAACTTTAAAGCCAATTTTGTATTGGAATCCAGTTTCAGGTGAACAAGTCTGCGCAGTACTCTCGAAGTTTCACATTTCAAGATGGGAGCCAACGTTCATAAGCAGGGCTCTGGAGACACCAAGCGTGAGGTAAGTTTAAATTAACCCCCCAGAGGCTAGTGACGGAAGTACAGACCCATATTTTGCAAAGCCCACAATATCATCAGAATAAAGAAGCTTGAATTGTTTACACGATAAGGTGCTGCCATTGGAAGTACTTTGAGCTGCAGTCTGCTAAATACATTCAAATAAATGTAACCAGGAATCAGCACTCAATTGGAGAGTGAATTAGAGCATTGGCACTATGGTGTAGTAGCCCTGTCAAAAACCCACAGTCTGCATAAATGTTCCCTGTTGGAAACACAGATATAATATATGTTCTTTTTCTCTGGATTCATTTTGAGGATGTGGGTGTCATTGACACATAGGACATTTATTGTCCAACCAAACTGTTGTTAGAAAGTACTGCTGTAATGCTGAGAATTTAGAACGTAACAATATTGATGAGTGGAGATTTCCAAGAATTTAGTCCAGGAGCAATAAACAATAAAGAAGCAATACTTTTTTTTATTTATAGGGGTGATTTATAGGGGTGCTCGCAGGTGATGGTCTTCCCATGCTCTTGTTGCACATGTTTCTCTAGGACGTCTATCAATGCATCCTTGTAAATTTGCTGCCCAACATCTTACACACTGCACACTAATGATGGAATAGCTATTTAAGCTAGTGGATGAGGTACCAATCAAATTTATAGATTTGTTCTAAATACCATTGAGCTTCTGGTGTTGCAGCTGCATCTACCCAAGCACATAAAATGCCATTATACAACAGACTTGTGCCTCATGTGTGGTAAAGAGGCTGGGAATGATTAACCCTCAGTGAAAATCCAGGTGCAAGCTTATACTAGTACTCACAACATTCATGTATATGATCTAGTTTCTGATTAATCGCAATTCACATACATTGATGATGGGAACCTAGGCATTGGTAATGCCAATGAATATCATGGCAAGGTAGATGGCTTCCCTCTCTCTCTTACTGGAGATGCTTGTTATCTGGTACTGGTGTGGTGCAAATGTTACTTGTAATTAACCCAAGCCTGGGTTTTGCCCAGGTCTTGCTGCATGTGGGCATATATGAGACAACTCATTCAGTGTTAATACTACCAAGCCACTTTTAATGATCAACATTGAGGCTCCCACTACCCTGAGAGAGCCATTAAGTGTCACCCACATCAATGTGAGACTATAAAATATAGGCTACACCAGATAAGAATGATGTATTTCCTTCCTTAAAGAGACTTAGTGATTGCTGCAACAACCAAACTCAATCTAAGAGCTTCAGGGTCAGTTTTACTGATTAACTTTTTTTTTTAATTTTCCAGGCTTTTAAACTGAATTTAAATTCTGAAACCAAAATGGATGTTTCTGCAGGCCTCCAGATCATTATTCCAATAAGAGAGCCATTAGATTATCATATTCTTACACATTAAAAACACCTCACACACAGATCATGAGAATAGCTCATCTGGGAACAGCTCGTCTGGGAATAGCAATGGATGGGTCTTTGACTACTTTCCAATGGACTAACAAAGCTGATGTGCTGAATGATACATTCTAACATTCTTTTTATTATGATTCAATGGGACTCTGGAGCAAATCCATCGTTTTCAAATGAGAAACACATGTAACAGAGAAAAGTAAGTTGCTGAAACTGTACCAGAATCATATGATTAGATATATTTTCTACAAATAGCTCCATTTTATTTCTATTCGTGCACATATATGTTAATTTAGGAGGGGGAACATAGCAGTCCCTGCCTACTTTTCCTTCTCTGCCAAGTATAATTTATGCATTGACTAAATGAACTGCACAAAACACATCTGCAAACATTTAAATTTGTTCAGAACTGACATTTGTTATCAGTTAAAGTAGCCCTAGCAGATTTATTAACAAGGTCTAAACTGCCTCACTGTGAAGCAGATGCAAAGCTCCTTATGATTTCTAGATTTGTACATAGAGCTTTGTAGAAAAGACGGTGACACAAATGCAAAATACTGACCTGATGAACTTCAGTCATTTTCAATACACTTGAAACTGAATATTGCTGAAAAAGACAATTTTTGAAGCTTTTCGTCTTGCACTCATCAGGAAATTCACAATAAATATGAATGTAAAGGAAAACAACATTCATATTGTATCTGAGGACAACTCACATGGCTGGCAAGTGGACTCCACTATCTTTGCCTTTTTCAGTTAAATCTTTGGTAGCAGCTCTTATGCCTTCATGTTAGTTTAAAACATTTCTGCAGCGACTGTACTTGGCATGGTCACCAGCACTATGCAGTTATTTTCGAATCTTATGCCATTTTATTAATATAGCTCTTTGTAATCAATTCTGAGTTGGTTTTAATTACCTATAATAATCAGGAGAAAATGGCTAAAGATTTGAAGATCTGTAGCAAGGTAACGTGTAAGCTTTTTTCCAGGTTGTTGGTCAAGTTCTGCTCACTTTTGGGGTTGTATCAATATTTGTCTAACTACCATTTAGTTGTGAATTATGTATGGTCCCAATATATGGGCTCATGCTTCAGGCTAATGATTTGTTATCAATCAGATGCCAATATTATCACTGCATGTGAATGTTTTAAAAATAAAATGTTGCAATCAGACAGAGCATCACAATCATACCTTAAATGTAGAAATGTGCAACATTTCTTATTGGATGTCACACCAATATTCTTACTAAAACTCAACTGCAATAGGGTTGTGACTGTCAAATTTTAATTTGTGTATTTTTTTTTCAATGTACAGCTTTTCCAAACAGATCAGTAAGTCACTGGCAGAAAGGATGCATAACATTCAACATTCATTGAATCCAGATATCTGTTCACGTCACAATCAGATGATAGGTTAGAAGGTAAAGTGCTTGAATTATATTTCCATTCAATGATTTCCTGTCCTCAAGTTTTCTGCCTGCATTAATCAGCAACTTGTGTTCATGTTCTTAACTTAGAATTGTTCTAATTCCCTTTTGGAATGTTTGAAAGCAAATGTTAATACATGTTTTCTCATACAGTTTAATATCATCTTTTAGCCATTCAAATGCTGTATTTTATAGGCAGCTACTTTTTGGTAAAAAGGAAGAGAGTTATGAATTGGACAATAATAAAATGCATTGTAAATCAATTGTCTAGTTTGATATCTTGAGTTTTAAGAAGCTTTTGCAGCTATTTTTGTGACATGAAACTTTACAATATGCTAATAAAAGCTATATTAATAACTGAAGTAGCTGAGGCTCTTCCAACGTTCACGTAAAATATGTTAAGATGGAATCATTTTGTTTCAGAGAGTTGACAAACTGCTTTGACTTCTGATTTATTTACTGCACCAATTAACACCATGTAGAACAGTTGCCTGTTTTTCAAAGCAGTCTCTTCCTACATTATACACCATCATTCACTATTTTTAAACTTATTGACAACCATGAGTGTTGGCATCTGAGTTGGTGAGCTGCCCAAGGAATCAACATCAGAACGATAGCATGAGAAAATAGAACTGGACAGAAATTATGCAGATGGAGTCAAAGGATGGAGAAGAATATAGAAAGCAAATTTCAGGGATACAGCCTTGGCAGAGAAAATTAATAACCAGAAATGGTAAACATCATTGGTAAGAGATGTCAGAGATAGAGATAAAAGAAATGTGCATGAGGAATTTGACGAGATATCAAATCAGGAGAAAACAACAGATAAACAGTGGAAATGGAACACTAAAAATGGATGGGCAGGAGCATGAAAATGATGAAGAAAAGGAGTCAGCTAAACAGTAACAAAGGAAAATGAAGGACAAGATGATAAATATTAATAAATAATGAGAATAAATTTTATTTCAATAAAGAAACAGACCAGAAATAGCAACTTTTTTTTAAAAAACTCATCATTTCATCATAGAATCACACACCAATTTAATCTCAAAACCTTCTCAGTAGTTACATATCCCTGAAATATAATTGCCATTTGATTAGGAATATACAGGCTGCTGAATAGTGTATGTGTTGAAAATCTTAATATCTAAAAAGTACCATAGACTTAAGGTGACTAATCAATATTCAAATGAAAACATGAAACGAAGGAAGTTGAAAAAGAAATCAATAAATGTGTTGAATATTTGTGTCTATTGTATGTCATACAAGAATGATAAAGTGGCTTGCGCATTTTTTTCAACAAAAAAATACATTAATAAAGGAACATAATAACTTAAGAAACAGAAGAAATATTAAGCTGTTTGACATCTCGAGCCTGCTCACCATTCAATACAATTGCGGTTGATCTGATCATGTCCCTGAGTTAACTTTTACATCTGCTCCACCATAACTTTTGACTCCACTGTTCATCAAAAATTTTCTATCTCAACTAATACAACCTAAATATAAGTAATACCCCAGCGTCCACTGCAATAAAGAATTCCAAAGTGATCCTTTTAAAAAATTCCTCATTGCCTCCTTTTTAAACTACAGGCAACTTACTTTGAAGCTGTACCCACTAGTTCAAGATTTCTCTGCAATAAACATCCTTTCAGCATCCACTCTTTCGCATACCTTCAGAATCTTGTATGTTCAAATAAGGTTGCCTCTCATTCTTCCAAACTTCAATGAATACAAGTCCAACCTGCTCAAACTTACCTCATAAGATAATATTCCAATCACAGGAATCAATCTAATTAATTTTCTCTGAACATCCACCAAAGCAAGTATGTCCATGTTTAAATAAGAATGCCAAAGCTGTGTACAGTACTCCAGGTGTGGTTTCACCAGTATCTTGTACGGATGTAACAAGTCTTCCCCATATTCATACAAAAATTGCATTGCAATAAAGGTTAACGTTCCATATGCCTTCCCAATTAATTGTTGTATGTGCATGCTAACTTTTTGCAATTCATGTAAGAGGAGACCCAAAGCACTCTGTACCATTATCTTACCATTCTGAAGGCTCTGCCCAGTTAAATAGTATTCTACTGTTCTATTCTTCCCACTGCAATGTTTAACTTCATGTTTTCTCGCTTGAGACTCCACTTGCTTTTTTTTTTGCCAACTCACTTTATCCATCTATATCCTCTTGTATATTATTTGCACCCTCTTCACAATTTGCTTTCCAACCTAATTTTGCCCAACTGCAAACCTAGCTACAATAGCTTGTGTCTTCATCCAAATCTTTACTTTGTAAATAGTTGAGGCCCCAGCACTGACTCCTGTGACAGGCCACTAGTTACAGTTTGCCAACCTGAAATTGATCCATTTGTCTCAACATTGTTTTGCCTGTTAGATAGCCAAACCTCTATCCATGCTAATATATCACCCAACACTATGAGGTCTTACATTGTTTAGTAACTTTTGAAGCATATCATCTACTGGTTCCTCTTTACCTACCTCGCTTGCTATATCCTCGAAGAACTCAAATAAATTTGTAAAACACAATTCACATTATTCAAAGACCATTTTTAACTCAGTTTGATTGTGTTATGATTTTCCCAAATGTTCTTCATTTTCTTTCTTAATTTTTTCAGCATTTTCCCAATGCCAGGTGTTAAGCTATAATTTCCTGATTACTGTCTCTTTTCTTTCTAGAACAGGACGCTACGTTTTTGGTTTTCCAATCCACTGTGACGTTTCCAGGACTTCACAAGTTTTGGAAGATTACAACCAAGATATCCATTATTCTGCACCAATTCCTAAGATACAGGCCATCTCATTCAGTGAGCTCATCAGTCTTTAATCCCATTAGCTTTCTTAGTACTTTATCTCTCATGATCATGATTGTTTTGAGTTCTTCCCTCCCTCTCCTCCTCGATTTTCTGTTATTTGTTGGGTGGTTTTAGTGTTTTCCGCTATACAATATAAAATATTTGTTTAAATTTCTTTGCCATTTCATTCCATATTAATTCTCCGGGCTCTTCTTATGGGGCTGATGTTTCCTCTCACTAATCTCCTTTTTCTTCAAATACTTTTAGAAGCTCTCATTTTTTGATTTTACATTTGTTACTAGTTTGCACTCAATGTTATTTCTTTTTTGTTTTAGTCATACTTTGCTGATGTCTAAAATATTCACAACTTTCTGGCCGACCACTAGTTTTTTTTTAGCATTGTATGCCTTTTCTTTATGTTGATACCATCCCTAACTTACTTCGTTAGCAAGGGAGAGTTCATTCTCCTTGTAGTCTTTCTTTATCAACAGAGCATATCTTTGGGAGTTATGAAATATCCCCTTAAATGTCTGCCTCTGCTTATCTACCATCTTAGCTTTTAATATATTCTCTGCTTACATTAAAGTATTAACCCAATTTTATGGAAACGTAATAGAAACACATCTGCAAAACATTCTGGGGTGAAACCTTTGCACCCATCAATAAACAGATAATCAGTATAGAACTCGATAGCATAAAAGGATATTATATTTTGTGTCTTAGCAAATGACTTCTTCAAGGTTGAACGTTCCACTGCTTGATCAATGTGAAGCTACTTACAAATCACATGCATTGATCACTGTAATCATCCACAGGAATGTAGGGCAGTCACTAAAACCACATGCACTTAGTCTTAATTGCCCACATTAAAGCAATTATGTCTGCAAACTATTGCTGTCTAACATTATGCTTATTATTAATACCATCTCTTTACTTATATTGACATAAACTGTATTTACTGGAAATCAATCAAACCCTGCTCTCTGCCACACATTCAAACTGCTGATGTTCTGAAATATTACCACAGTAATAGCAAAATTGTCTTCTTCCTCTGAATGTCAAAACATTTCTGGCAGTTGCAGTGATAGCTCTGTTAACTGATAATGCGCAAGCATTTTTATGAGCTTCTCCTATAACTCTTGCTTTCTATGATAATAGCACTACCAGAAACATATGACCTTTTAATGAACAGACAGTAAAATCATTTAAAATTTAGAGAATCATTTAGTAAATGAACTTGTCTTTATTCATTCCAAAAAGAATTATCCAAAACTTAATAAGTGCTTTTCTTTGTCTGTACGTGATTGTGACCCTGCACGAGGCTAGACTTGTCTTAAGTGCATGAAAGCTATCAATGATGCCATGTTTTTTTAATGTTCTGCATTCATCTCAACATCAACCACTCTCTATTTGGCAAACCATGACTCTCTTCTATACCTTGTGACAAAATCTGCCTCAATCCCAATATCAGAGGAACACCGCCCTACTGAATCAATGCATTTCTCACAGTTATCACCATTGTGATCTGCTAAATGGATCCTGTACATTACATATGTATGAATCAGAAGCAGGAGATGGCCATTCAGCCCCTCAAGACTTTTCAGCCATTTAATAAGAGCATTGCTGATTTGATTTGGCCTCGACTTCACATTCCTACTCCCAATAAAATTTGACCCTATTGTTTTTAGGAATCCATCTACCTCTGTCTTAAAAATAATAAATGACCACCACTCTCTGCAGAAGAGAGTCTTACAACCTATATAAGAAAAACATTTCATTTCCTTCTTAAACAGGAGATGACTTAGTTTTGAACTGTGTTCCTGAGTTCTCATCTCTCCAATGAAGATTGTTTAGAAATGAAGTCAAAATTGTGGAGTTTATGCTTCAGTAATATAGGAGTTCAGTGAAATCACATCAGGAGTACAGTGTAACAGTATTGGTTTCTTTATTTAAGAACAGATGTCAATGCATTTAAAGCAGTTCAGGGAGGGTTTACTCAACTAATAAATGGAATGGGTGGCTTTTCTCATGAGGAAATGTTGCACAGACCAGGATTGCATCCATTGGAGTTTTAAAGAGTAAGAAGTGACTAGATTGAAAAATGTAAGATCCTGAAGGGTCTTGACAAGGTGGGTATAGAAAAGATTCCTGTGCGTGAATCGAGAAATAGGGGTCACTCATTTAAGACAGAGTTCAGGAAAAAAAATTCACAGAGGGCTGTGTGTCTTTGGAACTCTGTTCCTCAACAGATGGTTGAAGCAGAATTTTTGAATCATTTTCACGCAGAGATCGATAGATTCTTGATATGCAATGGGATGAAAGATTGGTTAATTGGGGCAGGCGGAAATGAGGAATAATCAGATCAGTCAGGATCTTATTGAATGACAGAGCATATTTGACAGACAGAATGGCATACTTCAGCTCCTAATTTATCTGCTTGTATATTCAGCATTCACTCTGTCAAGTCCTCTCAGGATTTTAATGTCTCAAAAAGATCACCTCTGATTCTTCTAACTTCCAATGGATATAAGTCCAGCATGTCCAGCCTTTCTTTATATGATAACCAGGATCCCATCCCAGGTAGCAGCCAAGTGAACCTTTTCTGAACTGGTTCTAATGTATTAGTATCCCTTCCTAAATAAAGAGATCAAAACTGCACATAATACTCCAGATATGGTCATACCAAAGCTCTATATAGCTATAGAAAAACATCTTTACTTTTCTATTCCATTCCACTTGCAACCAACAACAACATTCAATCTATCTTCTTAATCAGCTGTTGTAACTGCATATTAGCTTTACATGATTCATGTACCAGGACATTCAGATCACTCTGTTCCTCAGAGTTCTGCAATTTCTCCCTATTTTAACAGTGAGCTGTTGTTCAATTCTTCCTGCCGAAGAATACATATTCACATTTTCCTACAGTTTACACCATTTACTACCTTTTTGCCCATTTATTATGATTCCAGTGACAGCAGTCCAAGCTAGATTGTGGTGTTGTAGAGTAAATGGAGCACTTGCTCCTGGAAGCACTAAGGAACATCTCAAGAACTTTTATTTTTATCCCTGACAGTTCCATGGCAGGCAAATTGACGATATTTAAACGGTCCATATAGCTAACAGTTTTGACCCATACCATAGATCTCAATAGTCGTATGGAAATATTGGATTGATATAAATATCATTGGAGGCTGGTTTGCTCTGGTGACTAGATTGCTCTCGTGTAGTTTCAGAATAATGTCAAAAATGTGGGTTTGATTCCAAAGTGGGAGGTAGACTTCAAACCTACCTCCTTGCCTGCTTGATGTTTGAACTGTCTAGTAAATCATCTACTTCTATTAGAGATAGATTCCTACAGTCCCTATAGACTGATAAAGCTAATTACCTGCAATCCTACTACTTCTTTGTCCCCATTCTGCTGACAATCACAGCACTGGGCATTTGGATTTCACACTGAGCGACCAGTGGGAGCAGGTGGTAAAACAGTCCCTTCCAGATTTCCTGGTCAATAAAGTTCATGTAGGAAAACTAACAATTCAGTACAGGTGGAAATAGAAAGGAATTCCTTGTGCTTTGGGGTCAAGATGGGAGGGCACAAACACTCCAGCTGGCTACAGCAACACTTGTTGGACAAACTGCACTAATGCATGCTCATCAATCCTTTCATGCTATACAATTTGTGCATCACAATTAAGCGTAGTTTTTTTAACTTTAAAATGCTCCTATTTATGCTAAGCTTTCATGAGTCAGAGGAGCACTTATAATTTCTGAAATCTAAACAGCAGTTTATTTTGATAAATGATATAAGGTGTATATCATATCTAGAGAAAATAGTACGCACAAATCCTTCCTACCAAAAAAAGGCTGTCATATTTCTCCCTTCATTTAAGCAATAAAAGCTGTTTTATGATAATTGCAGTTATAATGGAAGTGTAGCATAAATGCAGATTTACTCAAAGTCCTTCACATTGCAGTGAAGCACCCTCACAGCCACACTAAAGGTTGCTTATGAACATAGTCACTAGCAAATTGAATTGATCTCCAAACCTTCCTCTCTACTTCCAATACATGACAGTTTCGAACCTGAACTGTACATCTCAGACTGCAGTGTAATTGAGGTTTCTACATTTTGAGTTCAGCAGAAATAGGGGGGAAAGAATTAAACTAGAAAGAATCCAAAATAGTTATCACTCCCCCATCCCAAAGATTAATCACTACATTTGACAAAAAACTGAACTGCTTAGCACATAAATATTATACCATGATAGCATCACTGTCAAGGGGGCTTCCGATGGTGCTGATGTGATGATGGAGAGGATTTAGTGAATATATCTGGCTCCTACAGATGAAATATAAATGCATCTGTGTTGTGTTCTTGGTCACACACAAACTAAGGAGCTATCATAATGACATGAACAGTAAGAGCATGGCTCATGCAGTTTATTAATTCATCTGAAACACTGGAATACATTGCGTATGTTATTTTCTGCAATGCAATGAATCAGTTATTTCCAACCACTTTCACTCACTTTTTTTTGCTTGCAGAAGTGTCATGGCAGACTCAACAATTGTTACCTGCCATGAATTAATTAAATGGTTGAGCTGGAATTAATGCTATATCATCTCATTGGATACAAAGTGACATTGTTATATAGTTTACTGAAGCAAACATGTATCATAACTCTTTATTTTGGAATACGTGTATCATCTCTACATATCCAAAACTATGCTGCACAATACATAGCATATTAACTCCTAAACGCTATGAAATTGAAATGTACTTATTTGACTATTTTTGCCTTGCTGAGAATAAACAGTAGCGCTTGCAAAAAAAATTTTTTTTTCATCTTGATCCATCTGACATGTCATCTGTTGTCACTTTAATCAATATTTAATTTATCACTGTTGTGCCTTTTCAGTTTTAAAGCAAAGACTTTTGTGTCAGTTTGTCTTGCACCTTATCCTATTACTTCATTTAACCACTTCAGTAGTCAAAGTGGCTGGCGGCCGAAAACTGAGCAGATATCTCCCTGCAGCACCTTTCCTCACATTTCTCATTTAACCTTCTATCAAATCATCCTTTGTCTCACTAGTCCCCTCATGTTGCCACTATTACATCTAGAAATTTAACAGGTCACATGGGTCAGAAGGAATATTAGAACTGTTGAACTGAGTTTTTAACATCTATGAATAGACCGATGCCATCATTTGTCATTACCTTAGATATCACAAAGTCTACTCAGACCAATTATACCAGACAATTATTCCATTTAAAATAAAATATTTTTCTTCTTCTGACTTTACCTTCTATACACTTTCTTTCTTTTGCTTTTATTTTTAAAATGCCCTTCTTTTCTTTGAATCTTGCACTTTTCCTTTTGAATTTTTATCTATAACTTTATCTTCCAAATTTTGTCCATTTTCGTTATCTTGTATTATTTTGTATAAGATACAGCACTAGTCTTTTGAAGCATACAGATGCTATAATTCACCTAGAGTCTCATAGCAGTTATTGCTCATGTGCAGTGGACATTACAGCATCTTGTGTTTTCTTTTGGCTTTAATTGGGTTCTAATCTAACCTAACCAGTACAATGAACGGGGAGATTTAAAAGGAGGCTTTAAAGTGACTTCAAGAGATAGGCTCTAAGGTAAGTGGATTTGAACAGAGAATGTTCAGATCGGTCACAAACTCCTTCAATCAGTAGCAGGAAAGGAGTTATGACACATACTAGAAAGGAATGACAGGACAGAGCAGGGACAGAAGTGCCCAAAAAAATCAGTGAGCAGCAAAGAAGCAGACAATAAATTCAGGAGTAGAAACAATTGTAAATTTTGGCTCTGTAGCTAAGAATGGATGCAGGTGGTAAATTTGCTCAGCGAGGTGGAGACGTAGAGGTGACTCCAGAATTCAATAGGGAAGCCAAAAATTATAAATGAAAAGTAAAACTCAAGGGCACCTGGTGTATGCCATTATGTATGTGTTATAATATATTTTATCAGTACCTGATTAATCCAATACCAAACTGCCACTCAGATGCTGAAAGTCATGTTTCTGGCTATTCTCTACATACAACAGACACTACACCAGGAGAACAAATCACACTCCCATTTGATGAGCACTAGGGCAATAAATTCATTAATCATCATTTTATGCCTCATCAAACCTTTTCCAAGCTGCTCCATGGGAGTTATACAAATTAGCCAGTGAAAAGCCAGTAATTTTAGTTTAGCTAGGTAAGTGCTTTTTGATTGCCTTCTTGAACAATGCTTCCCTTGACAAGCTAATAAATCAGTTCTTTCTAAACCAGAAGCGCAGCAAGTGTGAACAATAAGTTCACATAGTTTTGCCACTGATTTCAGCTGAAATAAAGACCTAAGTGAATGGTCTAAGATCAAAGTCCCAAAGTTTATTGCAGAGTAAGGTTTTCTCCATCAAGGACAGCTAGTGAAGAGAAAGATTTTGTTTTATTATTAATGAACAGGGCAAAAAAGTCTGGGGACAAAAGGAACAACTGTATGTAGCTGAAATTGCAGCATTTGACCCCTGTGCTTTGTGGGCCACCATTCAGACTCATTGTCTTGCTATTTGTAAGGGTAGAAAACAGAAGCAATATTGCAACTGTTGTATTAGGTGCCCTGCTGCGGACCTGAAATATCTCCATTCTCACACAGTTGGACAGGTGAGGTGGGGTGGTTTCATACAGCTAGGAGATGCTACTGTCAGCGTAACAAATTACCAGAGAAACTGGTAATAGAGACTGCATTTAATCTGCAGCCAATTGATTGCTTGACTGTCTCAGGTATTTGTGGTGTAGGACTTGATTTGTTGGGTGGTTTACGTTAACATGAACGAAACCTTGTGGGTGTGCTATCTTGTCTTTTTGAATTGCTGCCTTGACAGTTTCATCCTTTCTGTTAGGTTGTAAATCATCTCACTAATCAGCTTGCACCAAGCCAACATGCATACGTTGGCACTCAGCCGGAGAATTTGTTTTGGAAGGCCTTTAGCAACAAAAACTGTGTTTATATCAATAACTGTCTGTTAATGGCTCATGCATATGGATGTAAACCACAGAGAAAAAATAAGTCAATAAAGTGATATAGGCTTTTTGGTAATAATTGCTTTTGCAGTTCATGCTTGATTACACACTATGAGGTGAAGTGATTGCTTGAAGCTGTGATCAAAGAGCAACAAAGTGCAAACTGATGAAACTTGAAGCAGCATTTTAATTCATCAGGTATCACCAGAGCATCACCAAAGCAAAAACTGATCTCTCCGTGGTTGTGTGGGATTCTCTGTTATTTCAGTAACGTTTAGCAGATATCCTCCACAAACCACCACCTGTTCTACTGAAGGGCATGTCAATGCATCTCTCAAATTCTCCTACATGTAAAAAAAAACTCTAGGCTTCCTTTCAACAAGTCTAGACCCAAGGTATTTTAAGTACAGTTTGTCTCTTTGCTTCTTCATTAACTTTCGCTACACACATCACTGCATGCCTCTGAAAATAACTTGGCAAACTGGGAGCCGTTTATCTCTTTTATCTTGGGACCTGATCCAATTAAATAAGTGCGCATTTACATTTGCATCCATCAAGCTTAAGCAAAGAGTCTGTGGTTTGGTTTCAGTGAATAAAAGCCTATTTCTTTTAGCAAAGGGATGTCTGGGCAAATTGTGCTATTTTACCATTAAATGAAAACGGTGACTTTTATCTCTAAAACCTCTGAAATAATATCTTGAAGCAGGTGTTAAGAATGCTGGATAGTTATAAAATCAGCAATATTAAATGTGGTCCTTTACTTAAGCAGTAGGCAGATCTGCTATCAAATCTTTTTCAGCACTACAAAAGTGCAGAAACATACATACTGTATAAAAGATACACACATATACATTACTTTAAGAGTTTGGCTCTGCCATGGATTACTTTAAGAATTTGTCTTTGCAGCGTAAGTAAAATACATATATGCACAGGCAAGCACTAATTCCTCACTGTAACTGTAGCCTAACCCTCTGGGACAGTAAATGTTACTTATGGTTCCATTCCCTAACCAACTATGTGCAACAGACTTTCAATGATATCCCTTTTGCAATGTGACACATTTTATGCAGCTCCCTAAACAGCTTTATAGAAAGAATCTAGTCTGTGTATTTATACTCCATGTATAATCTCCAGGTACATTGGCTGACTGATAGTTTATGGGACTCATAGACTATTGTTGACACTATTTACAATGTTTGATACTGCTCCCTTATAAAAATTGGCCCTTTTAGATTCATGTACAGTTAAACTATCATTTCCCAAGACAAATTAAAATGCAACCATTAAAAACAGTGAGAGATAGGTGAAGGAAATTAGTTATACCACATTGACGCACAAGTAATCCACTTACACTTGCCCTATCAAATGCAGTTTCTGGTTTCCTGCATGTAATTTTCCTTCCTTCGCCATCTGCATCTTTCTTTATCATGACCAAGTCACTAGAGTGTTTTCATTCTTCCCTACTCTCATTGACCTCAATTTGCCTTTTCATCATCCTCTTCTTTGTCTCAATGAATCTGTCATATCTATCCATCTCCAAGCTTGTTTCTCTTCTTATGAAAGCTTCTGGTTCTCTTGTGGTATTTTTATGGTTTTCTTTTATTGCTTTTTCAGAAGCCATTCACAGATAAATATTTTTTGCTATTTCTTTAACGGTCTATCTCTCTCTTCCTCCCTTTTGAATTTACATATTTAGATTATTTCATGCAATAGGCTCATTTTTGCAGGCTTACGTATATATCTTTCTGTTCATCAGTACATATCATCAATGATAAGGTTTTCTTAGCAAAATTCCAAGGTCAAAAACAAAAACTGAAATTGCAGGAAAAATCAACAGGTCTAGCAGCAGTGTGGAGAGAAAGTAGAGTTAATGTTTCAGGTCTAGTGAGCCTTCTCCTGAACTTATTCAAAAGTATTCCAAGTTGCTGAAAATAGTATCGTACCTAATTATTATGACATAATTTTGTTTGAAGACTTTTATTGTTTCACAGTTATTTCATTGCATCAATTCAATAAACAGAGCAGCAACTGAAAAGAAGTTAATCAGATCAAAGTTTGAAGATCGTCTGATCTCATTATTACCAATAATAGAGTAGTGGAATCAACGCTTTTTGTCCTATATTCAGTTGCAACAGCAGAAAACCTAAGGTCAACTCCATCACAGAGGAAAGTGGGGCTTTGATCCACTACCACCTGATAAACATACTTAAAATGACATGGTCCATCTGTACTATCTTATATGTAAGGCCTTTAATACACTAAGGTGTTTCAAGGTACTTCATAGGAGTATTATCAAACTGTATTTGATACAGAATGAAAGTTCAGGTCAGTTGTCGTGGTTTTGGTCAAAGGAGTAGGACTAAACAGCGGCTGAACAGAAATGGGCAATAAAGTAGAAGGTCTATGGAGGGAAATCCAGTGTTGTGCTACAGACTAGAGTTGGCAGATCAGAGATCTCAGCGTGCTGTAAGGTTTAAGGAGTTTACAGAGATAGCAAATAAGTGAGGTATGGAGGTATTTGAAAACAGGAACAAGAATTTTAAAGTGGAGTTTTTTGACCAATTGGTAGCTCAGGGTATTCAACAACCACAGCAGTGATGGCTGAATAAAATTCAATGACAGCTGGGATATGGAAGCAAAAATATAATTTTAAAAACTCTAAGTTCAAATTGTAACATTTTTGACATTATAAGAATTATTTAAATTGAAATATAAAGCTAGTATTTTCTGTCCTTTTTAATCTAGTCCCGGGTGAAGACAGTATGAAGAACAGATTTCCAAACAGGACAGACGCGCTTGCATCCACCATCAGCATCCGGTGCAGATCAATTTCCTACTCCTTTGACCAAAAAAAAATGATATTAAGCTGGTTGTTAACGTTAAAAGATATAAACCGAACGTGCGAACTGATCACTTGATCAAGTGGTGACGTTTCAAAGTTGACTGATGATGTTTTTAACGTTACCAATTGGTTGAGGAAATTTCACACCTACACCACTTTAGGCCTCTGCAGGAAACCGAAAGCCGTTCGTTTTGACGTAAAGCGCATAACACAACCGATCTATAAATGCACAGATATCCCAAACAAGCCCTGCATGATCTATGATGTGGAATGCATTTACTGTCTTCAGTTGTGTATGTTCTTGATATATCTGTGAGCATGTCACTATTTACAATACTGTGTCGAGTTTAATCCAATGTGATCGAGTGCGGTTAAATAGAGCAAGGAGCTTCACGTTTATTTGGGGGAGGGGGATATTGGGAGAACTTCTGGGGGTTTTTTTAGCACGCCACGTCCATTGCCAGGATCTGACTGGATCAGCATTCTAAGGACTGTTGCACAGTGTTATCAAACAGCTGCAAGTATCACAAGCACACATTTTCCCCCAGAGACTTGAGTTAAAACTGGCGAAACGAGGGACAGGTCTAATTGTTTTAGTTACTTTTTCGTTGGTTTTCAAACCTCGTTCCTTAATAAATGTGGACTGTTGCTTCACTAACCTTGTGTGTTATCTAAATTTTTTTGTCTATTTTGGATAGGTTTGTATACAGTTGTAAATCATATAGTGGCAATTCACATCTAGGTCAGTTTACAATTTCATCATAAATATTTAAAAGGCTTTTAACATTTAGAAGTGCGAAATCGTTAATAGGTAACAACTCGGCTGGACTGTGTTGTACAGTACAGAGTATAGAAATCTAGAGGACAATAAACCATCCGTCATTAGCAGGTTCATTTTCACTAAGGAGTATCATTAGGAAGTGATTTATGCTGAATATGCTCTAGCAGTTCTCAGCCCAAGTTTGTCTTTCTCCACTCGAGCCAGCGCCAAGCTAAAGAAACAGCTGGGCTGAATTTTTAGCGCCCATAATTAATTAAGAGCTTCATTCCCGGGATTTGATGATTAAATAAAGCAAGACCTTATCCCCTCTGCGATTCCACTGAAAAGTATACTCCAGTCCAACTCTCCTGATCCCACGCCGGTGGCGCTTCATAATCCCTTTTTGTGAGGAAAATGCCACAAGATTGCTTATAGAGGCGCACAAAAGGTAAATTCAAAAACAGCCACTTGCTTTGCAATCGCTTCTGTTTTCTCTCGATTGCTGCATTTCTGCCAATTGTTTTGTGGGTGTCTAGAATGATAGGGGAGGAGGGAAAACGGCTCACAGGAACTGGCATATTGTATTTGGTGGTGGGAATAATCGGTTATGTTTCTGGTAATACTTGGTAAACTGCCAGTCATAGATGTCCTTAGCAATAATCTAACCAAGTCAAATAATAGGATTCTCTTTACACTTTTTAACTGAATTGACGTTGTTCTGAAGTGGCAGCCTGATTCTTGTCAGTGCCTCTAGTGGTTTGTTTATGCAAGCCGGGAAAGTAGAACTTGACTTGTACATCTGGATAATAACAATAATTAACAACGTATCACCTCGTTTGTCAATAGATTCCTATTACATAATGAATTGGCAGACTGGTTTATTTCTTTTTAATCTGGAATCCATTTACATTTCTTCTCCTTTACAGTATAGGCGAGAACAGAACGAGCGACAACAAAAATATCTACAGAGCCTGGATAAGGCAGAAGGAAATGATGAAAGACGCCAAGCCCAGATAAAATCAGCAACTTGGTATGTAATTTTGGAATACTTCTCTAACAGTAAAGCATAAAAGGAGCTTAGCAAATTCACTCTTGATCCCTTAGAGATTGACGCTCTTGGAAGCTTGCATCCAGCATGATCTTCCAACAGATTCAGCCCCACCATTTCAAACGGCGTGGATAATGAGGCATAACTTTTTTTTAAAAAAAGTTTCACTCAGTCTATGTACAGCACTAGAAGCAGAGCCTTCAGCCCATCAACTCCGTTTCCCCGTGCAATTAGATCGTGGTTGATCTGTCCTACCTCACCACCATTTGTGTTTTTGCTGTGACAGTTTAAGCCGATAAAGTACCCTTGTGGCGAAGTTAAACCCCTCCAAAGTCGCTTTACTTGTATAGCAACGTACACACATGCAATGTTATACATGTGTGGTCGACACGCCTTAATACTCACCCATATAAACCATTAGAAGTTGTTATGTAGCGCCATAACGAGCTCCACAGCCCTTATGATCTGTTTCCCTCTAATCTTTCAGTCGAAACACGAGAGGTTAAAAGTATCAGCTTAGATTATTTTGTTCAATGTAACAGCAAGCGGATACACACACAACTAGTCACACAGCGGTCACAATTTGACTAAAAACCAGCAAAAAAATTGTTCTCCAATAAACCTCTTACTGTAAAAAAGTAAAACTTTCGTGATACTCTGTGACTTAAAACTTGACGCTTAAACAATGGGTTAATTGCGATTGTATTATGCACAGATATCAATTACGGGTTTTAACGTGAAAGTGTTTACATTGTTGGTTGGTCTTTATTTTGAGTAATAATATGCATTAATATAATTGCAACCCTACTAATTCTCCACCAGGATTCTATTTGCATTGCATATCATTCTCAATTGAACCGGAGAGACCGATATAAAGTGCACATAAAATTAGTTTTTAAAATTAAAATTTGTTGGTTTTCCAAGAAGTCTAGGGTCTCCGAGTTGTATGTACTTGCACGCGGCATTTTAAAGCAATTAGGAAAACAGCTGAAGAAGTTATTAACTCTCCGCTATATAATTTGATTTACTTACGTTAGTGATGATCATCCATTCATTACCACACTAACAGGACTATACTGACATACGCAATGCAGAGGCTTGCAATTCATTAGCAGTCAGCACAATGTTCCCATCCGCGGCGCCAGCCAACACTTCAAACAAAGTTGGCATTTGTTTACAAAAAAAGTCTCGTTCGCCATCCCATTTTTTCCCTACAAATGTATTTTGTATGCTTTCTTAAAGCGGTCTCCCTGTTGGGTTCATGTCAAGGGTTGGGATCAGTGGAGTTTTTTTTTCTCTCTCTGGGTACAGAAACGAGTTTCCTAAAATATGCTCGCAGGACACAGACAGACTAACATTTTAGCCCAAGCAAACCGTGGCCTTTGATCATCTCGATCAGCTCCAGATGGACTCGATTTGTAGACTTTTTTTTAGGTTTTTCTCCAAATGATTATTTATGTAGTGTGCAAACGGCACCTTTTGCTCTCTGACGCAGACAACAGTGTACAAGAGCTATCGGCTCTCACCTTCTCCGGATACTGAAGTTTATTTGGAGACGGCGGCGGTAGATTAAATAGGCAACTAAACGCTAACACTGTGGGGAGACGGGCTGTATGGTCAAATAAGAAACAGCTTCACAAAAAAACAGTCTCTTGTACCAAGTTTGCATGACAACTTCAACTGCACTTTTTGTACTGTTTTGAAAAACGCAACAACAAAATGTCAATTTGTTTTCACGTGCCGACTGAGTTTCGTGTTTTAAGTCGGCTTTTTTCCTCACGTGTAGTACAAGACTACATGTAGAATAAGACTGGGCACTTTTATAACAGACTTTCCTCGTTATTTTCACATTGCGTTGGTAATTAAGCAGCTCGTCGTGTTCTGTAATTATTATGCGCATTAACAGTAAATCACGAATCCCTTGACAATGAGTTGAACTGCTTCGAACATCAATTTTATTCTTTAGTAAAGAAACCATAAGTATATGCAGCATCGTGTAAGAGCACGTAGAAAATATTGATGGAACTCATTCATTCTGTTTCAAGACGCCGGATTGTAAGACAGAGAAGAACATTTGAAGATCAAGAGTTTTCAGTTTTTAAGAAGATTGGTCAAGAATGTGGTAACCACTGGTGATCAGTCTCTAGAAGGGCAGCTCGTTTAAAAATAACACGGAGGAAAAAAACAAGCTCTTTTTTAACGAAAACAAAAGTAGTAGGTTAATGTCTCCAAAAACAATATGTTTTCCCCCTCCCATCCTGATTACAAATAAACTCCCTTTTTGTTTCATTGACAATGATGCTAGAATTAGCCCGCACAAGTAGGATGGAAAATGTCACTGGCCTATTACTTTCAGCAACAGACGTCTAGCCGAGATGGGTAAGGGAACCCAAGCTTTCACTGCCATCCACTAACTCTTTGACAGTATTACCTGTCAGGCGCGAAGAAATGAACTGTAATACTTGACGTTTCTTTCCTTTCTCTTTCTCTTTCTCTCTCTCTGCATGGCTGGGACTGAATGCGGTTGCTGTCCGCTTGCTGTTACTCTACAGATTTCTTTTTGACCATGCAAAGGGGAGGAATGTCAGGAATTCAGGGCTGGTTAGAGGACACAGACATTTCACCTCTTGCCAGTCAATGGGGCGAATTAAGGACGTACTGCGGCGTGTGGAAGGAATGTCACCTTAGGACAGAAGAGAATCATTTGGATGTAGAAATCACCTTTGCAGTTTAGTTCCAGAACTTTCAGTAACGTTTCAATGTTCTGCTGGTCCATTGGTCCGTTACCGTTTTACTCGTGCGATAGAGAGACATCCAGGGTTTTGCTTCTGTTTTCAGGCCGCATTGTAGTAATACAAACGCTGACTTGTACTTATCTTGCTCGCCTCTTGCATTACTACCTTAAACGGAAGTTTATTGATGTTCACCTTCTTGTTTTTCCATACATTAACAAATGAGTGTCCCCCCAATAGGCTGATTCTTCTTATCTGTATGTCTGCATATCTACATGCATCAATGTGTTTCAAACACACGTGTCCGTTCAACACTTCGCAGGTTTCATTATGCACCAGACTCATTCTTTTCTTCGCTTTCCATTTCTCTGAGAGGACCCTCCAATTTTGTACCAGTGACCAGAACTTATATTTTCATCTCTACCTCTTCTGTTGTATTCAGGTTAAATTGCCCGCCGATCCATTTCGCCGTTTGGTAGGGTTGATACAAGAAGCATCTTTACATAATTGCAATGAACACCAGAGTATGCAAGGTACTTCAAAGTCACAATAGTTCCAGGCTATTCTTTCACATTAATTTGTGTAAAAGGAATTGAGTCTTTTGCTTTGGGGAGCAGGATGAGAACGGGTACGGAAAAGATTATATTGCATTGTGTACAGTATAGTCGAACTCTGTTTAAAAACTTTAAATTATGTTCATTGTAAAGAGACCGTCACAAAAGTTGTTTAGTTTTGATCTTACTTAAATGGAGCAGATAAAATACTGGTGAGTATTAACCATAACTATAAAATAGGTTTGGGCAGGCAATGGGAGCATACGTACAGGTGTACATGTATGTATGTACATCTGAAGGAAATTGTATGTGTGAAAATATGCGTAACGAACCTAAGGAACGCGCCATGTCTGTTCATGAGGGTAGTGTGCAAGGTAGACTGAAAGCTGCCATCAAATAATCCATATTCTGAACAGTCAGGTTTAGAAGTCTGCTGAACTCAATAGCAGTTATAACGTTTATTGTTTTCATTTCTAAATTAAGTAGAAAGGATCAGCAATAAAAGGATAGTGAAATTATGTGTGGTAAATATTAATATACTCGGCTATCAGTCCTCTTTAATACGAAGACTGCCTTGGGACAAGATTGGTGTGTGTGATTATATAACAGCAAATTCCACGCTAGTCGCCAACCCCTAAAGCCCATATAATTCAGTGAAAACCACAAGGTAACTGCAACTAGTATCTGGTGCGCTTGGTACTGATATATTCTAACAGTGTACAGAATATTGGATATAGTATTTGTAAATCTGTGATAATGCACGTGAGTAACTTAGAAAAGATCATTTCTTTATGAAAAAATATAAAAATCAGCTTAAGACTAATACCATCTGTAAGTCACTGATCCTTTAAAATTAAGTAAAGATTAATTTAATTCCTAAAATAGACACCATAGCCACACTACTAATTTGCATAGATTCTGTGAAATAAAGTAATTTGCTATTAGTTCCTTGTTTGAAACTGATCATAACTTCAAGCTGCATGTTATTTTTGTATATTTAAAAAAACACATTGAAGAAATCCAGGTGGAGAAGGAGGCGAGGGGAAACTAATAATTATGGCGCTGCCTGATGATATATTGCAATCACGCCAGTGCAGCTCACACTTTAGCACCAGATAAAAATAGAAGTTCTGATTTGAATGTCCCAGTGACTCTGAACATTTTAGTATCGTTACGAGGGGTATTTGTGCTCGCCTTCTGAGACACTTAACGACAATTTACTGAAATGCCAGAAAGGTGGAATTAAATCCGATCAATGGCAACCCATCGTTTATCACTCCTGGAGAATCTGAGTTTAATGAGCATTGGGAAATAAAGCCGCTTTTCTTAAATGTTTTCAAATGTACTTCCTATTTTACATTTAATAAGGACCGGAGGATTGTTTCAGAGGTGTCTAATCACAGTCATAGCATCGGGAAAATGCCTCATTTTGAAATAACATGCTGTCCAATGTACACGCAAGTGCGTCCTTTTTTTAAAGAAACACACCGAGTGCTGAGAAATACTGAAATGTAGGTTCTGAGTGAATCATAGAACGATGACAAGTAACAGTCTAAATGTGTTGTGCATTACGATGAAATGCGAATGGAAAGTTCAATCCCTATTCACTGAGACAATTTATTTTAAAAGGCTTTTTATTCAGTTATTAATTGTGAAAACATCCAAATTGTGATGTTTCATAATTGCAGTTGGTTGGAAAATTCGTTGAATATGTGAAACACATGTGCCGGCGTTCGATTAAGCCTGACAAGCAAGTGTTTCCTGTATTCTCTGTGCTAAAAGACCATTGTAAATACAAATAGTATGAGTAATTTTACAGTAACAAAATATATAGGTATCGAGTACAAAATTTACATCAGTTCGTTTCCACACAGCTAACTTTAAATTACCCGTAGATTAGGTCGAAACGTGGAGTTGTTATACAATATTTAATGCGCTCGCTGATTAAATTCAATTGAGGGAAAGGGGGGTTGCCATCTTCAGTTTAATTGCCACTATAAATGAGCTCGTTTTCTCGTTTTCCTTTTTTTCCTGTAGCGAAAGAATTGGAGGGGTCTGTCATTAATATTTAATTTCTCAATCTGTTGATCTTGTAATTAGGATAGTCGGGCTGAATCAATTCTTCAAAAACATAAACAAGAAGCATCACGTTGCATTTGGAAAAATCAGGCTGAGGTTTTATTTACAAATATTTCCGATTCCATTGTTTTGCAAAAAAAGCCGCATAAATTAGTAAAGGCTCTGTGTATAGTTCTTACAAAAATACAATTCAAATTTTGTTTTAAAATCTCCTACGCCCAGCAAACCCCATACACAGACAACAATATTCCACAAAAAAATAATTTCTGGTTTTCGTCGTATCACACTTTGAGTTACGGCGACATGTTCAGGGCATTGACTGGAGTGAAATGATTCAGATCAAGTAATGTGGGTTGTTTTACCTCCCTTTTGTAAAGTTTGGTGTTAAGTTGACAGTCGGTAGTTTGTGAATTGGAAGGGTAATGTTGCAAGGAGTGCTATTCGATTTTATTTAAATTTTTTTAGAAAAGGTCTTTTGGCACTTAGTTGAAAGTACGATGGTTTTCTATTCGGAACAAGTGTGACACCTACCTGCGAATCTGGGAAAAGTTCAAGCCAACACTTAACTGAATGGGTTCCAGTATCGCAACATTGAAGGTAGAAGAAATATGAGCAGCGAAAAAAAGTCTAAGAAAAGCTTGCGGCCAATACCGGAGAATGAAGCGAATTTACATGGTAAACGAGCACAACTTGTGGGGGTGGGGTGAGAAGATCTCGGCGAGGTTATCTTGTATGGATGTCAGCATGCATTCAGTTCTCTCTGCCTCAGATATAGCACTGCTGTGTTTTTTTGCGATAGTAATGAGGGCTAAATTTGGCATAAAATCGAACTCATTAGCAAAGTTCACCAGATGATTGCTTTGCATAAAACACGACACTGATTGGATGTAATTAGGTTAAAGGATGGCACTCTAGTTTTAGCCTTATTATTCTAGCCAGTTCCTGCACTCCCCGAACTGCACAGTGAAAGTGCTACACTCTCTGGAATTAATTTTCTTTGAAAATAAAAGTTCTTCACATTTTGACAACAAAACAAACCAAGCCAAATAGCAATGCCCGCCTGGATATGGAAGCCGAAACTGTGTTTTAATTCGATATTTACATTTTGCTCAGCAGCGGCCCTTGAATTTATTGTTTCTCTCTGATAGAGGCTAATTTGTATATTGTTAAAACCTCCCCCTCCTAGACACACATTTAGAGAAAACAGCTTTCGTCTTAAATTAATTTGCCATTATCTTAACTAGGAAACATTTCAAAAACACAGATTTATATTAGATATGTTTATATATTATACGAAAGAACAACAATAATATCTGTACAGGACACTCGTTTCATAATTTACTTCAAAGAGGGTGTATTATCTTCTTCTTAAATACAAAAAAAAACGCTACATTAAATATACAGAATTAGTCTCAATACAAATTAATCCGTGGTCGGTTAAGACATTCATTTCAGATGTTACATTTTGAACAGTTTGCATCAACCGTTTCGAACATATGAGAAACTAAAAATCTGTGTCACTTTATGCCATCTTGACGGAAAATACTTTGCCATGGCCAAATAATAAATAGTGTCCAGAAATTCGGCGAAGAACCAGTATTAAATATTGGACATACCTTTCTTCAAATCATAAGACGATGTGTCCTTGCAATGATCTATTTGTGCCGGGCTCTTTGTTTTAGCTTCCGGACAGAGTTTTGCCAGAGCCTCCGCTCTGCTTAAGACAGTCTGGCTTAATCCATTGGAACTGAAGTGTGTTGTGCTGTTACCTCCGTGGTGGCTGTGAAGGTGCCCGAAGCTGCCATAGTTCGTGTAGCCCGTGTAGAAGGGCGAGGTGTAGTAGAGAGGCCGACCCAGCACGGCGCTGTTCGGGTAAGGACAAGGGGAACGGGACGGAGACGAGGCGCTGGCCGACACGGCGCAACCCTGCCCCGGGCACGCACTCTGCAGTGGCTCGCTCTGTTCCTTCGACTTGTCCGAGGTGGCGATTTCCGCCAGAGACCAGAGTTTGGGCTTGGAGCTTGTTGCCGGGGGGGAATGGATGACTGAAGTCACATTGCAGTTCGCTGTGTTACTCGGAAGAATGTGAGTTCGGTTTGTATGTGCATTTTCCAATTCGGGGTCGTTGCTTTCGTGTAAGAGCTCAGCTCCAGGAGGCACAACCAGGGAAGAAGTAGTGGCTTTGGGGGAGTGAATGGTTTCTCTTTCCTCCGCGTCTTTTAATTCCGAATCGCAAAGGATCTGCCCACTTTCTTTGCTGGGATCTTGTTCCTCAAATCTTTCACAGGCAATTTCTACTATGTTCGTTTTCTGATTCCCTGTTTGAATAAGTGTAAAAAGACAGAAAAAAACAAACTAATTCTGAGCGAAAATGTATTTTTTAAAAGAAAATGATTATAATCTAATTAACTATAATATGTTTGCTTCAAAGGAAGTCAAAATTATTTGATATTTAATTTCTGCATCCGTTTAAATGTTGTTGCTTCGAGGCAGTATCTAAAACATTTTAAAAGGGTCTTTTAACTGCATGTGTAGCGAAAATTACAATTCAAACGAAAATCAGCCTGTTATTTGCATGTGTGCGCGTTATAGATAATAAACTCAAATCAACTTCGTGTCCTTATTGGACATGATTTCAGTAAAATAAGTATTAATGCCTTACCTGACTCTGATTCCGACGAGTTTCCCTTTTCTAAAGATTTTGGCTGCTCTTCATCGTCGTTTTTTTCCAGGTCTATGTTTTCTTCTTCCTCCTCGTCTTCGCTCCTGTTTCTGGGAGTCCAGGTCATCTTGTTCTCTTTCTTCAGCCTCCTCCTGGCATTCGCGAACCAAGTGGAGACTTGAGTCAGAGTCATTTTGGTGATGATGGCTAACATGATCTTTTCGCCTTTGGTGGGATAAGGATTCTTCCTGTGCTCGCTGAGCCAGGCTTTCAGGGTGGCAGTGGCATCTCTGGTGGCATTTTTTCGGTAAGCTGGGTCACCATAGGGATAAGAGCCTAAAGGAGCAGCGTACGGGTGATATCCTATAGATCCAGCCATTCCCGTCGAGTGATCATAGGGAGAGCCCTAAGACACAACAAACACCCGTCAAAATCGCATTTTGTACCAAACGCATCCAGCTGTACATCCTGTTATCTGATTTTTTTAAACAAAAGTAAAGCTGCGAGCTTTTCTAGAGTGTAATAAAATCAAGGATTTTTTTAAAAAATCAAATTCGCCAGATTTATTCTGAACGGGAATCAAATTGCATTAAAATAACAAACTGTGGTGACTGAAAAGTTTGCAAAGAAAAAGCTGAGATCTTTTCGGAAATGCTCTGAAAGAGACACCATTGTACTCCGCAATAGTTACGAATGCATTTTAATGGTGTCCAGAAAGCAGAACTTACCACGTAGGAAGTGAAAGCAGCGGTCGGGTCTGTACCGTACTGGAGGTGGCTGTTATAGCCTGGGGAAGGAGCTGTGAACGCTGTCGATCCGGCGTACGGACTAAACGCAGATCCCGAAGAAGATCTCCCGAGTTCATCCGTCCTGGGTCCCGATATTACGCTTGTGCTATACGCTGGACACGAGTAAAGAGCTAAAGAAGCTGACGGTTGGTACAAGTAGCCCTGAGGATACGACATGGCTAAGATTATGGTTTTGTGTGTATGTGTATATGTGTGTGAATCAACCCCCTATTTCCACAGTTCTGATATGAGTTTGTGAGCTGGAGTCATGCACCGGCAGATTGTCTGGCTCTGCGCTGATCTCAGCAGCTGACTCTGCCAGTGTTTACTTGCAGAAGTTTTCCTTTCGATAGAGCTGCTTGGAAAAGGTCCTGCAAGCTGGAAGTTAGAAATTCAGGGTTTCTGACGCCTTCTACGCACTCGCAGCTCCTCCTATCAGGGTGTTGTCAATAGAAGAAAGGCAGCAGCCTGATGGGGTGCCACAACCAACCTAATGAGAGGCTGTATTTTTTTTCTCTCCCTCTCTCTTTCGACACAAGCCTCACTTCAAGGCTCAAGTGCGCCGGCCCCTGGATGGCAATCTTTTACCAGGCTCCAGCAACTTCACTTAAAGTTTGCTAATATTATACGTGACAGAAGCCTAGCGAATCATAGCACATATAATCAGGAACAAATGTTGATCTTACTGGAAATGTCTGCCAATCAAACACTCTCAGTACCTTTTCTAACCTTCCCATCGATTCTCGACTCACTGCTCGCTAGTAATTACAATTCTATTGCGTCCGATGATACATGTTTACCATGTTACAGGTGTGTTGCATCGTATATGGAAACGTAAGTCTTTTCCGAATCATTTACTGGGCCATGTCGTATGGAAAGAAGATTTTACATTTATGACTTCTTAATCTAGGGTTCAGCCTATTTCAAATATGCTAGCAACTCCACAGTCCAACAGCCCATCTGCCTGCCTTCAGCTTATCATCTAGTGAATAGCGTAATCAGAGTGGGTTACAGGGAACAGGCAAAGGGGTGGCAGTAGGTGAGTTGCGCTTTCACAGAGCTGGTGCGGACCTGATGGGCCAAATAGCCTCCTTCTGTGCTGTAACCGTTCTATGATTCTAGGTCCAGAGTTTGCTTCCCACTCAGGGCCAATGGCATTGGCTTCATTAACCCTGATTAGGGAGGAGGTGAGGGGGATAGGCCATGCTTTCAGTCCTGGTCAGCGATCAGAAGCCGTGTTGCTGCACTGGAGCTGTGTGTGTGAGTGAGCATCAAACCACGATGGGCCTGGGTTATGAAGTCACCTGTTACCATTACCCACTGTAATATTTGAATACGTGACCATTTGGGGGAGGTTTTGGGGGATGGTTGGGTCTTCTGGAGCCTTGCTCAACTTGGAGAAAGGGGCGAGGATGTACGAGAAAATAAAATGTTAACGATCGCCTGAACTCAAAGATTATGTTATTTTCCTGAAGTTACTCCAGGCTATGAGTTATTTGTATATATCTGGAATCTTTTGGGGTGATATGAATCAATTCTAATTTTGTCTATATTTGTCAAGGCTGCAACTGCCAATTCAGTCCATGACATTAACACAAAATGAAGACTCAATGAAGGATCAAAAATATATAATTACTGAAATCGTGCAGAGAAATAATTTGCAGTTCAGACATTGAAACTCTAGTTGTTTACACACAAACACCCATTTCTCCTTTCATTCAAACCTTGGTAATAAACGTAGCACATGGCGGTTGAAGAGGAGGAGAAGCTAATTTTCACTATTGGCCACTAATTCACACAAAAGAGTAATAGTCATTAGTAAGCAATGGCAGGAGATGATAAAGCACAATGTGGAGACTGTGCATGCATAAAATGTGTGGAAAGAATTACTGCTATAAAAATAGACACAAGTTCAAGTGCATAATAAAACAAAATCCCTGACATGCAGTTTTTGGAGTATTAAAATAAAATCTATTCATCTTGAGTTACATAAGTACTTTTAAAAGTATAGAAAAACATTTCTCTTGTCATCAAATTATTTTATAAACTGAGAAACAGGTTGAGTTATTAGAAATTTAGCTTGTGGAAAAAAACTGATTTTCAGGGAAATGTCTCATATAGTGGAAAAGTTGGAGGTCCTTAGGAAGACAAAGTTTGAAGAATATTTTCATTTCATAGATGTTGATATTTTGATGATATCCAATTCAGTTATGGGTATATTGTTTTGGCTTCGTATAATATATGGGATAATCTATAATAAAGTACAAAATATACAGATTATAAAAAGAAAGGAGCATTAAAGTGCAATTGAAAACACAAGTGTCCTGCATTCCATCAACATGGGCTGATTTGCTGAATATCTGAATTTGGACTTATTTGTAAATATTGTGTTTGGATCTTCTGTGCTCAGACTAATAAACTGTTTAGATTTCCTGCATGCCCTTTGTACATGCCCATTACTATCACTCTGACCTTCAACTGTTTCTGTGCTGTCACATTGGGTGACATCTAAGAGGTTGCTAGCTGGAACTAGAGCCTTAAAACTTCCTTTATAATTTAATTTTAGAACTATTTTCTTAAAATTAAGAAATCATTCAACTTTTATTTGTGTAGCATCCTTTTAATTAGTTGTACAAAAATGATGAGGCCGACTACTCTGGGGGAAAATAGTATCTGCCATATGCGTGTTAAGTTTCTATTCTGGTGGGGGGAGGTGGGGTATGTTGTTTAAATCTGCATAATCCAGAGGAGACTGTAGGAATATGGTGCACGGAAGAGAGCAACATTGAGATTGGTCTTGATAACATTATTCTCTTTGAACCCAGAATATTATTCTACACCTGAAAAGGAAACTAAACTCCCTTGTGCTAAGACACATGTGAAATAACATTGTGACTTACACGTTACAGCTTCAACAATTAAAATTCAGAATGTTAGAACACTGGGACCACTGGAGAAGATGTGGACCTTATTTCAAAAGTTCATACATTGTATATTATTGTCTAAAATATCCTGCCCACACCTACCTTTGTGCTATGATTTTGATTATGTTTCCTGTCAACATTTATAAATTGCAGTATCAATGTCTTCCATTCAGTCTCAGAATGCTGTGCTACCCGTCACAATAACAGTTGTAGTCTCTGGCCGATAGGTGGCTTGGTGAAACAAATCTCTGAAGTGTCCCAATGTGTGATGAATTTAGAATCATCAAGTGACCACAGACAACATGAAGAACAATTCGCTAGCAAAATAAACTGATATCTTAAAAGCTATAATAATATGCACAAATGACTGTGCATATAGTCATTTAATAATTGAATAATTATTGAATGAATAATTGAAGCTGAAGGCTAAGGACATTGTGCACTTAAACAAAGTTCTATAATCTGAGGAGCAATAATTTGTCTTGAAGATATAGCTTAGTATTTCCAGCAGATATCAGAAAGCATCAGTATAGTGACAATTCTGAGAGTGGAATGAAGCCATAGGGCTTCACAGTGCTCATGGAATATAGACAAGTTGGTGGAGTGGGTGTATGTAGCCGATGGGTTTCAATACGGAGGAGTGTGAGGGAATGCATTTCAGTAGGAAGAATATTGAAAGACAATATAAAATAGAGATACAACTCTAAAGGGGGTGCAGGAGCAAAGGGACCTGGATGAATATTTTCACAGATCACTGAAGGTGGCAGGACAAGGTAAAAATGCAATTAATAAAAGATACAGTATCCTGAACTCTAATAATAGGGATGTACAGTACACGATCAATGAAGTGATCTTGTGCTTCTGCAAGATCCTTGTTAGGCCTCAGGTAAACAACTGTGTACAATTCTGGGTGCCATATTGTAGGAAGGACATGAATTTATAGGAGAGAATACAAAATCAATTTACAAGATTTCTTCCAGAGATGAGAAGTTTCAGTAATGAGGCTATATTGAAGAAAGTAGGACTGTTTTCCTTGGAGAGAAGCAGACTAAGAAGACATCTGATAGAGGTTTCCAAACTCATGAATGGGCTGGAGAGAGTAGATCGGGAGAAACATTTCCAACTTGCAAAAGGAACAAGAACAAGAAGGCCTAGATTTAAAGTGATTTTCAAAAGAAACAAATGCAAGGTGAAAAAAAAATTCTCACATGCATGACTCAAGTCTAGAATGCACTGCCTGAAAGTATGGTGGAGGAAGGATCATTTGAGACATTCAAGTGGGTATTGGATGGCTGTTTAGATAGAAATAGTTTGTAAAGGTATGGGGTAAAGATGCTCATTTGATGAGCTGTTGTAGATGCAATAAGCTTAATGGCCTCCTTCTGCCCATAATGCTTCTGTGATTCTGTGATTTAAACAGTCATTTTGGCTGAACTCTTAGGTGCATTGATGTAAATGCATATCATATTTTGAAAAGCCATTATAACCCAGGTTTTACTATGTTAGGTGTTATTGTTTCTAATATAAGCCCCTGAAGTTTATTATTGATTTGAGATTAGTTTTCTTTTAACAAGAACTATTTTCTCACAAATGGTAGATTTTCAACCATCAATGTTTAAAACATAGTATTCACAAGCATATATAAAAAACATAAGGTTTTCAAAAGAAGGTCGGAGAAGGGCAAGTAAGCATGCTCCAGGCACGGATTTTCCACTTGCAATTATGTTTGCCTATTTCTTCAACAATATTGAACCTACACTGGTTGCCCTGTGTGTCAAATTTGTACATCAGTCATCCAAACTGTGTCTTCTTTTTACTTTACTGCACTGTTGACCATTCTATATATTCCACTCCTTGAAAGCAAATAGATAATAAACATAGAAAATATGAACATGCATAAGCCATTTGGCCCTTCAGGTCTGCTCTGCCATTCAGCATGGTCATGTCTGATCTTCCAGCTTAGGACCTTTTTCCCGCTTTCATACTCTTTGATCCCTCTATCCTTAAGAACTTCAGCTATCTTGAACAATTTTGAACAACAATGAGTTTGAATCCACCCTCAGGCGACTGTGTGGGTTTCCTTTGGGTATGTCTAAAGATGTGCAGGTTAGGTGGATTGGCCTTGCAACATTGCCATAGTGTCCAGGGATGAGCAGGCTAGGTGGATTGGCCATGGCAACTAGAGAGTTATAGGAATAGTGTAGATGTGGGGTGCGCCTGGGTGGGATGCTCTTCAGAAGGTTGGTGTGGACTTGCTGGGCCAAAATGCCTACTTCCAAACTGTAGGGATTATATGATTCCATGAAAAACAGAAAACAAGTTTTAGGCAGTGTGTGAATTTCAGATGACAGTTGTTCCTGGTCAAACTATATTTTAATGGAAAATCTGAAAGACATTTATTGCAGGTCTTCCCTCTAGCTGTTGTCGAGTTGTGTAGCACTATAGTTGACTATATCCTGATGTACCACATTCGCTGCTGCATTTTGGTTTTGCTGGCTGTGGGTTTTGATACTGATTGTTTTTTTTGCCTCTTAACAGTCTCAGCAAGATTTAAATTATTGCAGTTTTAAAATGTAATTTGTGTCTTTGTAATTTTCATGTGGCATGCTTAGTGCTTGTGATTCTTATAAACATTGTTGCAGATGGAGAACTGCAAGAGGACACACTGGATTGAAACCTGGTTTAAAGATTTATGTTACCAATAGATTTGATAACAGTCTGCTACAGACTCTGTGACAGTAAGTCAGCTTTTTGTATCAAATGAGAATAACAGGAACAATGTGTTAGCATTCAAACTTGGTGCTTCTACTCCAGCCTTAGTCTGTTGGAACAGAAATCTAGGATGAGACAAAAGTCAGGATCTCTGCACGTATAATAACTCCAGATTTTTTTTTTGCTGATTTTAACGGAAGGACATTTTTATAATTGACTAGTACAGGCCTACACTTATTTAAGTTATTTTAGATTGGTTAACAACCCTTCTATCATCACGGTGGAATCCCATAACCAATGCATTAGGTGCTAACATTATCAAAAACGTTTTTCGACTTTACTGTATATTTGCATAAATCGCTGGTATGCATTTAGAATAAGTATTCATATCCATCCCATACACTGATATGAGAATCGGTGAGGGCCTTTTAATTAGGATTTTAGGATTTTATCAAGATTCTAATCACATCTAGAAAGAGTTGACTGATGTGACATTCAGGTGGGAAAGCATGGTACTTTGTTTATGGTGTGTACTATAAAATATAAATAAAATAAATCATACAAGGACCCTCACGCTTTTAAAGTGGTATATCCAGATTAATATGGTTTTGGAACGAGAAATTTATATTGGCATTTCCAGTCAATGACCTTTCTTACGACACGTAACGTTCACCCGGTTTAACTCCCTGCAGATGCTGTCAGACCTCCTGAGTACGTAGGAGCATTTTCTGTTATTGTCTTGAATGCAGATTTCTGATTTTAGCGGTTTGCTGTGTTTGTGTTCTTCGCTTTCAGATGGAAATCCCGATACTTTGCCGATCGGGAAGGGGCATCGATATTTTGAAATTGTTAATTCATTGATTTCTAGAGCTCCCGGTCATAGAGCGAATAGAGCGCCTGTCTTTTTTTAAAAAATCGTATCTGGTATAAACTTCAAGCAGCTTCGTGTTAAGTTGAATTTCTATTGAAATAAAGATTACCACTAATTCATTTTCCCCCGTTGCCATCAACCTCCAACTGTAACCGAAGAGCCATGTGAAGATTACATTTCAAACATTAATATGTGTGGGAAACGTAACAGTTATCCGTCTCGACAGAGGTAAACGCCTTATTGAGGTTGGCCTGCCGCCTCCGACCAGGTGTGAAAGCGTTGATCTTAAAATAGGGGGGGGGGGGGTGAGGACGGTTGAAATATGGTCCGATCGAACCGTACACATAGCGCAAGGTTTTATGGTGTTTTATAGATCACACTTAAATAATACCAATTGCTTGGACCGTTCATAATCAATAGAGGAGTGTCACTGTCCGCTGTAGTACACACCAGCTGATTCGCTGTCTCTCACACTCTAAGCTCAAAGTGTTTATTTACTGGTGGATATAAGCGAATAAACGAACTAGGTATCCCCTCTCCAAACTCATAAAAGGGTAGAAGCGAAAGCAGATTAAAACCATATGAACTAGGATAAATCCCTGCCGATCAACGGATGTAATCTCCTTTGATTCCACCAGATATATTTCCCGACACGAACATATCCCGGTTTATTTAATTCTCTTTGTCTGCTTAGAGCAGCTATCCTGCTCAAGCCTATATCTCAGCGGGCTATCTCGTAAATCGATAGTTTCTAAAGTCTTTACCCTGCGAAATTAATCAGCGAATTGAATGTCGTATTTGGCCACTCAATATAATAACGTCTTTTTTTAACTGTACAATGCGTGCTTTGATAATATTATTCCATGTTAAGGGTTGATTGAGATATTTTTTCTTGCTTTCATCTGTTTATAATCCGTTTTTGTTACTTTCAATTACTTTTTTTGCGTGGATTAAAGGCTTAATTCTACATCTTTCTGAAATCATCTTTGGTAAAGCTGTATTCACCCAGGCGAATGACCACTACTATTGCCGAGCAGAGAAACATGTCAAAATGTGGGCGTTGCAAAAATGTACATATGAAAATGTATTTAACACAGTACTTTTATAGACATTGGACACGTGTATTTGTCCAGACGCTTGGCTCAATGAATTTCCTTTTAACTAATGTGTTCTTTTCATAAAACCATGGGCGCACCCACTTTACTGGACTTTACAAAATGCAAGATATAACTTAGTTTTAAAATTATTCACGATCAATCTATAAATTCTGTGAAGGGGTATCCATTCTTCTGTACTTCGCAAAACAAATTTGATTTAGGTGCATTGCATCTTGGACACAGCAATTGCGCATCATACCACCTTAAACAGCGTTCGATGTTAGTACCCAATCCGTTAAACGACCATCTTTTCTGTTTCCATGCTTTAAACGTCCTGCGTTTGTATTATGCATACAGCAAAGCGAAAGGAGCCGCTCTCAGCAATGTGCAGGTAGCGTCGCTCTCGAAATACTTTCAGGGAATCTTGAGTGACAGGAGTACCTGTGAAGCGCGATGTGTTCTGGGAATTGTAGTTCTCACGCGCGAGGGAAAAAAATGCGACAAATCCCCAAAGTGCAACGCGACGTGGCTGGTGCCAGGGTGGGTGGAGGCAGAGCATGACCTGACTCTTCCCATTGATTGGTTCGTAGGGTCGCTGATTTGCATCGCCTTTCAGCCAGTCGCCGCAGAGGTGGGTTGTCTTTCCTCCACACGCCCCCCAACACAACGGCCGTGTTGACGTCACATCCGCTTCTGCCGTGTCGGTTGTCAAGGCAGCGGGCCGGGCGACCGGAAGCACGGTGCGGGGCTGTACACCGTCCCGTCACCCTTGGAGACGCTGGTGTTGACCTCGGCGGCGGCGGCGGCGGCGGCGGCGGAGGAGGAGGAGGAGGAGAAGAAGAAGGAGAAGAAGAAGGGCTTTATCTCTGCTCTCCTTCGCCGCCGTGGGGCAAGATGAACTCCAGAACTAGTTACCGTCTTTAAAGCGGACATCCAGCACCGGACCAGAGCGGTGAGTCACTTGCATTTATTTTCGGACCCGACGAATTTAAAACCATCACTTCTAGTTGTTAATTTTTCTTTTTCCCCTTTGTGGATGTTTGCAACTAACCGTTTGCTTCAGGTTGGAAAATGCAGAGGCGTACAAAGAAATCGAAACCGATGGAATTAATTATCGAATCGTGTTTATAAATGATCTGTATTTTTAAAAACAAAAATAAAGAAGGTTACGTGCCGTAAATGTTCTCACTGGGACATTTGAAGTTTTATTCAGCTGGGTATGTTAGCTAACATGTAAACATTCACGGGGTTCTCGATAACAGGAGAGCCAGCAGTTATGCTCAACCTTGGAAATAAGGTGTGAGTTTTACTTGCCACGCAGTTATCTCTGTAAGGAGTGCCGTACACTAGGTAAGCGAATGCTCAGGAGCTGGGACTTTGGTGCTCCTACACCAGCTCAAGGGGCCCAGCGTCAGAAGAAACTTGCACCATGATGTGGAATTCGTGACCCGAAATTCGGCAGTTTGTTTTGTTTGGAAGGCGTCAGCACTTTTCTTTTGGGTTTAAAACAAAATTGACGTCCACCAAAGATACAGAAGATGCGGTGTTAGTTTTTAAATGCTGGAAAGCGTCGTTTGTGTAGCCCTCGTAAAACAAAGCGAAGATCAGAGGAGCCCTGGTCGGCGATCAGATTAACTGACAGCGTATTTTCCGAACAAAATGAATTGTTTTCCGAAAATCTGTATACCAAAAGTAATTCTGCTTGATTAATTGAATGTTGATTGTTGTTTTTATATTGGAAAATATTTATTGAATGGAATAAATGAACAAGCTTTTCATTTTAAACCAAAACGTAATACCGCTTTGATTTTTGTTACATTTGTTTTATCAATATAACAGTTGAATACATAGTCAGAAACAAACATACTAAATTATATAATTTCTATTTTGGCGAAGCTTTATTTGTAGGAATCAAATATTATCGCTATGATGTAACCTTCTAAACATATATAGTAACCAAATACAATTTTCATGACATCGTCTATTAATTATAAATATGTATCACTATTTTGCCGTTGATCAGAGATGGGCAGTAACATACGTATACGCACTTGTTAATGTATGGCAGTCCTGAACCAAATGTTTGTTTTACCAGTAGAGTGCTTAACTTATTAATGATTTTAGCATAGTTATCGCACTGGTTCTACCTACTAATCATGGTATGCAACAGCAATAAAAGCATAAATAAAATTGTGATCAACAATCATGTACCGAACATTATCTATTTTGTGACGCAGTCTTGATTATTATGGCATTTAATTTATTTCTCTTTGTATGTAAGTATATGAAATTACTGAACCAAATTGATGTTATTTCATACATTCTGAAAGTCACAATCTGTGTAATGAGTCATTAATTAATTAATGAGTCATTAATTACTGTAGAAGTACCATCAGTTTCTTATCAGGCTGGAAGTGGCATTGTTATACAGATAAACCATCAAGTGCAATATCTAGACAGTGTCCCTTGTCTTGAAATTTTACTCATTTTCACACATCTTTCACTTTCACTTTCACATTGATACAGGGAGAAGAAATTATTATTTAAAATAACAGAAAATGCATTAGATATTTGAGTCAATTTTGTATAGCTTAGTACTTATTTTAGAAAGTTATAATGAAAAGCAAATATCATTGTAACAAATCAATTTCTAATTAGAAATGTAAATTTCTCTTTTTTGTGATTATGCTTTGTATATAGCTGTATACCAGTTATCTTTCAAAAATCCCTCAAATAAAATAGGTGGATGTATGGAAATATTTACTGATTCCTACTATTCCCAACTGTTTACACCTAATTGTGTAAATGACATTTTAAAATTTAGAACTAGGAATTCTTTAACAAAGACATACAAGGCATCTCTGGATAGTAGATGTAGCAATTAATGTACCACAGGTCGTAGAATGTTTGCCTCACAAAAAAAACGTAGTTGTAGATCTGAACAGGCTGATTAGGAAAATAAAACGGTTTAAATGATAGTTGTACCTGTCTGTCACTTTGGCCTGCCACTGCTTGAGGTTCGTCGGATCTCAGCTGGGTACAACAGTCTTGCACATAGAGCTTCTCATCTTTGTCTTAAAAATTGTTAACCAAAATAATCTAATACCTCACACATCCAGCTTTAGTGCACCAAAATGTTCTAGATAATGTCAAGACTCTTGAGAAGAAATACAGGTAAGTGCAAAACTTTTAACCTAGACTATGTTTTTTTAAAAAATCATAAAATGAACGACTAGAATTATTAAAACATTTTCTCAAAAATGCGTTATAGACATGTTTGTTTGAATTTTTTTATCCTTTTAGATGGACTGAAACTATTTCTAAGATGTCTCTGCAAAAGTTGATTTTATCACAGAAGAGGAGGTAAGGCTGTCCATTGAAACCTATTTGTCTACTTCAGCAAATTTATAAGATAAAAAATCTAAGTGTTGCCAATGAAGTGTATGTACTTCTCTTTAAAACTTGGGGGTTCATAAGTGCTATGAGTATCCAATGTTTACTGTAACATTTTTGTTTTTTTATTATTTAAATTTCTTTGAACTTTATTTATATTCTGTTTGTTCCTAGTTGGTCCTTTTAGTTAGTTTATTCTAGGTAATGAAAGCCTGTAAGTTACTTCATATTTTATTCATGCAGCTTTGAGATGGATCATATTCTTATGCCAGAAGAACAGTCTGAACATGTCTTCAATTTATTAATTCTTGTGTGGATAAAGTTCTGTTCAGTTTCGTAGATTTTGAATAGCGCTGCTTGACTATTCAATACTACAGAAACTTCATATTTTAAGATATAAATGAAAAATTAAAAACATTATTTAAATTTTCAAGTTATAGCCTTAGAATGAATGTCACCATAAAGTTATGGGTGACTTTTGGAGCTACCATTACAATATATGTATTAAACTTGAATAACAGTGGCCAGAAGATCTAATGTAGTAAAAATCAAACTTCTTCACAAACCTTTCCAAGTACAAAATGCAGTGCAAAGTACATTTTAAGCACAAACATTTGTTTCCTGATTTATAATGCTGTTTTCAAGGATCACTAAAATCTCAAAACAATAATTGTTTGTGTATATACCAGGTTGCAATGAAAGCATAAACAGGTTGTCAGAATATGACATTTCTTTCTTAGAAGAATGCGCACCAATGTGTATAATTTACAACATATCATTACAAAGCCGAATTCCAGACTTGGTGTATTTTATAACTGCATGAAGAAACTGAAGATAGAAGTGCAGTGATACACTTTACATAAGTACGCCTCTTTGACTTGCTTTAGAATCCATACATGATTTGTTTTGTAGCATGCTAACCCTTTTTTTACCATTTGTAACTGCATGGTTTTCAAAAAATCTGGTTTATAATCATTGGTAAATTTGTGTATGTTGGTGAAAACATGCTTTTTTTTAAAATTTACACACCAGTATGTGGAAGTTTACAATTTTGATGCTAATTAACATTTCCCTAATTTAGGAATATGAGAAACAGTTTAGTTAGTTTTAAGAACTTTGGAAAAGTTAGAGATGAAAGAAAGGGCATCTCATCATTATCTCACTCCTCTCATGTTGATCTGTCCATCATATTTATAATAATTGTATACTGCCTTTTACATTTATTACCTTATCTGTCACAATATTCCAAATGTTTTCAATCTTCAAATTTTCTCAATTTAATTAATATTTTTGTTCACTCATGGGTGGTGCTGGACTAGCATTTATTGCCTGTCCCTAGTTGCCCTTGAGAAAGTGGCTTTCTTGAATGACTGCATTTCTTCTGCTGTAGATATACCCACAATGCTGTTAGGGAGGGAATTCAGGATTTTGACCCAACAACACTGGAGGCACAGCAATTTATTTCCAAATCAGAATGGTGGATGTCTTGGAGGAGATCTTGCAGCTGGTGGTGGTTCCCATGTATCTGCTGCCCTTGTCTTTGTAAGCGGTGGGTTTGTGGGTTTGGAAGGTCCTGCTTTGACTCATCGGTGAATTTCTGCAGTGCATCTTGTAGATGGTAGACACTGCTGCTACTGAATGTTGATGATGAAGGGAGTGGTTGTGGCGCCAATCAAACGGGCTGCTTTGTTCTGGATGGTGTCAAGCTTCTTGTGTGTAGATGGAGCTGTGTTAAACCAGACAGCAGGGGTCTATTCCATCACACTCCTCACTTGACCTTATGAGATATTGGACAGGCTTTGGGGAGAGAGAGATAATAGGTACTGCAGAGGCTGGAGAATCCGAGATAACAAGGTGTGGAGCTGGATGAACACAGCAGGCCAAGCAGCATCATAGGAGCAGGAAAGCTTGACGTTTCGGGCCGAGACCCTTCATCAGAAAGGGAGGAGGGGAAGAGGGTTCTGAAATAAATAGGGAGAGAGGAGGAGGCGGATAGAAGATGGATAGGTGGAGAGGAGACGTTGGATCTGGAGGTTGGTGGGGTGGTATGTGAGGACGAGGGGGATTCTTTTTTGGTTGTTATTGCAGGGACGGGGTGTGAGGGATGAGTTGTGGGAAATGCGGGAGACACTTCCACTTCCATTTCCCACTTCCTACAGACAAGGGGGTGGCCATGGGTACCCGCATGGGCCCAAGCTATGCCTGCCTCTTTGTAGGTTACATGGAACAATCCCTGTTCCGTGCCTACACTGGCCCTAAACCCCACCTCTTCCTCCGTTACATTGACTGTATCGGCGCCGCCTCGTGCTCCCACGAGGAGCTCGAACAGTTCATCCACTTCACCAACACCTTCCACCCCAACCTTAAGTTCACCTGGACCATCTCCAACACCTCTCTCTCCTTCCTGGACCTCTCTGTCTCCATCTCGGATAACCACCTGGAAACCGACATCCATTTCAAGCCCACCGACTCCCACAGCTACTTAGAATACATCTCCTCCCACCCACCTTCCTGCAAAAATGCCATCCCCTATTCCCAATGCCTTCGCCTCCGCCGCATCTGCTCCCAGGATGAGGCATTCCACTCCCAGACATCTCAGATGTCCTCATTCTTCAAGGACCGCACCTTCCCCCCCCCCGCAGTGGTTGAGAACGCCCTCGACCGTATCTCCCGCATTTCCCGCAACTCATTCCTCACGCCCCGTTCCCGCAATAACAACCAAAAAAGAATCCCCCTCGTCCTCACGTACCACCCCACCAACCTCCGGATTCAACGCATCACCCTCTGACACTTCCGCCATCTGCAATCCAACCCCACCACCAAAGACATTTTTCCCTCCTCACCCTTGTCTGCTTTCCGGAGGGACCACTCTCTCTGTGACTCCCTTGTCCGCTCCACATTCCCCTCCAGCCCCACCACACCCGGCACTTTTTCCTGCAATTGCAGGAAGTGCTACACCTGCCCCCACACCTTCTCCCTCACCCCAATCCCAGGCCCCAAGAAGACTTTCCACATCAAGCAGATGTTCACCTGCACATCTGCCAATGTGGTATACGGCATCCGCTGTACCCGTTGTGGCCTCCTCTACATCGGGGAAACCAAGCAGAGGCTTGGGGACTGCTTTGCAGATCACCTGCACTCAGTTCGCAAAAAACAATTGCACCTCCCAGTCGCGAACCATTTCAACTCCCCCTCCCATTCCTCAGACGACATGTCCGTCCTGGGCCTCCTGCAATGCCACAATGATGCCACCCGAAGGCTGCAGGAACAGCAACTCATATTCAGCCTGGGAACCCTGCAGCCCAATGGCTGCTGTCCATCCTCCCTGGACTGATCTATCTCCTCCCTACCTCCCCACCTACACTCACCTTTACTGGCTCCATCCCTGCCTCTTTGACTTGTCTGTCTCCTCTCCACCTATCCTCTCCTCTATCCATCTTCTATCTGCCTCCCCCCTCTCCCTATTTATTTCAGAACCCTCTTCCCCTCCCCCCTTTCTGATGAAGGGTCTAGGCCCGAAACATCAGGCTTTGGGGAGTCAGGTTACTCACTGCAGTAATCTTAACCTGTGACATGCTATCATAGCCACTGTATTTATATAGCTATTCCAGATCAATTTCTGCCCAGTTGTAGCCCCAGGATGTTGATAGTATGGGATTCCGTGATGATAATGCCATTGAATATCAAGGGGTGTTGTTAAAATGGTAATTTCCTGGCATTTCTGTGGTGCAAGTATTACTTCCCACTTTTCAGCCCAAGCCTGGAGCTTGTCCAAGTATTACTGCATTTGGATATGGACTGCTTTACTTGCTGAGAAGTCAGGAATAGTGCTGAAGATTTTGATGTTATCAGTGAACGTCCCCATGTCTGAGCTTGTGATGGAACGAAGGGCGTTGGTGAGCAGCTGAAGATGGTTTGGGCTAAGGATCTCCTTCAGCAATGTCCTGGAGCTGAAATGACTGACCATCGACAACCACAGCCATCTTCCTACATGCCAGGTATAACTGCAACCAGTGGAGAGTTTTATTCCTAATTCCCATGAATTTCAGTTTTGCCAAGAAACCTTGATGCCACACACTGTCAAATGTGGCCTTGATGTCAAGGGAAATCACGGTCACTTCACCTCTGGCATTCAACTCATTTTCCCATGTTTGAATAGAATAGAATCCCTACAGTGTGGAAGCAGGCCCTTCGGCCCAACAAGTCCACACTGATCCTCAGAGCATCCTCCTATAAACCACATAATCTACACATCCCTGAACACTATGGGTAATCTAGCATGGCCAATCCACTTAGCCTGCACATCTTTGGACTGTGGGAGGAAACCGGAGCACCCGGAGGAAACCCACGCAAACACGGGGAGAATGTGCAAACTCCACACAGACAGTTGCCTGAGGCTGGATTCAAACCCAGGTCCCTGGTGCAGTGAGGCAGCAGTGCTAACCACTGAGCCACCGTGCTGCCCCTTTGAACCAAGGTTGTAATGAGATCAGAGCTGAGTGGTCCTGGTGGAACCCAAACTGAGCATTGCTGAGCAGGTGCTGCTTAGTAGCACAGTTGACGATGCATTCCATCTCTTTACTGATGATCAAGAGTCGACTAATGGGGTGGTAATTGGCCAGGTAGAGTTTGTTCTACGTTCTGCGTATAGGATATGCCTGGGAATTTTCCACATTGTTGGGTAGAGGCCACTGTTGCAACTGTACTCAAACAGCTTGGCGAGGGGCATGACAAGCTCTAGAGCGAAAGTCTTCAGTACTGTTGCAGGAATGTTGTCATTGCCTGTAGATGTTACAGCATCCAGTGCCTCTTACCATTTCTGTGATATCATGTGAAGTGAATTGAAGTGGATGAAGACTGGCATTGGTGATGCTGGTGTCCTTTTTAAGAGGAGACTGAGACAGATCATAAAGCACATACAGCATAGAAAGAGGTCATTTGGCCCACCGAGTCTGCATCAACCATCCAGTTAGCATCCCACCCTAACCCCATAACCCTGCATTTACCATGGACACTATAGGGCAATTTAGCATGGCCAATCCACCTAACCATGGACTGTGGAAGGAAACCCAAGCACCTGGCAGAAACCCATGCAAATATGGGGAGAACGTGCAAACTCCACACAGACAGTCCCTCAAGACTGGAATTGAACCCGGATCATCCACTTGGTACTTCTGGTTGCAGGTTGTTCCAAATGCCTTGTTTTTTTGCACTGATGTACTGAGCTTCCTCATTGTTGAGGATAGAGATGTTTGTGCAGCTCCTCCTGCGGTGAGTTAATTGTTAACCACCATTCATAACAGGATGTTGTAAGACTTCAGGGCTTAGGTCTGATCTGTTTATTTTCAGTAATGTCCTTTTGCACCAACTTTTATACCATTTAATGTTGTGTGTATTTTCACATGGTCTCCCTTTTTAACTGGCACCTTTATATAGCCTTCTTATTTAAAGTTTGCTGGTATTTCAGTTCTTTCTACACTTTCAATCAATCTTGCACTTCCTGAACCTCTCTAGCACCAACATAATTTTTGGGACAGAATTTTATGGACTACACAAGTGTCTTTTCAGGGTTAAGGATGCATACAATTCCTTGCTGACCTTCCTATCACTCTCTTATCTGCAATCTGGAGTGGGACAGAGGAAGTGTACAATAGTCTGCCTGCCCTCCTCTCATTTGGGAGCCTTAAGAGGCCAATTATTGTCCAAATAAGGGTTGCTTTCTACTCCTGCTTTATGTTGTGACTGCTTGGAGGGGTTTCAGGGCACAAGTGAAGCCAGCCTCTGGTCTCTGTCATGCAGGTTAGGGGGTGCGATGGTGATTTCATCTCCCTGCTCACTGGTCCTGGACTTAGAATTTGGGGACTGTTTGTACAGTCAGTCTTGTCCACTGTTGCTGCTGGGACCACAGAACTGCTAACCAATTAGATTGGCCAGCAGTTCCCTGAATTAGAACCTCCACAAAAGTGTTGGGCAGAAGTCTGTCTCCAGCCAGTTGATGTTCTGTGGAATGTTAAATGGCTGTGAAGTTATTGCAAACAACAAGGATGCATTTCCACTGACTCTTCGGGTAGCAGACAGGAAACTCTATTAAATGATAAGTGTGAGGTAATACATTTTTGGGAGGTCTAATATGGGAAGGATTTATACAACGAATGATAGGTCCTTAGGGAGGACTGAGGAACACAGGGACCTTGCTGTCCAAGTTCATAGATCTCTGTAGGTGTTAGCATATAGGGTTGAGAAGAAGGCACGTGGAACGTTTGCCTTCATTAGCCAAGGCAGAGAACTTAGGAGCGGTGAAGTCTTGTTGGAACAATAGAAAGCATTAGTTAGGCCACAGAATGATGTGTGTAGTTCTGCTCACTACACTATTGGAGACGGTGCAGAGGAAATCACTAGGATGTTGCTTGAGATGGAAAATCTCAGTTATGAGGAGACAGTGAAGCAGAGGAGCCTGAGGGTAGTCTGATTGAAGTATGCAAAATTATGAGACAGAGGTGGATCATGAGAATCATTTCCCATGGAAGATGTGACTAAGACTGGAGGGCATGAGTTTAAGGTGAGAAGTAAGTGGTTTAGAGTGGATCTGAGGAGGTTGGTAGAAAGATGGAACATGCTGCCTGAGAGGGTGATGGAGGCAGTTACTCTTGCAACATTTAAGAAGCATCTCAATGAGCATTTAAAATGCCAAGGGCATAGTAGGCTAAGGACAAAGTGCAGGTAAATGGAGTTAGTACAATTTGTTGTTTGTGGATCAGCACAGACCTGACAGGCTGAAGGGCCTGGTTCTGTGCTGTATGACTCAATGAAAAATATCCTGCCCTCGGGTCAAGGTGACAACACCTGAACTCGGTACTCAGTGAATTACAAAGAGTTGACATAACTTCGGTAGACTTGAATTGTGCTGTTTTTAGTTACATTGGTCTTGCTTTTCACCTTGTGCTCATTCTGTTCTATTTCTTGCATAATTTAAAATATAGATGACTAAATGAGTACAAAAGTTATGAAAGATGGAGTTTGAAAATAAAGATTGGAAGGGTGAGATTTTGCCCTTTGGATCTGACAAAATGAACAGAATATTTTCTTAATGGTGAGAGATGGACAGCTGTGGAAGAATAAAGGAAATTGGAAGTCCACGGATCCAAATTAGTAACAAGCTTATGTATAGGTACAAGTAAAAGACAATCAACAAAGTTAAGGAAATGTTGGCCTTCATCTGAGTGGATTGGAATACAAATAAAAATAGGGAAGTTATGGGTCATGAATACAAAGCTTTGGTCAAACCCCAGCCAGGGAACTGTGTTTAGATATGTGCATTAAGCTACAGGAAAGATATGTTGACTTTAGAAACAGTGCAGATTCGCTAAAATCATATCAGGGTTAAAGGGTGATCATTATAAGCTTTTAGATTTGGATCTTATGGTATATGATGTCATCAAATACCATATGGGATTACTGTTGTGTATCTATTATGAACCAACCATTATTTTGAATTTGAGGAAATAAGGCAAAACTTACAAATGAGAAAAAGCTCAATGGCCTATGCAGGTCTTTCTGGCTCAACCAGCACGGCACACATTTCATTTTGAATGCACCACATTTTGTTGGTATTACCTTCCTGGTTTATTATTCTGAATGAATGAAGAAACATTTCTAATGTGTTATATTTGTGTTTAATTAAATCTAAATGTATGCCTTTTCATCTTATTTGCACTAATTCTTTTAAAGATCAATTTATCTGTATGAATGCTCCATGTAGCTTGATTAAATTTACTAACAGAGATAACACAGTGTGGAGCTGGAGGAACACAGCAGGCCAGGCAGCATCAGAGGATCAAAAGTTGACGTTACAGGTTGGGACCCTTCTTCAGAAATCTCCACACTGTGTTAACTCTGACTCTAGCATCTGCAATTTTTACAATCTCTGATTAAGTTTACTAACAACCCACTTTGAGTTAAAATGGAAATAGATTCTGCCAAATGTTTCATTGAAATGGGTTTTTAAAAAGATGTATCTATTAACTTAAGTTGGATTATCCTTCCAACAACACCACTGTAGTAATGGGGTATACCTGGATTTACGCCATTGAAAATACAGGACAATTAATGGAATTGCACAACTTCGAAAATGCTGCTTCAGCTCGATGCACTCACTTGTAGTATCATCATGTTAGATTGAATAAAAAATCACCCAACAATGACAAAAAGCTTTTAGAACTATTTATTGGTTTGATAACAAGGTTATTGAATTATACATGACAGATTATTGCTTGTATACTGTTGGAAATTTGGGGCATTAGTACCATAGTTCTTCAACATTGCAAACACTGTTTTGAAGATGTACACCCTTTCTTGGATTTTGGAGCAAACAGATCGTGTGAAATTGAATCTATTAAGTGCATTAATTTGGACATTGAAAACTAGTCCAGTTACGAGAGTATATAATGTGTTACTTTAGTTATTACAAATCATTTCAGTGACAATTTGCATAAATGTTTAGTTTAATAGGTACTTGGAGCTATAAGGATTTAATTTTAACTAATATACATCAATACTAGCAGTATAAGTTTTCTTACCCGTCCAAATTTTATGCAGAAAGAATAGCGAAGTTGTATTGTTTGTGTATTTTACATTTATTTAAGTGACTACGATTATAACAATGCCACCTGGTCTAGAATGCCTACCAGGTATTCATGACTATTGTTATTAAGTGTATACATTGCCTTTTTGTTGGAGTTACAAAGATAGGAATATTATGAATCTGCTTTGTGCTTCAACTTCTTTTCAAAAAAGAACTGTTATTGCAATAATGTTTAAAAATCGAATAATAGTTCAGATTTCAAAATTTAATTAGTGTACTGGTGTCCATACATTAATGGGTGAAGGATAATTAGACATCTCTATACTTTGGCAAAGTTTAAAAGAAAGTTGTGTTTCACAATATTTATACGTGACCCTCAATAAACTCACCTTCTAAAGAAATATGAATGTGACAGAAATTGCTTTCCCTCTCCTATTAAAATGCTCAACTGCCAACTCAGTAATTCAAAATGCCTTAGTTTGCTTATGATTCATTGGCTTTAATGGATACAGTTGTTGTGGGATTGTTTGTCCTGCGTTTCTATTTCAAAAGTAATTTTTTAACTTGTTTCAGTTGTTTTAAATTTTCTTTCACCGTACACATTGCAACACCAAAACTCTTGCAACTCTTGGAGGAAGTGACTTGAAATAAAGGCTTTACTAATTATCAAGTTTTGTACACTTCTGTGTTCAATCCCATTGTCGTATTTCTACTGTTTTTGATATTCAATGTGGTTTTGTTGTTAACCATCATATAAATATAGAAATTCAGTATGACAAATTTAAATAATGCTAAACAGCATGCAGTTCATGAAGTACACCAGGTTTGAAATATTGTATGCAGTTGATAAGTTTTGCATCTTTGCATTATTTTCTCTCTTCCTACCTGCTCTCCTCCTGAAAAAATCTTTACCACATGTAACTATTAAGAATTTAATATTGCAGTATGCTTGAATTGTCTAGAACAGTGAATACCACTCACATGGGGGAAAAAAAAGTTCAAAATTATTTAGCACCTTACCCTGTTCAGAATTTTATAAAATGTTCACATGGTCATTATTTTGTGATTAACGCAAGAATGTGTCAGACACTGGAATTTTGCCTCAAGAACCAAGTGCAGGTCAGATTAATCGGATGAAAATTTGGCGTCAAGGAATGATGCAGTAGATTGGAGAAATTTCTTTCTGCATTTAACTGTGCTACTCTTGAAGTATGGGATTGGGTGTCATATAACTGGCATTAACATCTTTCATTTGATGTGTCCAAAAGCAAATGGGCAATTTGTATTCCTTAAGACTTGTCCAAACACTGAATGATTAGATACACACAACAGATTTCAGGTATATTGCACCCAAAGGTATGCTTGAAGTTAATGGATAGATCATGTCCCTGGGGCTTGGGTGGAGGTTTACCTTGTAAAGCTTATCGAAGTAACTGAAAAGAAATTGTCATGGAGGAAAATATTTACGTTAGTTGACCTACCTTTGACTACAGAAAACAATTTACCACAGAACTAATATTGTGCTGTAATTTTAAATATTTTTTTATTTTCATGTAAACATTTAAAAACTGTGAATGTGTTTAATTTTGTAAGTAATGGAAATCATGCATGTTTGACTAAAGATGCTTCATGTTTCATTAACAGTAATGTAACATAATAGCATGATACCAGAATTGCAAAAGCTGTGTCATCAATTATATAGTAATACCTATCTGGATAGCTTGTTTTAATTAGATCAAATTCCATATCCCTTCATGCAGCTGGCAAGCTAAATTATCCAGGTAAGCATCAATATTTTCTTTGGCACTGTTTTTGTCTGCTCCATTCCAATTATGTTCTATCATTAAACATAATTTTATTTTCAGTCGTGCTTTTTTGTTACACTTTGTAACATATATATGCACATTTTAAGTAGTCAGTATATTACACCTAACATCTGTTACAAATTTGTTGTTTTGCTATGCAATAACCTCACCTGTGGTCCTGCTGACATTGTTTTTGATGAATTCTTAAAAGAAAATTATCCTGTTTCAACAGCTGAGTGAGTCTGGCCATTATTGTAAAAATTAAATTTTGTACATGGAAAGCAAGACGCCAATTAATAATTGGCACAGTATATAAAAAGCACAGAAACCTTGCCTTTAGAATATTTTACAGGCTGAATACAAGTCTCCTAATGATTTTTTTTTAATTAAGCAAGGTACTTTTCTGACTGGATTGACTCATGAGATTATACTCAAGTCTTTATTGCTTATATATGAAAGAAAAGTAGCTGTTGGAAAAGTGCCATAATGATGTGTTAACTGTTGGAAAACATTTGGACTTTAAGAGATGATCATTGACTTCAATGCAAAGTTTATAAATATGTAGAATAGTCTAAAAAGTGAAAGTAAAATTTGCTGTTGTAAATCTATTTTCTGATTACAGATAGATTTACAGAATTCTCAAAATGTGAGATGCACAGAGAACCGTAGAACAATGGAAGCATTACAGCATAGTATAAGGCCATTCAGTTCATATGCCTGCATCAGCTAACTAAAAACAAAATGTTCTCACTTTCCAGTGCTTGATCCATAGCTTTGCGTGTTATACTGCTTCTAGTGTAGTTTCTGTTTCCACTTAAATGATTTGTGGATTTCTGCCTTGACCACTAAATTGGACATCAGTTTCCAGATACCCACCACTCTCTGGGTGAAAACTGTTTTTCCTCATGACCCCTCTAATCCTTTACTAATCAGCTTAAAGCTATGCGCCTTAGTAATTGACTTTTCCATTAGGGAAACTGTTTTTCTGTCCATTCTATCCAAGCCCCTCCTTGTTTTGATCATCTTGACCAAGTCACCCCTAGGCCTCCTCTGATTTAAAGAAAATAACTGTAGCCCATCAAATCTGTCTTCATAACTGCAGTTTTCAACCCCTGGCAACATTCTTATAAAAATCTCTGTACTCTTGCTGTTGAGTAATTATGACCTTCCTGGAAAATGGTGACCCAGAACTGTACCCTCCAGGTACAGCCTAACCAGTATCTTGTGTACATCCAGTAATACATGCCTGATTCTTTGTTCAATATGTTGCTCAGTGAAGGAAAACATCCCATATGCCTTCTTTGCCACCTTATTTACCTATAGTGTCACTTCCAATCACCTGTGAATGTGTTCTCCAAGGTCTCTCACTATCTGTACACCTCTTATACATTCTCATTTATTATTGATTCTCATGCTTTGTTTGCTGTCTCCAAATGATAACCCCACACTTTTTTTATTACCAGATTGAATTCCATTTGCCATTTTCTGCACACTCAATCAAACCTTTGATATCACCCTGCAATTGACATCCATCCTCTTCACTACCAGCTGCATTACCAATTTTTGTGCTACACATTTGAGTCCAAATCATTCGTATATATCTCAAACAGCAAATCTAGTGAGGATTTTAATATGATCTTCAGAGCACTTACTATTCCCTCCCTGGACTGCTGTAACAACTAATTTATATGATTCATCTCATCCTGATGATTTATCCATCTTCAGGAAGGCTAGTATCCCCCTTATCATCATGCTTATTTTATTTAACGTTTCATGCTCCTCTTTATTTAAGAAGTCTGCATCATCCCTTTCCTTTGTGAAGACTGAGATGATAAAGTAATCATTAGAGTGCCCATCTCCTGACTTTCCCAGAGCTTGCCCACCATATGCAGGGAACAAGTCAAGAGTTTGTTGGAATGGCGCTCACTTGCTTGGTAGATTACAGGTCTAACAACACTCTAGGTTCATGACGACATCCAGAACAAAGCAACCCACTTGATTGACACCACATCCACAAACATTCACTCCCTGCACTTCTGATGCATTGTAGTAGCAGTATGTATCATCCACAAGAGATACTGCAGAAATTTACTAAGGCTCCTTAGATAGCACCATCCAATCCAGTGACACTACTATGTAGAAGGACAAGGTTAGTAGATACATGGGAACACTGTCAATTTCACCTCCAAGCCCTCTTCATCCTGGATTGAAGCTGTGTCACAGTTCCCTCACTGTTGCTGAGTCAAAATTGTGGAACTCCCCCACCAATAGCATTGTGGGTGCTCCTACACCAAATAGACTGAAATGGTTCAATGAAGTAGCTCTTCACCACTTTCCCAAGGGCAGTTGGAGATGGGCAATAAATGATGCACATCTCTGGTAAGGCTTAACTCTTTCTTAGTTATCCTTTTGCTGTTAATGTACCGATAAAACTTTTTTGAACTTTCCTTAATTTTACCAGCCAGTACTTTCAGTGTGCTTTTATTTTTGGCTGCTGCATTTTTTACTTCCAGAGCTCAACCCATATGCCTACATTGGTACTTCATTTAGTAAATCATCTCTCCACACACTGTAACTGGTTCTTTAAACAATGTTGTTATGTCCCTACCTTTTTATCTACTTTTCTGGCCTGCCTGAAAAGTCTATATCCAGGAGTGTTGTTCTGCATCCATTCCCCCCTTTAAGCCAAGTTTCTGTTATAAGCAATAACGTGCTGCCTATCTGTGGCTATCTGTGCCCTCAGCTCATTGGTCTATTTGCTATTCTCCTTGTATTTACATATATCCACTCTAATACTGCCAAATCCTGTGCTGTACATTTTCTAACCAATACTTCCTCAGTCCTGCAGAGTTATTTGGTAAATTTCTGTCTGTTTCTCTACTGTTAATTTGCTCTCTGGTTTTCACAACACCTCCACGCTACCACACCCCCGGCCAGCACCAATCTACTTTAAATCCTTTCTGACAGCATTGGGAAATCTCTCTGCAAGGATCTTTCTCCCAGTGATGTTCAAATCCAGGTCCAGGTCCTACCTTCCCCAGAAGTGATCTCAGTATCCTAGAATTTTGATGTCCACTCTCCCACATCTACTTTCAAGCATGTGGTCAGTCACTCACATCTCCTATTTAGATGCTCACTTGACAGGTGGCACTGGAAGTAATGCTGAGACTACTGCCTTATATGTCCTGTCTTTCAATTTCCTACCGAGCTCCCTGAAATCTATTTTCGGGATCTCATCCCCATTCCTACCTAAGTCATTTGTACCAACTGTACAGCTGTACTTTATCTGTTCACTTTAAGAATTTGAATTAAAGTGAGCTAACTATTACATCAAAGTTGCTTATTAAGCTGTTAAATATTTATAGTATGTTTTGCTCCACAATACATTCTATTTTAATTATGTGAATAGAGCTCTTTGTTTCCGGTATGTTGGAACCGCTTACTCCCAAACCAGTTGTCACATAACCTACTAGAGAGTAAGGTTCCATCATCTAAACATCTGCTGTGGACCAAAATAATTCAATTTTTGCAGTGGTCATGTCTGCTTGGGATTTAGATTTCAGGGCCAATATTTCACCATGGTTCCTTACTCACTAGAAATGGGCAGCAACAATCCAATCTCATTTCTTGCAAGAATATCTGTCTCTTTTCTGTTTCCAATATTCATCCTATTGGTTTGAGCCGACATTTTATAAAGATCACAACAGCATGCCTACCTATTCCACTAAGATACCGGCATTTTCCCTTTTTTTGATGTTAAAATATGCAACAATATTACACACTTAATTTATGCATAGTATAACCTATTGTCTGTGGAAATAACCTGATTTCAGTAGTTACAGTGTTGACACTAGAGTCATAGAGTCACACAGCATGGAGACAGACTCTTTGATCCAACTCATCCATGCCAACCAGATATCCTAAATTAATCTAGTCCCATTTGCCAGCATTTGGCCCATATCCCTCCAAATCCTTCCTATTCATATACCCATCCAGATGCCTTTTAAATGTTGTTTTTGTACCAGTCTCGACCACTTTCTCTGGCAGCTCATTCCATTCATGCACCACCTTCTGTGTGAAAAAGTTGACCCTTGGGTCTCTTTCAAATCTTTCCCCTCTCACCTTAAAACTATGGCCTCTAGTTTTGGACTCCCCACCCCAGGGTAAAGAACTTGGCTACCCCTCTATCCATGCCCCCCATGATTTTATCAACCTCTATAAGGTCACCCCATAGCCTCTGATACTCCAGGGAAAATAGTGCCAGCCTATTCAGCCTCTCATTAGAGCTCAAACCCTTCAACACTGGCAAAATCCTTGTAAATCTTTTCTGAATCCTTTCAAGTTTCACAACATCCTACCAATAGTGGGAGACCAGAACTGCATGCAGTTTTCCAAAAGTGGCCTCACCAATGTCCTGTACAGCCACAATATGACCTCCTGACTCCTATATTCAATGCACTGACCAATAAAGGCAAGCATACCAAATGCCTTCTTCACTATCCTATCCACCTGCAAATCCACTTTCAAGGAACTATGAACCTGCGCTCCAAGGTCTCTTAGTTCAGCAACATTCTCCAGGACGTTACCATTAAGTGTATAAGTCCTGCCCTGATTTGCCTTTCCAAAGTGCAGCACCTCACATTTATCTAAATTTAAACTCTATCTGCCACTCCTTGGCCCAAAGGTCCATCTGATCAAGATCCCATTGTACTCTGAGGTCACCTTCTTGACTGTTCACTAGCCATACCTCTTATATTTTCACATCCAAATCATTTATATAAATGACAAAAAGCAGTGGACCCAAAACTGATTCTTGTGGCACACCACTGGTCACAGGCCTCCAGTCTGAAAAGTAACCCTGCACCACCATGCTCTGTTTCCTATGTTTGAGCGAGTTCTGTATCCAAATGGCTAGTCCTCCCTGTATCCCATGTGATCTGATCTTGCTAGCCAGTCTACAATGAGGAACCTTAATGAACACATTACTGCAGTCCGTATAGATTACGTCCACTGCTCTGTCCTCATCAGTCCTCCTGTTACTTTTTCAAAGAACTCAATCAAGTTGGTGAGACACAGTTTCCCATCCACAAAGCGATGTTGACTATCTCAAATCAGTTGTTGCCTTTCCAAATATATGTAAATCCAACAACTTGCCCACCATTGATGTCAGACTTACCAGTCTATAGTTCCCCAGCTTTTCCTTACCACCTTTCTTAAATAGTGGCACTACGTTAGCCAACCTCCAGTCTTCTGGCACCTTTCCTTGGCTGCCAATAGTAAAAATACCTCAGCAAGGGGCCCAGCAATCACTTCCCTAGCTTCCCACAGAGTTCTAGAGTACACCTGATCAGACCCCAGAGGTTAACCCACCTTTACCCATTTTAAGATGTTCAGCACCTCCTCCTCTGTAATATGGACATTTTTTAAGATGTTGCTATTTATTTCCCCATGTTCTCCATCTTCCATAATCTTCTCCACAGTGAAGACTTATGCAAAATACTCATGTAGTATCTCCTGCGGTTCCATTGGCGGCTTTGCTGATCCTTAAGGGGCCTTATTCTTTTTCTTGTTACTTTTTTTTGTCCTTTAACATATTTGTAAAATCCCTTTGGATTCCCCTTAACCCTATTTGGCAAGGCTTTCTCTTCTTCCCTTTTTGCTCCCTGATTTCCCTCTTAAGTATACTCCTGCTTATTTTATACTCTTATAGGGAATTATTCGATTTCTGCTGTCTATACCTGACATATGCTTCCTTCTTTTTCTTGACCAAAACCTCAATTTCTCTAGTCTTCCAGCATTCCCTACACCTATCAGCCTTGCCCTTCTCCCCAACAGGAACATACCATCTCTGGACTTTCATTATCTCATTTTTGAAGGCTTCCCATTTTCCAGCTGTCCCTTTACCTGTGAACATCCACCCCCAATCAATGCTTGAAAGTTCTTGCCTAATACCTTCAAGATTGGTCTTCCTCCAATTTAGAACTTTAGCTTTTAGATTCAGTCTATCCTTTTCCATCACTATTTTAAAACTAACAGAATTATGGTCACTGGCCCCCCAGAGTGCTCCCTGACTGACACCTCAGTCACCTGCCCTGCTTTATTTCCCGTGAGCAGGTCAAGTTTTGCACCTTTTCTAGTATATACATCCACATATTGAATCAGAAAATTTTCTTGCACATACTTAACAAATTCCTCTCCATCCACGCCCTTGGGACTGCCACAGTGTTAATCTGTGCTGGGAAAGTTTAAAAAAATGCCCTACCATAACCACCGTTTTATTTTTACAGATAACTGAGATCTCCTTACAAGTTTGTTTCTCAATTTCCGGCTGACTATTCGGGGGCTTCCCTTTCTTGTTTCTCAGTTCCACCCAAATAACTTCCCTGGATGTATTCCCAGTAATATCCTCCCTAAGTATAGCCAAAAAGTTACCCCTAATCAAAAATGCTACTCCCCTTCCTCTCTTTCATTACCACTTCCCCCACACCCCCCCCAACACCTCTCACCCCCCACCCCCCGCCTTTCTATCCTTCTTACAATATCAATACCATGCAACATTAACCTGCCAGTCCTGTCCATCCCTGCGTCATGTCTCTGTAATTGCTACAATATCCCAGTTCCATATTCCCAACCATGCCCTAAGATCATATGCCTCACCTGTTGGGCCTCTTGCACCGAAATAAATTTGGTTTAATTTATCAGTCCTACCTCATTCTCTGCTTTACTCCTGCCTGCCCTGACTGTTTCACTCGCTCCTTTTCCCAACTGCACCAGTCTCAGACAGGTCTCTCCCCACCCCCTCTCACTAGTTTAAATCCTCCCGAGCAGTTCTAGCAAATCTTGCCGACAGTATATTAGTCTCCTTTCAATTCAGGTGTAATCTGTCCTTCTTATATGGGTCACTTCGAACGCAGAAGAGATTCAATCATCCGAAAATGTGGATCCTTCTTCCCTGCACATGCTCCTAAGCCACTCATTCATCTGCTGTATCCTCCTATTCCTACCCTCACTAGCACATGGCACTGGGAGTAATGCAGATATTACTACCCTTGAGGACATACTTTTTAAATTCCCGCCTAACTTTCTATATTCTCTCCTCAGAATCTTGTCCTTTTCTCTTCCTGTTTCGTTAGTTCCAATGTGTACGATGACCTCTTGCTCCTCCCTCCTCCCCTTTGAGAACATTCTGCACCCTCTGCGAGATATTCTTGATCCGAGCACCAGGGAGGCAACACACCATTCTGATGCCGCGTTGTCAGCCGCAGGAACATCTGTCTGTGCCTCTGACGAGAGAGTCCCCAATCACAATTGATCACTCGTAATCTGACGTGCGTCTCATTACAGTAGAGCCAGTTTTGGTACCAGAAACCTGGCTATCAGTAGTACAGCCCCTTGAGAGTGCATCGACCACAATGTTTTCCAAAACAGCATATTTGATTGAGATGGGGATGGCCACAGGAGACTCCTGCACTATGTGCCTACCCCTCCTACCTTTCCTGGAGGTAACTCATCTACCTGACTGTATCTGCGATTTTTCTCCCTTCCTGCAACTGTCATCCATCACACCCCCAGCTTCTGTAAATTCCTTAGTGCTTCTAATGGTGGCTCCAACTGATCCATGTGATCCAATAAGATTCACAACCAAACCCACTTCCTGCAACATAATCATTGGTAACATAGAAACTCTCCCTACTCACCCATATCCAACAGGAAGAGCTCATCACTTCACTAAAGGCCATATTTGCACCTGAACAATCCACAGATCCAGAAAATAATCCAGTGTTATTGCTCTAAAAACACTGCCCGAGGCTAACCTAATACCTATGTTTTATATTTTTAAAGCTTAGTCAAGCGACAAATCTCAATTAAAACATATAATGAAAGAAGAACCATTCTATTCACTGTTGTAGATTTACAAATAAGAAACAGTAAGGTTATACTTTAAAAACCAGCAACTTAGCTGCTCCCCTTCTATGAGCTCCCCACACAGGTTTCTCCAAGGTTAACTGTGAATTTCTCTAAATGTTTATTTTTCTTAGATGAACTGGCTGGGCAAAATTCCAGGGTTTCATAGTTTTAGATGAGATAGAGATGAATGTACAAGAAAAGGTGGATGAGTTGCATTACCAATCAGGGAGAATTGCTACATCTGCAGTCAAAGAGGACATACTAAATAGCTCATCGACTGAGGCAATATGGATGGAGATGGGTCCAGTCATTTTGATAGGATTAGACTATAGGCCCCCCAACAGTCACTGAGAGGAACAGATATGAAGGCAGATTATGGAATGATGCAGCCACAATAGAGTTATCATAGTGGGTTACTGTAATTTTCCCAATATTGCCTGGGCCTCCCTTAGAGCAAGAGGCTTAAATGGGGAAGAATTTGTTAAGTGCATCCAAAAGGGATTTTGAAACAGTATGTGGATAGTCCAACTAGAAGAGGTGCCATACTGGACCTTGTGCTGGCTAATGAGTTTGCCCGGGTGACTGTGGGAGAACATTTTGGAAAGAGTGATCACAACTCCTTATGTTTTAAGATAGCTATGAATAAGGCTCAGTCAGGACCTTGTGGCAAGGTACTAAATTGGGGTAGGGCAAATTACGTCGGTATAACATAGGAGGTAGTGAGTGTTAATTGGAAGGAGCAGTTATCAGGCAACTCCACATTTGACATGTATGAATTGTTTAAAGACCTGCTGACGAGAGTTCAGGGCCGGCATTTTCCAGGAAGGAGGAAGGACAAGGATGGCAAGGTAAGGATCATTGAATGATGAGGGAGGTTACAAATTTATTCAAAAGGTAAAAAGAAGCATATGTAAGATTTAGGAAGCTGAAATCAGACAGGGCCCTTAAGGAATATAAAGAAAGCAGGAAAGAACTCAAGCAGGGAATTAGGAGAGCAAGAAAGGGCCATGAAATGACTTTGGCAAGTAGGGTTAAATAGGCAATCTGTACATATATTTAAAAACAAGAGAATAACTTGGGAGAAGGAGGAACTTGTGCTTGGAATAGAGAGGGCGTGGGTGAAATCCTAAATGAGTATTTTGTGTCAGTATTCGCCCAGGAGAAGGATATGAGGATGGTGAGATTTGTGTGGAGCATGCGAGTATGCTAGAGCATTTTGAGATCATGAAATAAGTGGTGTTGGGTCTCTTGAAGAGTATTAAGGTGGATAAGTCCCCAGGGCATGATGATATCTACCCAAGTTATTGAGAGAGACAAGACAGGAGATTTCTGGGGCCTTGACCAAGATCTTTGTATATTTATTGGCCACTGGAGAGGTCCCAGAGGACTGACAAGTAGCTAATCTTGTTCGTCTATTCAAGAAGGGAAATGGGGATGATCCAGGAAACAATAAATTGAGTCTTGCATTGGTGGTTAAGACGTTATTGGAAAGAATTCTTACAAATAGGATTTACACACGTTTGGAAAAGCATGACCTAATTAGGTACAGTCAGCATGGCTTTGTACAGGGAAGGTCATGTCCTACCAACCTGATTGAATTTTTTGAGGAGGTGATGAAGGCAATCAATGAGAGTAGTGCAGTGGACGTTGTCTACATGGATTTTAGTAAGGCTTTCGATAAGGTCCCTCATGATAAGCTCATCTTGAAAATTAAGATGCATGGAATCCACAGTGACTTGGCCCCATGGATTCAGAAATGGCTTGCCCATAGAAGGCAAAGGGTAGTGGTGGAAGGTTGTATTTCAGGCTGTTGGTCCAAGACTAGTGGTGTTCTGCAGGGGTCCGTAGTGGGTCCTCTTCTGTTCGTGATATGTTTAAATGACTTGGATGAATATGTAGATGGGTGGATTAGTAAGTTTGCAGATGATACAAAGATTGGTGGAGTTATAGATAGCGTAGAAGATTATAAAAGGATACAGTGGGATATAGATCAATTGCAGATATGGATGAAGAAATGGCAAATGGAGTTTAATCCGTGTAAGTGTGAGGTGCTGCACTTTGGGAGATCAAATGTTAAGGAAAAATATACAGTTAGTGGCAGGACCCTGAACAGCATGATGTACAGAGGGATTTTGGGGTGCAAGTTCACAGTTCCCTGAAAGTAGCCAGGCAGGTAGATAGGGTGCCGAAGAAGGTGTATGGCATGATTGCCTTTATTGGTCAGGGAGCTGAGTACAAGAGTTAGGATGTTATGTTGCAGCTTTATAAGACTTTGGTTCGGCCGTAGTTAGAGTACTGCATTCAATTCTGGTTGCCACATTACAGGAAGGACGGGGAGTCTTTGGAGAGGATGCAAAAGAGGTTTACCAGGATACTGCCTGGATTAGAGGGTATGAACCATGAGGCTAGAAAAACTTGGACTGTTTTCTCTGGAGCAGCAGAAGCTGAGGGAAGACTTGATAGACATCTATAAAATTATGAGATTCATAGATAAGGTTGATAGTCGGAATCTTTTTCCTGGAATTGTAATGTCTAAAAATAGGGGGCATGCATTTAAGGTGAGAGGGGGAACATTAAAAGGAGAGGTGAGGGGCAAGCTTTTTACACAGACAGTGGTAGGAGTATGGAACGTGCTGCTGGGGCGGTGGTGGAGGCATATACAATAGGGGCGTTTAAGAGACTTTTAGATAAGCACATGAATATGCAAGGAATGGAGGGATAAGGACCAAGGGCAGGCAGAAGGGATTAGTTTAAAATGGCATCGTGTTTGGCACAACATTGTGGACATAACGGCCTGTTCCTGTGCTGTACATTTCTCTGTTCTAACTCTGATGTCCTAACCTTTATAGCAAATGTTTCTTATCATTGTCCATTATATCTCCCTCCTTGAGACCTCCATGCTTGCTCGAATTGCTGTTGGACTGCTGGTACAGGCCTAGAATCTCCTTAGATTGCTCATTCTATCACTGATGAAAGCTTTAAGATCTCCTCTTAGCAATGGAAATGAATTTCACAATGGCTGCAACTAATAAGAATGGAAGATATCCAAACTAAATGTTCTGGATTTTATAATCAGTGAGCAATTGAAGGTGCTCATTGCTCACTTGGAAGAAAGCTTCTCACAAAGATTCAGTGATGGAAAATTGTGTAAATTTCCCCTTTTCCAACATTAGTTTAAATGTGATGCTGAGTCACTGAGACCTCAAGACATCCAGCGACATTGATTTCATCATGCAGCCAATAAAATTGAATTATTTTTACAGGCAGCAAACCAGGAAATAAAATATACTTAAGTTTTCAGTTTTTAATTAAGAGTAAAATAAATAATTAGAAAGTACATGGAATTGAAATAGAGGCTGAAGCAGCATATATTTTAAAAAACAACAAATGTGTCATTCTACAATCATGAAATTAGTTTTTGAGGGACCACAAGGCCGTTCCAAAATAATTATTGCCTTAGCATGCCATTAAAAGTTAAATTATCCCTCATTCAATAAGATGCAGCATTCTTGAGGGTTTTTATGGTATGAGCACCAAAGGACAAATTCTTATAAATTCAGTGATTTCTACTTAATTGCATTTTGGGGGGGGGCTTCAGCAGCATATCCTGATGAGAAGCATAGAATTACAGACAGCGAGTTCTGCATTTCCATGTTTAACTGTGCATGTATGCAGTTGCTGTCATTTCCAGAGCGATAATGAAAATACACTCTGAAAGTGTAGCCATCATTACAATAGCATGTTGGGGCCATTATATCCACTTAGCAAATGTGTGAATGCTATCGTTGTAAAATAACTTTTTTTTTAGTTGGTTTGAAAGAAAATATGGACAAGTTAGACATGATTGATTTTTGTTTCCATTTTTAAGGTTGATGGGTTGGCAGTTTATGTTGCTGGGATACTATGATCAGCAACTGACGGCAATTTTACATTATTTCAATCTACTGTGGTTATCTTCTCTCTCCTTTACCACCCCCCCCCCCTTTTTTCCCCACGCTTGCACACATACATTGGCAGTATCCTTATTACAAATCAGCAATTATGTATCTTGTTACAGTTGTGATCTAAAGAATATTTACAGTGAATGAAGATTTTCCTGAAATTTTTTTTTAAACTACTAGGAAATATGTGACACTATTGTTTCTCAATAATATACTGGATTGTCTCCAATTCTTGGTAATATTAGGTTGGAGAAACTACAACTCCCTGGAGTTTGTTTGGGTATTTGTTTTCATTCAGCTACTACAGTTTTACTTCAGAATTTCAAAAATGAGGAAAACTGGAGATTTGGAAGAAATAAAATCTCTTATGGGCAGAAAGAAACTCTGCTGTGAAACCCCTTAATCCATGTCAGAGGAGACTGTGCGCACTATAGCGTATCCATCATAATATTCTGTACCATGCCGTACACACAACCTTTAGTACTTTAGGTGGCTGGATAATAGTCAGCAGTCCAATACGTTTGCCCCAAGGCAAAAGACAGAGGCTTTTTCATCATCTTCCTCCTTTGGGTATTGAAACTTGTGACTCGAGGTGAAAGACAGTCATCTGTGTTCTGTTCACAGTGCACTGGATTATTATACAATGCATAGATATATGCAACCATGTATAGAGTGCTTTTCATTACTTATCAGATTAAATTGATATGTCACACGTGCTGTATAGGGTTTTTTATTTTGTGAGGAATAATATGGAAATAGTTGTATTCATAGTACCTAAGAAAAATACTTTAGTAGGATTCTTACTTTTATAAAACCAATGCATAACAAAGGCATTAAGTTCCTTTAGGAGTTAATTTACAGTGAAATTGCTCATGTGCTTCATGTGAGGCATGCATAATTGATTAAGCAGGAAAAAGAACTACTATGTACTATTGACAGGTAGTTGGCCTCACTTATACAACTGGCAAATGCAAAAAACATCTAAATTGAATATTTGTTTATAAAGCAGTGATTTTTTTTCTCCTTCTCATGGTTTTCTCATTCAAAGCTATGAGCTGCAGTTGCAGTGACTGCTAAGCGTTTAAATGATGACACCATTATGTGAAGTGATTTTGAAATGAGAGATTTCACTGGAAGATTGCATCTGCTCCTTTCCCTCCCTATATCACACTCCCTGGCTGTGTAGATTATGATTGATTTGTTTGTGACAGATTGCAGGAAACAGTCATTGATTTTTCAATATTTTACCAAAAAATTATTTACAGTTGTAACCATGGGGAGGTATTTCCATGGGCTGTCAGCCCTTGAAAGACTGGGATAATATTCCCTGCTCCCTGACAAGACAAATTACCTGTAATGAGTGCAATAGCTGAAGGGTATACTTTTATTTTAAAATATGTCAATAACTCCAGTGACTAAACGAATATTGATTCAGCATAATGAAGCCTGAGTAATGTGAAAATGAGTTCTTCAAGGAGCCTACTAAAGGGTTCCATTCAGCTCATAGCAGGAGGTTTTCCATTCTTCACTGCTGGGTCACGAAAAGCTGCTGCTTATGAACGAATCATTAGAAAATTCAGTGCCCTACCTCCAATGTGGGGACTGCAAATAGGTCTACTGTAAGTAATAGATAGCCAGGCTCTCCCATGTTTTTATTCCTACATTTATTTTATGTACATACAAAACAGATTTAATATTAATGTAAGACTGTTCATTCTGTGAGGTGTTGCCAGGAGTCATTCTGCAATCAATGCACGCCTTTTAATGATTTACATTTTCAAAATGAAATATTTTTTCTACTCCAAGTCATTTAGAAACATTACTTGTCAGAGAAGAAGAGGTGAAATGCAAGAAAAGTGGAAGATAAAATTTAAGTATTTAGTTCACCTTTATTTTGAGAAATGCAAAAATGCTGTACTGACTTTTAAGAACATTCATACTATTGTTTATCTTGTTTTATGACAATCCAGATGCTTGGTGGTCACCTTTACTAATAGTATGCTAGCTTTCTAGACCATATTTTTCTCTTATACTGAATTGTCAAACTGCCATGGTGATAATTGACCTCATTCAGTGGATTATTCAAGTAGGCCTCTGGATAACTTGACCAGAAAAAAAAACATTACACTGGCACATGGTCATTTCTGTGGGAGCTGGGCACAATGCAGGATTTGGCAAAAGGAGGACTTGTAGTTACTAGAAATTTTACCTGTGTGCTATTGTATATTGCTTCTATGATGTTAAATACAATTTAATAAATCAAACGTAATAGAACAATGGTAATTTTGTTCAGTTATTACGTCCTGCACAGAAAAGCAATCTTTAATTTAGAAATAGTAGACATATTTAAATTATTCCCTGCTTGATCTGAAACTCAGTTTTACTGCTTTTTTTCAGTACCATATTTCAACAGACTATAAGGGATTTAATGCCCACCAGACCACAAGTATTGCTGGCTGTCTGCCACAAAATCTCCAAAATAATTCCCATTCTTACTGTTCTTTTTACTAATAGCTTCCATGTAATTTATGTAACATAACATGGGTGATTGACACAATCCAGTTACACAGCATGTTAAGGTGAATGGTCGATGAGAGCAATTGCTCATTGGTTGCTTCAGTGCATGCTAGGTAATAGAGTACATTGTGAACTGATGGTAGGAACAACCAATGCTTATGATAGTAACAGTTCTGGTAAGTTGAGAAAGAATCATAGAATCCTTACAGTGTGGAAGTAGGCCATTCAGCCCATCAAGTCCACACTGAACTGACATCCTGTTCCTGTAACCCTGCATCTCCCATGACTAATCTACCTCGCCTGCACATCCCTGGACACTGTGGGCAATTTAGTATGGCCAATATACCTAACCTGCACGTCTTGGTCTGTGGGAGGAAACCAGAGCACTCACATGACACTCCGGCAGACACTGGGAAAATGCGCACACGCCACACAGTCACCCAAGAGGTGAGTCCTGCTGTTGCCCTCTTCACTCTTAACTGCTTCTCCCATGAAAAGGTGGTGAGTAGATTTGCCAACACTAAATGTATTCTAAGAGGCATATCGCACCTCAATGGTGCAAGCAGAGCATTTGTCATCTAACGAGTCCATTCTCAAATAGCATTGCTTTTCCACACAAATTGCAAAGGAAACAGTAAAAAAATCATCCAGTTCAGAAATGAAGTCTATCCATAACTGTCCTTCCCTACTGTTTTTCTTATCTGCCTTCTTCTGTTCTACCTTTTCTTCCTGTCTACTTTTCACCCTGCTTCTCTCCCTTTTACTTCTTAGCTCTCCCTCATGCTGTCTGGCTTTCTCTCTCCTTTTCCCATCCAAGACTGAGCCAGAATCTTGAAGGGCCCTGAAAGATGTGGGCTTGTTGTCCACCTCATTAAAATGCATTTTCCTATCCTATCACTTGCTGCGAGGAAACTAGATGTTAACAAATCTCTATGAAAATTAGAGTGATGCCTGGCAACTTCACCTTGCTGCTTGCTCCTCTTGGCTGCCATATTGGTCACCCAGCAACAATGATTCATGACACCAGTCACCCAAAAGTGCTCTCATGCCACGCATGCAGGCTCTCATGACCTTCATGATACCTCTCCAATTCCTTTTCAGGATGCACTAGCAACAAGCATTGTCATGCTGCTGCAAGGACACTGAAGAGCAAGGATAGACACCCGGCTCTTGGATTGGACCAGACTCTCAGCATCTCAGGGCTGTTCTCACTGTTTTAGCGCGCACTTTTCTTGATCCTCATAGCACCCCTATTCAGCTTGCTGTCCTTTGTGTCCCCAGCCAGAGCTGGCAGGTTCATTTCTGTCTTGCCTTGCCATTAAATGCAGACGCAAAGCCAGGATTCTCTCCATGACTTTAACCATCCTCAGTTAAGACAAGGGAGTCTTCAGACAGTGGGTCCTGGTACAGTCAGTCAAGGGCAGTCTCTGATGCCAATCCAGAAGCTTGGGTATGGTCTGTCTGCCATTTTGGCAGTCAGGATCAGGATCGATCCCTCAGGGAGGGAGGGGTCGAATTTCAGGTAGCCCACGACCAATCGTTTCTCTTTCTGCCCTATTGTGGGCTGAATTCCCTGGAGTGAGATGTTGAGTGAGATGAAAGTGGACGACAAGCTGTTAGTGCTGATGGGGCAAAGTGTTGGTGTCCCAAGTGAGTGATTATGCAGCATAAGTACCATGCAGGTTTAGAAGGGATGAGGATTAGGGAGTGTGAAAGCTAACAAGGGAAGAACTTGCATATAATAATGAGTACAGCATGAGTGGCGGTGGGTGCTGCAGCAGAAATGGAGTGTGTGGTAGCAGAGAAGATGGTGTCGCTCATCATGGCTGAGCAAAGAAGGTCATTAACCTTCTTTCTTCACTGTTGAGTATTCCACTGGATGGCTGAGGCAAAATGACCTGGGTGGCAACTGCGGGACCAGGCTGTTGGATTCTGATGACATCACGTTCTCTGCTGGTCTTGGGAAGAGGTTCTTCTCCTGAATCAGCCATTGACCAGGACCTTCATGTGCCTGTCTGCAAAGCAGGGCACCAACTTCCCCTTATTTGACACATCATGAACTGTGCAGGAGAGCTTTGAGCTGTCAGTGCTCGTCCAGGTGACAGACGGCCTTTTAATTATTGCATTGGCTTGAGTGATGCCAGTCTTTTCTGCGACATCCTCGCCATCATGAGTTCTTCAGTGTTTGGTGAGATGGTAAGATCAAAAAATTCCAGAACTGCAGTGATGCCTTCTGTCTAAATTCACACAGAATAGTGGAAAGGAAGTATCCACCAGCAGTAGTGAGCGGAGAGCAGTATTGGTATTTCCAATTGACATTCATGTGTGTGAACATTTTACATCAACATCTTTTAGAAACCTTGTCTTTATTCGCACTGCATTCAACAACAACAATATCAGAGACTCCTAGCCAGATGCAGCAAGATTAGTCCTAAGATCAGATAATGGGACTTCTGCATTGCTGCAGCTCTATACTGGAATGTGCCTTCACCACCAACACATTGGTAACAGCATAAAGTGCAAAATATACCAGGGGAAACTGTGCGAACACATTAATCAGATTATGCTACTTGCATAACAAAATTTGACAAAATAATTTACCTTTTAATTTCTCTTACAATTTTTCCATTAAGCAGAAAGTGAAGTGTGAATTATTCAAAAACAAAGCAGTTATGGAATGCAGGAAAAACTGAGCGGGGGTTGTAAATAACAATATGTAATGTGTCAGAAATGAATACAAAAGAAAACAATGGTGCCCAATTATAGAGTTTACCAGAAGAGTTTAGCACCATGATCGGCACAACAGTTGAAAATTTATCTTCATAGAAGGTTTCTCTCTGTAATATCTAGCAAGTTACCTCACTCAATTTTCTGCTGCTCACCTTCCTGTAAAATGTATGAACCATATATCTGTGGCATTGTGCTAGCACTATTCTGTCATCTCCAAGAACAGGGTTACTTGCCATTGGTGGATCATTCTGTCACCATATTTAAACCCCAGTTTTCCATCAAGTCAATCCGTGCAAGCCTGAAACGGCATTCACAGGTGCAGTGTAGGAATTGCCTTGGAATGACCAGCACAGTCAAATTGCTACGTTGATTCGCTGACAGGGATTTTAAGTTCCTGGTGGACAGGAGTGCTGCTGCTTCCTTCAAGACGGCTGAAGCACTAGACCATGCCAGCCCAGTCTGAAGTTCCATCAGTATCGGTGTGGTATTCCCAGTCCAGAGGAACGCTGAACAGTTCAGGAAGAAGATTAATGATCGTTTGCACACCACAAAGAGCCACCATCTTCTCCTTACCACCTTACACTCACTCTGACTTTGCTATTGTATCTACCTCCCACCAAAGCTCATGATATACCACTCTCTCAAAAGTATATAGCATCTTCCTTATGTCACTCTCGACACACCTACATCAGACTATTAACTTTGTGTCTGTGTGCCTTCTGTGCTTCATGCAAACTTATTTGGGACACCTTGCTATATTTTCCTCACCTGCACTTGCACCAACAGACATTTGCTATTTCCATCTCATTCAGTTCCTTCCTTTGTTCCGTTTCAGGAGAACATAATAGGGCAGAGAGCAGCAAAATCGAAGGTGGGGTGTCCAACATCCATCTCCTTAACTCCTCCAAGAAGAGAATCCTTGCCTTAGTGGCAGAGGACTGTGACAGCTCATGTGGTGATACCATTGACTTCTGTGATCTGGCAACCAAATAAGAATCATTGTCAAGTTGCTGCATTGCTGTCCCATTACCAGGATTAGGCACTAATTCTTAACATGCTCCAACTTTTCCTATTTCAGAATTAATTCCCTCTTGTCTCTTACCAGGACCAGCTGCATCCTAAGTCTCTACCATGATGAGCCCAACCCCACAAGATATTGTCTCCACCTCCACTTCTGATGAAGAAGCCACAGATGCCTTAAAGGAATCGTAAGCAAGGCTGTCTCCTGCACCCTCCACCACCTCAGATAATAACACCTCAGTTTTAGCTAGCATAGAGTCGGCAGCAGGTTGTGATAAGCACATGACTGGCACATCTTCACAGCTGGCTGAGGAGAAAGTGTCCCAGATTGCTGGCACTCAGAAGACTGCCAGAGACCAGGCACCTGCTCAGCCCAGGCAGAAAAGGACTCTGTTGTATTGGCCATTAATAATTTCATTGAAATGCACAAGCAGACACAGGAACTGCAGGCACATTTGTCAGAAGCACTCAGGGAAATTGACTAATAGGTTGGAGGAGTCCACCAACACTAGACGTACAATGCTGTCTGTGACTTACGGGTTTCTGCCTGCTTCCATGGCTAGTTTGGTGGCTGCCGTAGATACCCAGTTCCAGCATACCCTGTGGTCTGCTGTATATTCGCACAGATCTGCACTCTGTCACTCCAGCCATTGATGTACAGATGGTAAAGCGACAGGGAACCTTGACCTCAATTCCCTCAAAGAGATAGAGTGGCGCCAGTAGGCAGCCATCCAGAAGAGGACCCACAAATAGGCACTAGAGCAGTTTTATCTCAGGACATTCCAGAGGTTGTCTGCCTGGCCCCTCCTTCTCCATCAGGCCTGCAGTCCCCTGCCATGTCGGGATTCAAGCTGGAGAAGGCTGTATCTACATATCAGCAGGACGTTCTCACATTCAGCATGTCAGGACCCTTCTGCCACAAATGTCCTCAGGCTTGCCTGTCCAAAATCTATAGCCAATAAGCTCCATTACAGATAACAGTGTGGAGCTGGAGGAACACAGTAGGCCAAGCAGCATCAGAGGAGCAGGAAAGCTGATCCTTCTTCTTCCTCTGATGCTGCTTAGCCTGCTGTGTTCCTACAGCTCCACACTGTGTTATCTCTGACTCCAGCATCGGCAGTTCTTATTATCTCGAAGCTCAATTATAGGTAGCCTCTGAGACTTAGACATAGTGGGAGCGAAACGGAAAAAAAGAACTCTATGAGGATACATTGGTGGCATGGATTAAAGTTAATTGTAAATACATCAACATATACTTTGTAATTATATGTTCACTTTTCATCATTATTTGTGTGAACAATTTTCGTTTTAGTGCAGCTTTGAGAATGAAGGCAGAGTGGCTAGCCGTCCTTTGCATAATATGATGTTCTAACTAATGATGAACATTAGTTATCCTTTTAGCATGGAACTTTTTCATGATTGAATTAGGGAGCATCAGAAGATACAATGGCTTCCATCAGTTTGTCATCTTAACATTTATTAATCAACAGAAAATGCATAAAAAGATCAAAGTGATAAGATGCACCTGCAGTTGGGTTTACACAGGGGATACTGGCCTTTGCAGCATCAAAAGATTTACAGTCAGTGAAAGATGACTGCAACTCCCTTTTATGGAACAAAATTCACAAAGAACTCCTTTGCTTTGGCAGATGCTGCTGTTTGTAGAATGCTGAAAGTCCTCATGTCTTTCTTGTTACAATGCTGTGGTTCTCACAGTTCCTCATTATCAGCCTCAGTGCATCCTGCAGTTGTCTGGAGCAGAGAATCCAAGGATTAAGCAGCATTCTCTATCTGAACTGCAGAAAACCTCCAGGCATGACCTGCATAAGAACTAATGTGGAGGAGATAAATTATGGCTGGTGTTCACCACAGTGGAAGAATCTGTTACATTACTGATAGCTAGACATCATGACATCGTATTCTGGTTGCAACCTAGAAAACAGAGTGTAATGCAACTGGTTGCACTGGACTTGCGGAACTGATCATGGCCCACTACCTAGACTGTAAGCATATTGGAAGCCTTGACCCTGATCAGCTGAAGCACTTGAATGAATGTGACAATCCCCTGAACGTACTGGATGATGCCATTGACTGGCTCTGCCTCTGACTGAAGATGGTCCCCCTTAATTAAGGACTTCTTATGTTAGTCCTTGCCATGTGGCCATTTGGTTGAAGCACATTCAACGAATTTGTCATGTAAGCTGCTGTCACATGTGTAACATTGACATAGCACAGTGTCATAGAGCAACATGTGCACGCCCTTGACTGATCACTGGCAAATATGACAAGCTGTGTGGCTTTGTGTCTGGGTTGAAAGGCAAGGCAATACAGAAGCACTGTAGGCCTGTAAGTTATGAATGAGGCAGCAAAGTGCAAAAGGGCAAGGTAAGATAAGACAGATGCTTTGAGCATTCTAGCAGGCGCAAAGTGAGTTAGTGCTAAGAAAACAAATGAAGAGCACTGAATTGCACTCTGCTGCTGTCCATGAGATGGGTACCTGCCATTGCTTGTAAAGTAACCTAGCAGCAGCATTATGGTCCAGGTATTGATGCATTCAAAGTACAGAACAGAAGTGGATAACGAAATTTTAAGAGTGTGGGAGATGTGCCATGATAACATGAAGTTGATCCATGTCCAGTGCTAACTTCTGTGGACAAGGGTGTAGGTATCACTACCTGTGAAGCATAGCCTGAGATGTTGGTGATAGTTAGCCAAGGTGAAATACCAGAAGAGCAAATGGTGAACTGGAGCCACTATATACCTGCTCAGACTTCCATGTTGGGAATTGTTGCCTTCCGGTTTTTCACCTGTCATGTAGGAAAATAGCAAACTGTATAGGAACAATGTAAGAATAAATGATTATGAGATGTAAATGCTTGTCAGTAAGTCTCTTGCTGATCATCAGCAAGATTCTCACCTTCAAAGTTAGATGGAAAATTGGACCTTTTTTTAATTGTGGACTTCATTCCCCCAGTCTCATCATATCTTCCTGACTGATTCTCTGTTGCCCATGCTGTTCAGGGGCTGGGAGAATTCTGCCCCTAGTTTGTGCTTCATGCACGTTTGTATATAATGTTTAGTTTTGGAATTGAAGTATTAACTGGAGAAATTGAGGAGAAATCCTAATTTAAAACTGGTAAACTTCTGATGAAAATGCAAAATTAAAAAAAGTAGGCAGATTGTTTTATTTAAAAGTTCAAACTATAAGAGAGGGAGCTAGAAAACACCAATAAAGAAGCATAAATGATGCATAACCTAGCTGAAAATGGAAAAAAAAACATTGAAACAAAACTGACCTTCCCAGTTTCTAATGAAACAAAAGCTGAACTTAAGTTCTGGAAACACAAAATTTTGGGTAGACTAAAATTGGTTGAAACCATAAAAGAGTTGCATAGCTATATAAGCTCAATAGTTGCATTTTGGATCTGGTGTTGTCTGCAGCTCAGTAAGGGCCAAAGTAAAGGATGGTGAGTTAGGCCTGTGCTGTAAGCTGAACAAAAAAACTAACAACTTCATTCACCGTGTGAAATGCTGGCAAGGCTAATGTTAGCTTGAATTTAATGAGGGAACAGAAGTTGGAAGTTTTGCCTATTTTAGAGCACGTGGAAGAATCTACTGCAGCCGGCAGATGTTCTTGGAAGTATTGGAAAAGTGACCAGAGCAAGATCTGAAGCATTCACAGTCAGAAGATGGTAAATGTAAGTTTTATTTCTGGGAAGGATTTGAACCGAAGAACTGTAGTATACTAGTGAATGTTCCCACAGAAGTAAATAAATTTAAGATTGATGTGTGTTGTAAGAGATTTCTTAGGGGGCGTAAGAGGTCAACCTATTGCATAAAATATCAAATTATAAAACATGTTGTGATGACAGTGGTGTGTGTATAAACAAAACAATGATGTTTGCTTTTGTTTAAAGAGGTAAAATCTTGTGATATAGTTTGATTGAACCATAGTGTTCAGATATTTCTTTAATTGTTAACGGTCCCTAACTGGATTGTAATACAACCAACTGATGCATAACATGGCTGGTGACTGCTACATACTATTCCACTCTGCTCATGTTTGTAGCTCTCCATCAAAACAGAAGCCAACAGCTCCTGCATTCAGCAGAGGCGTGGAGAAGACCATGGCAGATGTCAGAAGAGTACCCAGGATCGTGGAAGACAAAGAGTAAGATAAGTGATTTTTAGCTGGGATTTTTTTCGATTGAAAGTCCCAGGGAGAGGTGTTCAGGAGCCAGGGTGGGGGAATGGCACCTTTTTGTGTCATATCTTGCCATTAGTATGAAATATACCTTTTAAGAGACATATTCATGGTATCACCATATCATGGCATGTGACCCGATGGCATAACAATCTCAGATTCCAAGTTAACTGAACGTAAGAAATAGGTGCAGCAGTAGGCTATTTGGCTCCTCAAGCCTTCCCTGCCATTCATCAAGATCGTGACTGATCTACCCCAGGTGTCAATCCCTCTTTCATGCCAGCCCAGCATAGCCAGCAGCTCTCTGATAGTTCAAACATTGTCTCTTGAATACTTTCAGTGATCTGGCCTCTACAATTCTCTGTGGTAGAGAATTCCAGACATTCATTACACTCTAGGAGAAGAAGCTCCTTCACATCTCAGTTTCAGTGTCCCCTTATTCTGTAACTTTGTTCCCCAGTTCCAGATACCCCTACTAGTGGAAACATCTTCTCCATATCCACTGTGTTAAATCCCCTCAGAATCTTATATGTTTCAATAAAACTGCACCCTATTCTTCTAAACTCTCATGGATAAACTCTAACCTGTTTAGCATTCTTGATAACTCAACCTCTTCATCCCAGGAACCAGCCTAGTGCATCTCCTATGAATTGCCTCCAGTGAAAGATCTCTGAAAACCTTGCTTGCCACTGGCAAAGAGTCTATTGGTGGGAAGACAGACACAGGTATGATTGTGCAGAGAGAGGCTCATTGATTTGGAAATCACCTCTACACCAATTAGTCTTCCCGAATGATCCCAGCGAGAGAAAGGGCTGCACTATTGACATCTTCCTTGAAAGTGGACATTAGCAATGAAGACATAGTAGTACCAGACAAGCAACAGTTACGTGCTTTAAAAGCAGCTGACACTATCTACACAGTCAGCAAAAAGCAACAAACCAACCAGGTCTGTAATTGATATGATTTGCTGCAACTTTGCAAACAATGTCCAGTGTTTCTTCGCATCTGCGAAGTGTTTGGCGTCAGACGACATTGAGTATGCATGTGCAGGCGAAACCAGACTCCAGCCAAAGCATAGGTGACCAATGATATGGTATAACGCCACTTTGCTGGCAACAAGGAATGTGTAAAGAACAAACTCAAACATACCTATGAAGTGCACAGTCACCTAGTTGTAAAGCAAAATTTTGAAAGTGACCAAGCATTTTACATTAAACAAAAACGGAAATTGCTGGAGAAACGCAGCAATGTTTTGAGTTCAGTGGCCTTCATTAGAACTCTTACGTTACTTTTTATATGATTTGCCTCAAACCACCATGTCGATGGTATAAGACTCAGACAGTCTAACAGAGCATGTGATATATTCAATCAAATCAGTGATTTTTAACTGTGAAGCAACAAAACAAGAACTTCTCGTTGCATTGCTGCATTTTGTGCAACACCAGTGGAAAAGGCATGCCATCCAACTTGTGTTCAGAATGCAAGTGTGAATGACCTTTTCCAGCAACCAATTCTCTTAACCGCCCTGAGACACGGGAGATTCTTTTTCGAGGATAGAGGACAATGGAAGAGATACATGACCAGTGAGCAAGTAGAGAACTGTGACTGTCTTTGGGTATTGCACTGTACGTTGGCACCTTAGGGTAAGTGTTCATATCCTTTAGCTGGTACCGGTTTAGATCCTTCATTTACCTGCAAAATTGTTGCAAAAATTCAAGCGTCAATGACATCGTTAGTCTAGACACGTCCTGTGCAAAGGACTTATCGCTGATTTCCTAGGAACTGCACGAGATTGTTATCCATCGCCAACCATTATCCGCATGCTGCCACAATGAAGCCGAAGTACTCTGTCTTAGAGCCTCCTGTCAGGTCCTTAATCTCCTGGGTAAAATATCTATGTTTATTTGTCTTCTTAATCCAAGCTTTCTCCGATGCCTTCTCATCATCCTCGCGCCAACTGGTTACATCCACAACTGCAACTTTCCGTCCTTTCTTAAAAATTAAGTCCGGCTTCCAAAGCGATCCATCTTTATCTTTCAGTCTTGGTTCGCCGAATGTTGTCCAACTATGTTGGCCAACATAATCCTGTAGTTTTGACGAGATCTTGTGTCACTTAATTCTTGCGTTTTTAATGAACAGACAAGTATTCAGATACATGGGCTAACGTTTCAGATGCGGCCTCTCACATCCTCGACAATCTTTATGTACGCACGTATGGTCTGCCTCTTGATAAGGCAGTCCTTATGGGTTATAGATCACATCACAATAGCAAACCGATGATTAATCTTGATGGTTTGATGTTATGCGAAAGATTAATCCAAGAATTTGCATTATTGTTTCTTATAATATTTGGTCTCGGACCCGTGGCTCTTTAATTGTAAGTCAGTCCCCACTCTCTCCATGCTTTATAATTGATCGGTAGCCTTGCGTTGGTTGATATCTGTTCAGGATCGGTTTGACTTCTGAGCTCGCAGTATTACGCTTCTCTTTCACTCGGAAAGTCTGAACTTCTTGTAAGACCTTTGAGTTTACGCAGGCCATTCGCAGTGTCCAGGTTTTCCTTTCCACGAAGTTGGAATCAGGCTTCTGTCACTGAGTCTGTAGAAGACTCCAGAGACTCCCGTTTTTAAGTAATCGCAGGTGGGATCTAGTTTCGGCAGACCTAGATCCCCATCTCTGTTCTCATCATATAAAAGGCTGCCTGTTGCATGTGGAGGGAGATATAGGATCTGGTTATATTACAGATTACTTGATCGAGTTTACAAAGTGTATTTTGTGATGTTTCAATAGGGATCGAGTGGTAGTACAACCTTGGGATGGTATGCGTTCACAAGGCTTTGATATTCTGCATCGGTCTCAGTACAGCAGCGGCTGCCAGGTTGGATTCCCAGTTTTTGAACTTCACTTCCCGGTCATTTTCTGTGACGCTTGTCCATAGATTGATCTGGGCACCCAGGGATTTCTCCATTTCTCTTGGGGAAATGTATTCGATCATATTTCCTCTAAGTCTCCAGTTCTCTTCGCTGTTAGATAAAGAATGTCTTCCCTTTATAAATAAAATGGAAGCCTTTGGTCTTGGAGACGTTGATTGCGAAACCGGTCTTGTCACAGTTTGTCTCGACAACTTTGAGGTTTCTCTCCATCTGGGGTGTAAGTTGCTTCGGAGGGCAATGTGGTCAATGAAGTCCAAAGCGGAGGGATTGATCCTTTTGCTGTTAATTGTCAAGGCCAATCCTGACTTTGCTTCTTCAGGAGTGCTCATCGGTGGATCCAGTGCAATGTTAGAAGTATTGGTGATAAGGCGGCCCCCTGCTTGACTCCCTTTTCGATTTTAATCGAGTCGATTTTTATTTGGTATCCTTCAATAACAGTTGTATCTCAGTGTATAAATCTTGGAGTTGTATGACCATTTTGGTAGATAGACTTTTTGTAGTGTTTTAATGAGTAGCTTATGACCAACAGAGTTGAAAGCCTTCACAACAGATTAACAAATATAACTGCGAGATCCCTCCTGTTTCACTTAGCACCTTTCATAATGTTCTCTGGAACTGTGATATTTTCATTGCAACCTGGAGTAGCTGCTAGAAAGCTCTTCTGTGCCTTGCATAATCTCTTAGTCAAGATCTTAATAAGTACACAATGGAACATGGGGCTGATGGTGATAGGCCTCCAATTATCAATATTATTGATTCTTTACCTTCTGTTTTTGGAATGAGGACAATTCGCCCTTTTTTAAGGGAGTCTGAAATTGTGTCTGTTTTCAACCTAGGGAAAAGAATCTCCTTAGATATGTCGCGTTTCCATTGTGGTTATCCTGGCTATCTCTCTCGGTCCTGCTGTGGTCGTGGGGGTCTATTCCTGTTTTAACTTCTTCGTCCTCTATAGGTTGCATCAATTGACTGTTGTTCCTTAGCCTGGAATATTTTGCAGATTTGTTTAGATTTGCCTTGTTGTTCGGCACTGATAATTTTGCATGGAAAATTTGTTTTAGCTCTTCTGTTGAGAGGGGAAGTTGAGTTATGGCTGGTGCCTCCATGATTTGGCAGGTCAGCTGGTTTATATAAAATAGTTGAGTTTCTCTATTACATGATTTTTTGGTTGCCCAGTTTTTTCTTTGCACTGGTGTTCTTCGTACCTCTCTCTTCACTGCGTCTTCCTATCTTTCCTACTTTGGGCATGGCATTCTTCTTCGAAGGTTCATCTCCATTCACAAGAAAGTCAGTGATGTTTTCTATAAGGTTCAATCCTAATGCGATGACTTCTGGATCCCCTTTCTTGTTTAATAATTCCTCGGCCTGAGTTAGTCGGTCTTTGATGTCTATGTGTTTTGGGATTACTGGTTAGGGGTTGAATAACCCTCTTGGTTTGCCCAGTGACCTCCATTTGGATGTCATCTTGCGAACATCCTCCGGATTGTCGTCTTCAGGAATATTAGGTATGGGGAGCTGAGCTACCACTCGGGTATTCCTCAACGTTCTACGTTCGTCCTAAATCTATTTCAGAGTTTTAATAGTAATGACACTTTTTATTCATTATTAATGAACAAGGAACTTGTGAACTGCCGCTGTAGCTGCTGGAGAAGATTCGTTTCTTCTTCTTCTGTTCACTTACAGCTTTTCCTCTCTTACTTTGAACCGGTTATAGTGACTCCAGGCTCTTTCCATTTCTTAGCTCTGCATCCCGATGTCACTTATGTTAATGGAGGTCAATTTTTGATGTAAATTTAACTTCACTGTATGTATAGCATCCGAGTTGTTTGGCTAGCTCTCTGCCTTTACGTTTTGCTGTAGTGTGATATACCCCACATTTCTCAGACCTGGAACATCTAGTTTGAAAATTCTTTATTTCATATTTCTCAGTCAAGTGGATATGGAAGTAGCCTACTGTTGAGAAGAGTGGGTTATAGAACATGTAAAATAGTCCATTCATGGGGAAATGGATCGCATCTTCTTTCACAGTAGTTTTGTCACATGTCAACTGAATAATGACTGGTTCTACAAATACGGTCTGTTTCTTCACCAGCAGCAATATCAACCTCGTCATTCAGGATTTCTGTTCCTTTCTTTCTGTAACTTCTATAAAACATTTGTGTCAAAATAATCATATTAGTATCCAATGGGAGGATAGCCCAAACGGTTTCTTTGATAATGGCTTCATCTGTTGGTTTTCCTGGTTCTCCTGGCCTGACAGTTGGATTTAAATCTGTACAGGGAATGTATTCTAGTCTCTTGGATCTCCCCTCCATCTCCTCTTTGTAAGGAGATAGACTGTTTGCCAGTGCTAGCAATTAAACTGGCCTTTTCTCAGGACTCTGCCACTAACACACCTGTGGGGAAATTGTTTACCTGGGACGCATCCCAACTGGACTGATGCAGGTCATTCAGTCCCTCCATCTTCTATTTTCTTTTTGTTATGTAGGATGCTTCGCAACACGAAGTGTCCTGATCCATGCTGATTTACGATTGTCTCGCGATTGTTCCGGATCATTTAGCCAGCCAATACCAGCACTATTGTTCTTTATGGTGAGGCTCGCAGGGAGGCATAACCATCTCTGTGGCAGTCAAAATCATGTCAAAACTGCCACAGAGGTAACCAGCCAGGAGAACTCTGATTGGAGATCCGTCCATAAGAATCATAGTTACTCCTGCGAGGAGTTGTAATTGGTATAGGTTGAATCTCTCATTAAAGCCTTATCCGTTTGTGTTTTTGTTTGGAGTCACTGGTCTTATTTCTAAAGTAAGAATTTATAAAATGCCACATTGACTGACTGACTCTATAAATTGTGTGCTATTTGAACCCAATAGAATGTACCTGCAAATACAAATTCACTCCATAGAATTGTGTGTGTGTGTGTGTGTGTGTGTGTGTGTGTGTGTGTGTGTGTGTGTGTGTCGAGGTGAGACTTTAAATAAAGGTCTTATCTGTTCTATCAAGATCTCATGGCACTATTCAAAGAAGAGCAGAGAACTTCATCTGATAATGTGGCCAACATTTATCCCTCCACTAGCATAAGGAAGCAAATTATTGAGTTATTTATTTATTTAATTGTTATTTATGAGACAATGCTAAGCATAGATTGGTTGCCGTCTTTGTTAGCATCATAACGATTATTGCACTTCATAGGCCACAAAATTTCTACCATCCTTCCAGGTCGCATGCCTGTCGGTGTGTCTCCTTTCTTGCCTGTTTTTGACTGGCCAAAATAAGTTACTTTGTGCTTAAATTTTCACTCATCATTTTTTTGAGAGCATTAGTGCTCAGAATGGTTCTGAATACAGAAAATTCAGCTGTCAGCAGTTTTTCAAATTTCCACTGCTTTTTTTTTATTAACTTCCATTCTAGTGCCATGGCTCACTTGCAGAGGGGGCACCAACGCTGATGATTTTTGATGGATCGACATCAAATGGCCAAATAATTTTAGACTGATAAATAAGGTTTTTGGGTTGGTACTGTAAAAGTTATAGGCTGCTGATCAACATTCTGACACTTCTTTGATTTGCTGTACTAACTTGTCTACATTATGGACGAGTTAGAACTGCCTTGAGTTTGAAATATGGTTCAAGTAAAACTACTGTTTTAGCTGTACATGATTGACTAAACGGTGCTTGTACAACTTCCTGCATTATATTACAGTGATATTTTCATTTATGTTGCTCTTTCTTTAGAGTATGATCATAAGATTCCACACAACAAATGATTAAGTGCAAAATTATACCACAAGTAGTTATTTGTACATCCGAATTCAAGTTGCTGATTATTCTGCACAGATCATTGCAGTAAATTTGCATGTTCACAGTTTTTTTTAAAACAGTTATTTGAATAGGTAAAAAGTAAATGAATATGAATTTTTGGTAAATATACATCGATTGTAGTTGGTTTTGAATTTCAAAGATGTCAGAGAAATGTCTGTGTCTGATAAATTAGTCACAGATACTTTTCAGTTATTGTAAAAACAATAAGGAGGATATCATGTGGAGCTAGAGGAACGCAATAGGGTCAGGCAGCATCAGAGGAGCAGGAAAGTTGATGCTTTGGGTCAGTACCCTTCTTCATCTTCATCCTGCTCCTCCGATGCTACCTGGCCTGCTGTGTTCCTCCAGCTCCACATTGTGTTGTCTCTGACTCCAGCATCTGCAGTTCTTTCTATTTCTGAGGGAGGATGTTTTGTTTTGTTGTTTAACTGCACTGTTAAAACTGTAAGCAGGTCCGTGTTTTCCCAATATGAAATTGATGGGGAAGGTTTTGGGTAGTTAACTACACAAAATATACAGTTCTAATTACATGTAGTCAACCTTTATAGATCTAAAACTCTATTCTTAGTAAATTGTATCACAATTAATAATATCTCAGTGTTGGTGAAATGTTGTTAATGTAGTTAATATACTTATTAACTATAACGTCACATTTTAATAAACATGTGGAATGGGAAAGATGCCTAGTTCATCAGCGCGTACCAAATTCCCCATTTTGATATTTTTGTAATACGTTGGGTAGAAGGCCAAACTACAACCAAAAAAAAATTTGCAAGATTGTGTCTCCTGGATTAATACAGCAAAATACAGCAGATGCTGGCAATCTGAAATAAATGCTAGAAGTACTTAACAGGCCTGGCAGCATCTTTGAAGAGAAACACAATGTTTCATATTGATGATCTTTTATTCCAACAAAGCTTAATCCTGAAGATGATGATGCTGATACCGCAGAGATAGATTTAGAGAATTTGCAGCATGGTTCTCCGGGGCATGTCTGATGACTTTTCATGAGAAATTTGTGCTGCAATCAAATTGAATCACTGTATGCTATCCTTCCAGTCTTAAGGTCCCATTCCTTTAACACTGAAAACTGGTTTGATGCCATTGAGTTATATGTCAGTCATGGCTCAGTTGTTAGCTCTCTCACCTCTGAGTCAGAAAATGTTTGGACGAAGTCTGTCTGCAGGACATGAGCATAAAGATCAAAGCTGATACTCTAATGAAGTACTAAAGGAATGGTGTATGTCAGAGGTACCGTCTTTGGAATGAGATGCTAACTGTAAGGTCTGTTTGCCTTTCAGGTGGAGGTAAAAAAAAAACCCACTGTACTATTATGAATAAAATTAGCTCTAGCATCCTGGGCATTAATCAGCCCTCTATGAACGTTACAAAGAAATTAGACTGTCTGGTCATTTAATGTAATGCTTTTTGTAGTACTTTGCTCCGTACAATTTTGTCAGAGTTCCTACGTTACAACAGTTGAGGGAGACAGTGGCGTAATGGTAATGTCAATGGCCTCATAATCCGAAGACCCTAGTTAGTTGTGGGAACATAGGTTCAAACTGCTGTAGCCCCACTTTAGTAGAATTTAAATTGAATTAATAAATCTCAGCAATGGTGATCATTAAGCAATTATGACTGAAAACCGTCTGGTTCACTGTTCTTCAGTCAATGAAGGAAATTTGATGGTTTCACCTACATGTGACTTCAGGTCTACTACAATTTGATCAAGTCTTAATTGTGCCCTGAAATGGCCTAGCAAGCACCTTTAATTTGAGGGCAATGAGTATTGATAACAAATGCTGGCCTTGCCAGTTACACTGAGATCCCATGAAAGAATAAAATAAAAATACATTTTACCTTCAAAAGTACTTAATTGGGTGTACAGCGCTTTGAGACTTCCAGTGGTTGTGATATGTGCTATTTAAATGCAAGTCTTCCTTTCTTTGAGCATGAAACTTTGTCGACAAACAGTTTTGCAAATTATTGAAAAGTTCCTGTATTCAGGATGTAAAAGCTACCAGTTTACAAATTAAAATATTTAAAAGGAGTATTGTTTGCTTCACTAATGGCTGAATGAGTAAATGATCCTTAGATGTGATTCATTTCAATTCCAGGCCTGCATTCAGTCACTTTCCTGGATTGAAGAAAGGCACCTTTCTCACTAAGTACAGAGAAGGGAAGAAAAATGGGCCAGTTTTCCCACTCTTGATTGCTATGCAGTGTTCCATGCAAAAAAATATGAACGTGTGGATGTCAGAGCAGGATTGAATTTTGGTTTCCTGTGATGGTTGATAAATATTTGGCTATACAGATGAGGAATTTGAGGACTGAGGTGCAGGAATTGCTGATGTTTGCAACTGCATTCCAACGTGCATTTCTATCTTCAATTAGAGACATCAGAAAAACTAATTTTTGAGTGAAGGGGAGATTGCTGGCTGCTGCATATAATTTCTATGTTAATAACATGTTATTAACAATATGTGACCAAAATAATAAAGAAATGTTCAAAACATGCAAAACAGTTTTTTACATGAAATGCCTATTTCAAAATGTTATGAAAATCTCAAGTAAATCATAATAATACATTACTAAAGTACCAAAGCCTATTTCCTGCATGATCTCAGACTTATTGTTTGTGTTGTATATTTTGTGTGGAACATAGGAGTAAATGTTAAAAGCTACTGTAATTATTGAGTTAGCTTGATCCTAAGAATATTGCAGTACTTTAGGAATCCTGAGGGAGACATAATGATGCAACATCTACTTAACAGAATGCCACATGCAATACACAGAGGTCTCGTTGTGATGTCATGCTCATTTGGTGCTGTGCAGTCAAATCATAGTGAAATGAAGTCACATGTCCCAATATAGTAATTTTAGTTGCTGCCCTATTAATTCAAATAGCTGGTGAATGGCAACAAATTAATCGTGCAAATTAGTATTTATTCTGGATGGTGACAAAAGAAAATCTATGTGCATGCAATAGTGCGGATTATTTCATACTTTGCTCAATACCTCACGATATGATTTTAATATTGCCTTATTTATGATATCTGTTGATTAAACACAATAAATTAAAATTATAATAGTGCAGATTTTGTGCACTTTTTTGTGTATTTTGTTGATATGACTGCAGTTAAGACATGAAGAAAGTACTGGAATTGAACTGAATTCAGGGCTCTTTTGAAAACAGCAGAATTACAAGCAATGTCCATTACTTAACGGAACAGCATAATCTAATGAAGAAACAAGAAAATATTGAATTAAAGTGAATTGTTGCAATGCTGACATTTTACTTATTAAGTTAAAGCTTATGTTATTTGGTTAAGTGAAACTTTTACAATTATATATTCATGCCATTAACTAAATGAAACTTAAAACCAGTATGTTGAGGTCATGCTACAGGCAGTGAGACATTTTTACTTCCACAAATGAGGCAGACTGGATCGCTTATGACCATCAACAGTTCAAATAAATTATGACCTGTCTCGAGTGGAAATAAAAATCATAATTCACTGACCTTTGCTGCATATTCTATTTAAACACTTATAATTAAATTTTTTTTCATTAATTTAAGTTTGATTTAGTTTTAATGAGGAGTAATACAAGCACAATAGAGCTTCTGTTTTCACACCAGCCAGTAAGTTATGTGATCTGTCTCTCAGCTCTTTTAAAAGGTGATTGACCCTCTTTATTCCGCAAGCCAGTTTTTGTATCATATGAATTTTTAGCTCCATGGTTTGTTTTAAGACAAAAAGATGTAAGTATACCTTCAAATGTTGATCACTCGGGGAGAATTCACTTGCAAACAATGGTGAAAATAGTGTGGTACCATTGTCAAAAACCATATGATATAGCAGGAAAGCAATTCACAGACTTTCTATCATTATATGTGATCTCTGATTTTAAACGAAATACTGTTTCATGATATTAATATTGTTGTTTAGCAGTTAAGTTTTGTTTTAAGTATTATGTTTCACCCCACTTTCTTTCTCTACTGAATTATTTTCTTGGCTTGTTCCATGCTTTCTGACCATATCTTCCAGCAGATGCATTGTGAATGTACGCTTGAGTGATGGAAGTTAATTATTTCTTCTTCTCTTTGTTTAGAATGCTTTTTACTTACTCTTAACACATCTTTCACATGGCACCTTGAAATCAGCAATTTCCATCTGCTATATTTTTCAGAAAGTACTCAACTAAAAAGACACATTTTTGACTTAGACATATTTTGAAAGTTTTTTTAGAACTGCTCATCCATGAGTGGTTGAGTGAGTAATATGTTTTTTAAAAAAAAAAACGTGTATTGGATTATAACCTTTACAGCTCCAAAAACAGTTAGCTAAGTAGAAGTGTTAATAGATGTGGAGGGAAATGCACTCCAAAAGTCAGTGGTTAGGTCCTTTGGAATTAGAATTTTAATAAAGAAGGTACAAAGTTATATCGACTTCCCAGCATTTAGAAGACATGAAAAAATCTGTTGGCTGAGATTAACTAACTTGATATGAATATATGATTGATACCTTTGTTAGTCTTGAAAATTTCTGTCTCAGATTGTTTCTTTATCAAAAAGATACCATTATGATTTAAGTGTTCAGAAATTGGAACAAGGATTGATTTTGGTTTGCAAATGGGACCCTTTGTTCCTTTAAAAAAAAGGTGTCAGTGTTGGGGAATAGGTACTTCTAATTTCAGGCACATATTTCAGCATCTCCAATTCAGTATTTGGATATAAAAGAAAGCAGTTCCTGAACAAAATACTTCACCTCAACATCAGGTGTGCATTCCTTATCGCACGGGTTTGGTATTTTTCTATTTCCTGCTTTATCAATCCTTGGGCTTGTTAGAGCAAAATCATCATTAATGCTTAATTAAAGCAATTTTGTTCTGCAGGCTGACAAGGACTGAATTGAGATTTCCTAAAATCAATTCTTATCAATTGGATTTACATTCAATCCATTCAATGCATCCAAAGAAAATGAAGGAAATAAGAGTGGAATTTGCAGATAACCTTAAAGCTTTCTTTTTCTGGACTCCAGGTAGCGGCAGAGCACTGGAGAATTGCAAACATTACACCCTGGTTCAGCAATTACAGACTAATCATTTTAACTTAAATCATGGAAATTTCTAGGATCAGTAATTTGAGATGGAATTAATAGTTACATGAACACATTTTGGTTACTTTGGAAGATTCAGCATAGGTTTCTTAAGGGAATATCATGTTTAGCTAACTTAGTGGAGTTCTTTGAAAAGTAAACGGAGAGGGTTGTAAATCCTGTTAACATCGTGTATATGGCATTCAAAAGGCTTTGAATACAGTGCCGAATAGAATAGTGAGAAAGGTTAGAGTCTATAGAATAAAAGGAAGTTGAAAGGAGGATGCAGATTTGGTCAAGTGATAGGAAACAGGGAGTATTGATTCATGGTTACTTCTCAGGTTGAAGGAAGGTTTGTAATGGAGTTCCCCGGGTATTGGTATAAGGACCTTTGCTTTTTGTGATTTTTGTATTAATAATCTAGATCTTGGAGTGGATGACACAGAACTTTGAAGAATTTTAAACTGTGAGAAGGAAAGTGTAGAACTTCTAAGGGACATTGACAAATTAGTGAAGTGGCACGCACAGGTGGCTGAAGAGAGGTATGAAGTGATATGTATTGTTAGAAAGATTTTGGAGAGACAGTAGAAAATGAAGGGTGCCCCTCTAAAGTTGTATAAGAGCAGATATACCTGGATACGTTTGTGCATAAGTGATTAAAGCTAGCAGAAGAGGTGGAGAGAACTGTTAATGAGGCATGCAGTATTTATTAATAGGGACATTAAGCTACATAACACACTAGTTTGACCTCAGCTGAAGTGTGCAGTTCTGGGCAATGTGGACACATTGCAGACGGTGTAGATGTTGTTTATGATAATGATTCTAGGAATGAGAAACTTCAGTTATAAAGATAGATTGGAGAAAATGGTACAGTTTTCCTTGAAGAGAAGGTTAAGATTTTATCAAATTTTTCAAAATCATGAGCAATCTATACAAAGTAGAGAGCGAAGTAATCCTGCTTGTAAAAGGATCAAAACTGAGAGAGCACAACTTTGACCTGATGCCATGAGACCTCGGTGTGTTCCAGTGTCAATATTGAAGCTTCCTGAGCTGCCAGTGGAAGAGTGGAATGGTAATGTTTGTTCTATGGTCTCTGCATCTCCTGTAATTCTGTACAAGTCTCAGAGTAAGAAAACTCTTGTTAAAGAATGTGGCAAAAGGATAATCATTAATTTAGAAGGAAAACTACCAAGGTTTATTGGACAATAAGGGTTGATATTTAACACTCCACCAGTTGAAGCATGATATGATGCACAAGTTAAGCACATATCAGTCTGTCTTTCCTTTTGATCTTGTGATTTTTGGCATCTTCGCTTGGTTTCTTGAACTTGACCTCTTGACTTTTTATGTCCTTTTGATATTTTAGTTTATTCAATTCAATTTTTAACATATATACAGATTCTTTTGCAGCTCCAGGACTTCAACTTTAGTTTTGCAATCTACCTCGATTGCTAAAGCTCCTATTACGTGTTAAGTTGCTAGAGCAAAATAATCTGCCACCATCTGTACTAGCTGACAACTATGTCCTGATTATGGGAAAAGTTGCAAGGCTAAGATAGGGCTCAAGAGCTGTTTGTGAATTCATAGCCAACACCAGCATTTCATTTCGGTTCGTAAGAAGAGTCATTTCAAGAGACTTGAAACGTTAACTCAGTTTCTCTGTCCACAGATGCTGCCCAACCTGCTGAGTTTCTTTATCATTCTATTTGTTTCAATTTCACCCAACTATCTGCAAGAAAGAATCATCATTGGCTCAAAAGATTGCCATTAGATATTTCAAATAACAAGTTAGACTCCCCATGCTTTAACGTGAAATCGTTGGTACAACATACCTCTGGAACTTTTATGTTGTTTCATTCAGTAAAGAGTCTAAGTCTTTTTTTCCTATATTGTATTGGATTTCATTTCCACCTTCTAAATCAACATAGATAGAAAAACCGTTGATGTTGAAATTTTTGAGTGAGTTCTAGAAGATTAGATAGGCTGCTGAAACTGCATATTGTTACAATATCTTAATGTACTTATTTGCAAATTTAAATGAAATAAATAAAGGCTTGCAATTATATTACATCCATGATTTCAGGTAGGACATCTTGAGGCACTTTACATTTTAATGAAGTAAGTAGCTTACAAAGTAGAGACATTGTTGAAATGAAATACAAGAAACATGATAATCAGTTTGAGCACAGCAAACTTCCACAAGTGACAATGTGAAAATAACTAAATAATCTGGTTTAGTGATATTGATTTGAGGGTTTAACTATTGAATATTGACTGGGGGAGGGGTGTACCCTCCTGCTCTTCTTCACAATAGTCCCATGGGATTTCTTATGTTCACCTTAAAACAATGATATTACCTCAGTTTAACATTTTGTACACGAAGTGGCACAGTGACTGTGTATCATTCTTTTAGAATTCCATATCTTGAGCTCAGATCACTGGAAAGGCACTTGAACTCACAATCTTGTGCCTCCCAGGAAAGAGGCCTACTAACTAACCTTCAAGCATGTATAATTTTATATTAAATTTCTTAAATTATATATTGTGACCTTCATTTCAGTTTGCCACAATTTTCTTGTTCCATACTTTATATTCTTTTCGGTCCATCAGCCTATGGTTTTACAGACCATCCATAATCAATCTGGGCCTGGATCATGGGGATCCAACAGAGTCCAACAATAAGAGTTTAGAGCTGGAGGCAGTACTGTGTTTGATTGGGAATGGAGAGTGAGACCTGAGGCAGGGATGGTGGACCTGTGATTTCTCTCTGTACCCCTGCAATTAAGTGAATGCTGTCCATTCTTCATAATTTTATGAAAAACACACCGGGAAGATTTTTATTTGTTTTCTAAATGTGCAGCATGTGAAAATTAACAATTCTTGGTTAATGTTGTATATGATTTTATATATTACCATCATGTGTTCTAGTTGACTCGGTTACTCTGCTTTGTATTTAAGTTCATAACACCTCCTTTTGTTTTGCACAAAATATTCATTCTGTTTTTCTTTTAAGGTATTGACTTTTCATTTTTTTTTAATCTGAAGTCTGCTCTACACATTCCTAACTTTGTGGGAGAAAAAAGATTGGCTCAGATTTTATAGTCAGCTGTGCAGTAACTGACCAAAAGAAAGATGCCAACAAAGATCTAGATCTGCTGCCAATTTCACTTCAGTGCCAAGTCTAGAGATTGCCAGTAACAATAATATTAAACAGGGTGAGTATTTTAAATCATATTGAAGAATTCTCTGCAGACAGAAACCAAGGAGTAAATTGCATTTAATTTTTCAAGTTTAGGTTAAGCTTTGAAAATTAATGATTGGAGGATGCAGAATTAACATAGAAACTAAAAAAATTAGTTTTTTTAATAAAGTTTGAAGATGTCTTTATTGTAATTGATTTTTTTTCAGAGGCAGTGAGGCTGTAGATTAGAAACTGTGAACTTAATTTAGTAACCCAGTTACACCTCATTCAACAAGGTGTAATATTTTCAAACATTTTACAGCAAGAATAATTGCATAAGAGGGCAGATTTTTATCATTTTCGTATTTTCCACTTCTTTGCAATTTAAGGGGACTTTATTAGTGCATGCCATTGGGAAGTATAGAATCACATGTGGTAACTTCTGAATTCCAGTGTTCAAATGTGCATATATAGGCTGCAGATGTTTCTTAGTCTGTGAAATAATGGCAGGCAATGGTGATAGTTCTGCCATAATTTCATCAGCAAGATCTGCACTATTATTCTAAATATGTAACACGCTTGACTTATCTTCTTGGTTAGAGCTCAAGAGTATAATGAGGAAACTGGAATTGTACTTTCTTTTTAGAAATGATTTAGTAGGCATCAAAGTATCATTGCAGATCCATGAAATTTAATTTAGTACTTGAATTTGTCTGTCTATAATTGTCTCATTTAATTTTTCTAAAGGAATTTTCAATCCCATTCTTTCCATTAAGTTATTTTAGCACTATTTCCTTAGCCTTTGCATGTATGCAGTTTGAATATCTTTCAAGCTGTGTCATCATATACCAACTAGGTTGAAACCCTTTTAGGTATGAACGTAAGTTTAATTTGAGAAATTGTTAATTGATCACTGCAATGGGCAGGTAATATTATCTAAAGCACAAGCAGAAGATGTTGGAGAAACTAAGCAGATGTTTACACATATGAGTTTTATATAGGAACGAAAGAGAGAGAGAAGCAGAGTTAATGTTTCACATCCAGTGACCCTTTAAAGTTTCTCCCAGCAGTTCCTGTTTTGTGTTTCAGATTTCTAGCTTTCACAGTTGTTTGTTTTTGATATAACTAGCAGATGGGTTAAGCACTGTATGACATTATTTTCATAAAAAGATTAACATCTGATAAATTGAGAATTCATTCAGACTGGACTATGACTGTATTATGAGTAAATAACAGAAGATTTGTGTGCAAATCTGTTTGCAAGTTGCTATTTGGAGCATTTATGTTTTAGCGCACTTGAAAATCAAGTCAAAGGCTGCCTATGCTTAAATTCCAATATTTGAATCCTAAGGCATTTAGGTCAAACTAACAAGGTTGAAAAATTAATTCAGAGATAGTAGGAACTGCCGATGCTGGAGAATCTGAGATAACAAGGTGTAGAGCTGGATGAACACAGCAGGCCAAGCAGCATCAGAGGAGCAGGAAAGCTGACGTTTCGGGCATAGACCC